>CM071681.1:27949391-28416891 GCA_036553675.1 Solanum okadae | reverse complement strand
ATTGTCATTTGTCAAGAATATTTATTCAAAGATGAAATGAAATATTTTTTTAATCTTAAAACCAAAAAGATTTAATTCTCAGTGTTTATGCATTTTGTTATTAATTCTTCATTTTACTGTAGTCATTAATCACCAAAGTCTTTAGAAAAGATATGTAATTGTTTCATGGTTTATATTTATATTCTCAAAAAGTGGTACAAATATTTTATTCATCAATTGCGAGAGTTTTTCTCCTATTCAAGGCCTCTACTTACAGAATCCAAATATTATACATCTTATAGAATTGGTTGTGTACTTGATAAGTTAATTAAAATTTTAAAACACATCTCTTGGAGTTCAATGAAATAACATGTCGTTGAAATAATTTGGATTAAATGATGACTTGGCAAGTCCCTTATTCAAAATCATTCGCAGTCGATGACACTACTTTGATGTTTTGTTTTTTATATTTCGATCAATATGTTTAAAACATTATTTATTTTTTTGCGACTTTTAATCTAATGTTTATAAGGAGATAAATAGTTTTTTAATATTTTATTAAGATGGATTCATCCTACTTTGAGGGGTAATTCATTGAATCCAATCTAACATTTGAACCCCAAAATTTTGATTAAAGTTGAGTACAATACTTACCATCACACTACACTCCTTTATATTTTGGATGTCACTAATCGATTGAATGTCTCGATGAGATAGAAAGTTGAATAATTAAAACTCCAAGGTAGTGTGGAACCACCTTAACTTCTAAACACTCAAAAGTCCCTTCTTGGACATCCCATGGATCTTTTAGCTACTGAAAACTCTATAAAGATCAAAGTAATTTATTTTACAAGTTTAAGAATTCTAATCTACATGACACCAATAGTCTAATGATTACATCAAACTCTTGATTAACATTTTTTTTTACTTCAACATAATGATCAAAAGCATAAACATAAACAACAAAGTTTAAAACATGTACTAAAAAACAACAATTAATAACATAAGCATAAATTAATGACTATAAAAAACATACCAGGATCTGTAACAAAAGAATGAAATAGAAAGGAAAAATTCGAGCCCACTGAATGCACATTGTCCTCTTAAGGAAATTATTCCCCTCTAGTAACCGAAGTTTAAAGGAATAGATCCTCTTAGGATAGAACGACTCTATTCACCAGTGTATTGATACAAAAACAATGGTGTCAGTGAGCCACTCAACAGGAGCAAAGTACACAAATATTTAATTGTGCAGAAGAAGAAGAAGAAGTTCAAAATTTTCGTTGTTTTAAAATGAGAGGAAATCCCTTTATTTATAGAGAACAAAGGGTAGTGTGAATAAATGTTTATTGTGCCTTATCAGAAAGGTCACAACGTTTCATAAAAGTCGCAACTATTCATGAAAGTTGCAACTATTCATAAAACTTGCAACTCTTCGTAATAGTCGCAACTTTTCATAAAAGTCTCAACTTTTCATGAGAGGGAGGGCTAATTTTGGAAATAAATTAATTAAAAGGGAATCCGGGTTTGTGGTGGCGCCACATAGGCGGGCCTAGGATTCTCTTATATATATATATATGATATGATTCTATTTTTTAATTTCATTTAGTTATTCAATAATTTTCCTCTCATCTTCCCTATTTTCTTGAGTACCTCAAAGATTTGAAATACTTTTTTCTTCAATCTTCTTTCTCAAGTCGAAACATTCATCCTCTTGTTCTCAGGTAAGTTTATTTTTCTTTCCCGAACAGTTTTGCTCTGTTTTTCTATTTTTTGTTGCATTTTAGTTTAGTGGATTTTAAATTTTTATAAAAATGCAATTGTTCTTGATTAAATGTGTCAAGATTTGATATGTTTTGAGTTCATGTTCTTTATTCCACATCTTTAATTGCGTATTGCTTTGGATAATGATTATCATTTTTTTTGAACATTTATGTTTATATTATATATCAATTTTTTATTTTTTTTCTACATTTTAGTAGACATTAATGGTGTTCTAGTTGCTGTCTTTTGCATTCTTCCTTTCTAGAATACTTTTTTGTTTCAGTTAATAGGCGACTGGTCGATAGATTGATCACTACAAATTTGTTTTTTCTTATAAATTGTAAAGTATGGCTAAAATTAGAAAATCATTAAAGAATTACTGTCTACTGCTCGCAGGAGTAAGAAATGTAAAGCAAAAGAAGTTGATCACTTTTACAAAAGTTTTTGTAAGAATAAGGAAGACGGTTTATCGTGATCACTTTAGAAATATTCTAAATGATCAAAAGTTCTATGCTGATTCTAAGTAAATCTGTTTTGAATGCTTGAGACATTTGCCAAAGCATTTTAAATACAATAAATAAATGATCTGGTATATGTTGTGTTGGAAAACTATTTGCGCAGTAGAAGCATACCAGAATCTTACTTCTTACATGAATAATAGATAACCAAATTGTTTATGAGCGACCACATATAATATGTTAGAACACACAAACTTACTGAAATTTAATTCAAGAATTACCTCTTGAAGCGTGAACAGATACCTTCAAGCGAATCCCCAAGATAGACAGACCCTCAAGTGAATCTACAAGATAGACAAAAGCTATGGTCTTCTACAGTGATCCCAAGTTCACATCCGAACTCACTCAATACTTGGGTGGACAAGTATGATAGAAAACTAATTCAAATTTCTAGGTTAGGAAAATCCCTACTTATAGAGTGTAATATCTCGCAAATTGAAAGAACTACAAAGAGCTAGAATTAGAAAGAGTGATTTTTCGAAATAATAAAAATCTAGAAAATGGGTTAAGTTAAGTTAAGTATGAGTTTTTGGTCAACTTCAAATGACCATAACTCTTAGCTCAGGATGATTTAGGTGTGTTTCCAAATATCTTAGGAAATATCTTGGAATAATCTTTCCAACGCCGCCGAGTTTGTGAGATTCAGAGTTTGTATGAGTGAGATATGCCCATTTGAAGTTGGGTTGTCCGAATAAGGAAAGTCTAATCCGGATTATTGAAGGGTGTTATGGTTTTTTTCATACCCGATTAAGTTAATTCTTTTTTAGCAATTAAATTGGGGTCTAAACTAAATTGGTTCAGTTTAGACAATTGGAAATTTACGCTAGAGTTTTTCGAGAAAGAACGCAAGAGGAGAAAAGAGGAGAAAGAGCAAAGTTCGTCGTTCTTGAGGGTTTAGCTTGTGGATTTCGACAAGGGTTGATCCCTAAAGAGGTTTGTGAGTCTTTCATAGCATTGGGTTCGTTCACCCACGCACCAATCATGTTTATTTCAGCGAAGTTCGTTCTAGAAAGTTGAAAGTTCATGAATCTTGAATGGTGTTTTTGAAATTGACCTTCGTTCTTGAGTTAAGTTGAGATTAAGGAGTTCCTTGAGGTAATAATGTTGTTTCCTTGAGTTGTTTGAGTTAGAATCTTGTGTACATATACTGAGTATTTGAATCTAAAGAGGGATTGAGAAAAAGAATCGACATTAGGTAAATTGGGGTTAGAAAACGAGGAAGAAAAATTGGACAAGGAACAGGTACCAATCGCGGACCTATTCCTTTTGTGTGAAAATTTTCTCTCCACGTCGCGGAGAGGTCGCGGACTCCTCTATTTCAAAAATAAATTTTGAGATCAAATAGTGAAGTGCATCTCCACGTCGCGGACTTGCTTCCAGACAGTGATTTCTTGATCTATTCTCATGATTAACTATCTAAAAACACTCCTAAACATCATGAGATCTTTCTTATCACAAATCACAATCCTTGAATCCGTAATTCAATTAAAGGAGAGTTAAGAGTCAAGTCAAGAGAAGTTAAGAATCAAGTCAAGAGAAGTTAAGAGCCAAGTCAAGAGAAGTTCGCAGAGTCTTCCAAAAGTCTTTTATAAATGTTTTAACTTTGTTTTAAGACTTGAGTTTTGAGTTGAGTAAAGAGTAAAGTTTGAAGTTCATTTCTTCAAAAAGTATATCAGAACTATGTATTCCCAAAGGGTAAATGTTTTCACATTTAAAGAAGAAAGGAAACCTTGATTTCCAAAAGAGCCTTTGAGCTAATTTTTAGTTAAAGAGTAAATATTTTCACATTTGAGCAAAAAAGGGAACATCGATACCAAGAGAGCTTTTAAGCTAAGATTGGAGTAATTATCTCAAACCAAAAAAAAAAGTTTTGTTTTTAAACATATGAGCTAGTATATTTTGGGAGTAGTATTGAGTACCGATATGGGGGAGAGTTCAGATAACTCACAGCCCCATAAACCTTGTAGCCATCATGGGTAGAAAAGGATCATACATTTTAGATGAATCCTTAAGTGTGCTTTTTAGCATAGACTAGTGGATCCACTTAGTTAAGGCATCCTATATGACGAAGTATAGGACAGTTCTGGTAGCGTGGGCAAGAGGTTATATCATCACTTAGGCTCAGCGTGGTGGTTGTCGGTTAGAGACACTCCCACAGTAGTATATTGTATTTTAATATACATCAGAGACATTTGTATTTTCATATACAAACAAAGTTTATATTGTATCATTGCATACATACAGAGTTATTATTGTATTTCTAAATACACAGAGTTGAAAACTATGTTTTAAAGCCTTTATTTATACTAGATTTATTTACACTGCTTTATATTGAAATGAGTTTAGTTAAGTTGAGTTGAGTTGAGCCAGGTAAGTTCATCAATTCCTTTCAAGCTTATGTCTTGTTTAGCAGTCAAACTCGCATACTCATACATTTAATGTACCGATGCTAGTTGACATGCATCGTGTTATGATGCAGATGCAAGTAACCAAGATTAGCATCTAGCACCTCGTTGATTAGGTTGAGCACTCAGAGTCTGGTCGTGAGCCTCCTTGCTTTCCGGAGGATCCCTTTTATTGCTTTTAGTATTTTAGTTCATTAGGATGTCATGGGTCTTGTCCCGACATCCATCTCAGTTATTAGAGGCTTCATAGATAGACAGTCAGTTAGTTCATTTGTCTTTACTTTGTTACTGTCTTATGTTTAGAGTTGAGTTACCACTTTGGCTAAGTTAAATGTTTATTTCTAAAACTTTATGAGTTAAGTTTTGAAACAATTGAGTTATCCTGCATTTGAGTTCTTTTCTTAATTCTTAAAGTCTTCCACTGAGTAAGTAAGCTAGACCAAGGGTTCGCTTAGGGCCAGCAATGGTTCTCGAGTGCCAGTCCCGCCTAGGGTGTAGGCTCGGGGCGTGAAAAACTTGGTATCATAGCATAGTTTCAAGAGTCCTAGGGAGTCTATAAAGTCGTTTATGTAGAGTCCTAGTTATCGGTGTGAAGCGCGCCACATCTATAATTAGGCGGCTGCAACATTTTAGGAACTATCTCACTTTCTTCATACTCATTTCTTGTGATAGAGTTCATCTTCATACAGTTTCTTTCTAACTCATTCTTGCGCGTAACCGATTATGAGTAGGACTATTTTGAGAGTGCTTTCATGAGGCATTTCTTTCCTCGTGAGATAAGAGAAGAAAAGAGATGGTTGCCGACATGAAGAGCAGGATGAGTTTATTCGTTGTTGGGTTGCCTTGTCTGTCAAATAAGGAAAGTAAGGCAGCCATGCTTGTAGGTGACATGGGAATAGCAAGGCTAATGATCCATGTGCAACAAGTTGAGGAGGACAAGTTAAGGGATAAGGAAGAGTTTAAGAACAAAAGAGTTAAGACATCATGGAATGAATCCGAGCAACAATGGAGTAATGTGAACCAGTCTTCTTTCCAACATACGCAGAAGGGACCTGCTCCGTTATTTGCTAGTGCAACTGTACCAAGGAACAAATGTGAGTACAATAGTCAGAATTCTCAGAACTTCATGGCTAGACCTGCACATTCGCAAGGTAGTATGACACAAGGGGGTACTAAAACTCATACATGTGCTAAGTGTGGTAGAAGCCACTCAAGGATGTATCGTGATGGCTCCACAGGTTGCTTCAAGTGTGGACAAAGGGGTCACTCATGAAAGAGTGACCTTAAAATCGACAAGGTAATGGTAATCAGGGCAATAGAGCCCAAATATTCATCAGTTGCTCCACCAGACAGGGTTGCATCTAGATGAGCTACTTCAAGGACAGGCGGAGAAGGAAACCGTCTTTATGATATCGCTAGTCACTGAGAGTAAGAGGATTTGCCAGATGTTGTCACTGGTATGATCCATGTCTTCAATTTTGATGTTCTTCCTGAGCAACTTCTTGAGCTCTTCAGTGTTTCTACACCTGTTAGTGAGTATATTCTAGCAGAGAGTCTATCGTGATTGTTCCATTTTCGTCAATCACAAGATTACCATGGCTGATTTAGTTGAGTTAGACATGGTAGATTTTGATGTAATTCTGGGTATGGACTGACTTCATGCTTGTTATGCATCAATAGATTGTAGAACTCGAGTAGTCAAGTTCCAGTTTCCAGTGAACCAGTTATAGAGTTGAAAAGTAGTTCAGTTGTGCCTAAGGGTCATTTTATTTTGTACCTTAAGGCGAGAAAGTTAGTTTCCAAGGGGTGTGTCTATCGGTTAGTCCGAGTTAATGACTCTAGTGTTGAGATACCTCTTATTCAGTCAGTTTCAGTAGTAAGAGAGTTTCCAGAAGTCTTTCCTGATGATCTTCCCAGAGTCCCTCTTGAGAGAGAAATAGACTTCTGTATAAACATTCTTCCAGATACTAGTCCTATATCTATTCATCCATATAGAATGGCACCAGCAGAGTTCAAAGCGCTTAAAGAGCAGTTGAATGATCTCCTAGAGAAAGGTTTCATTCGGCCAAGTGTCTCACCTTGGGGTGCTCCGGTCTTTTTTGTTAGAAAGAAAGATGGTTCCCTTAGGATGTGTATAGATTACCGTCAATTGAACAAGGTTACCATCAAGAATAAATATCATCTTCCAAGGATTGATGATTTGTTCGATCAATTTCAGGGTGCCACCTGTTTCTCTAAGGTAGAGGTCTGATCAGGTTACCATCAGTTAAGAGTAAGGGAATGTGATATTCCGAAGACAGCTTTCAAGACTTGTTATGGTCATTATGAGTTCCTGGTTATGTCCTTTCGTTTGACCAATGCGCCTGCACCATTAAGGGACCTTATGAATAGAGTTTTCAAGCCTTATTTAGATTGTTTGTTATCGTCTTCATTGATGACATACTAATCTATTCGAGGAATGAAGAAGATCATGCTAGTCATCTCAAAATAGTTCTCCAAACTCTAAAGGATAGAGAGTTGTATGCCAAGTTCTCTAAGTTTGAGTTTTGGCTTGAGTCTGCGGCATTCTTAGGCCACATTGTGTCTGGAGAGGGAATGAAAGTTGATACTCAGAGAACAGAGGTAGTATAGAATTGGCCTAGACCCACATCTCCAAACTCTAATGGATAGAGAGTTGTATGCCAAGTTCTCTAAGTTTGAGTTTTGGCTTGAGTCTGTGGCTATTAAGATGAACATCTTTGAGCAAGGAATCCCTAGTTGAATGATTTCCGATCAATACAATATCATTACTCATACTGAAACTTACAAAGTCATCTTTTTGAAGATCGAAGAAATTCCTCGGCTTTGATAGAAAGGTTTAATCGACTTTTGTCCTTTTAATTTACATAGACCCCAGTTATAGGATAAAATGAGGATACTACAGAAAGAACTGTAAATCCTCATTTTAGCGGTTCCAATCGAGATTGGGAATAGCCAGGATAGCTCAGTTGGTAAAGCAGAGGATTGAAAATCCTTGTGTCACTAGTTCAAATCTGGTTCTTGGCACATGATTAATTTGTATGGGTCTCTCTTCCCTAGAATTAATTTCTAATTAATTGATATGACCTATTCGAAGCTGCCACCGGTATGAGAAGGATGCATATTTTTTTATAGTCTATATTAAAATAATAGCTTAATCCAGTTTGGCGAGATATACCCCATCTAGAACATAGATGGGTAGAGTTTCTTAGATAAAGTATCTAAAAGAATTGGATTCTATCAACTCTTTTTTTCTCCTCTTGTTCAAATGAATTTGAATACGTAATACATATTAGAGTCGAATCCGAATCTAAGGGTATTGAAATAGACAAGATTCAGCTCAGATCCAAAGAAATAGAATCCGATATTATCTTATCTCTTTGTCTTTTATTTCATATTCGATTTCTTTATTCTAGATTTCTCCATTCCTTCCTATATGCCTTTCTAGAACCCGTCTAAGTAATGTGCGCAGTACAAAGTTCATGATGTAGAACTCATTTGGTTCATCCTATTGGTGTGACCCATCCGAAATAAGTATCTTACAAATAAATGTGAGAATTCTAATAAATCCCTAATTGTCTTTTGTTGTTAGGCTTAATCTATAACAAAATGTGCAATCTTTGAATATTTGAAATTGTCTAAGTGGAGATAGCTTTCTTATCATTCAATGAGCATCTTGTATTTCATAAAAATTGGGGGCAATATAATCCTTACGTAAGGGCCATCATATCCAACTTTCAGGAATTAAGATACGTTTCAAGCGTGGATGATTATCGTAAGAGATTCCCAACATATCATATGATTCTCGTTCTTGAAAATCCACGCTTTTCCAAACCCAGAAAATAGACGGAATTCTAGGATTCCTCCTGGAGGTAAATACTTTTATGCATAGCTCTTCTGGTTGATCCACACCATCCTCTATTCTCGTAAGGTGATACACACTAGCTAACAGCCCGCCAGGCGCTACATCATAGGCACATTGAGAGCGTACATATTTGTACCCATATACATAAAAAATGACAGCAATGGAATGCCAATTCTCGGGCTTTATTTGTAAAGTCTCTATTCCCTGGTAATCAAAGCCCAAAGATTTATGAATTAGCCCATGCTTGACTAGTCGAGCAGACAAATGACCCTGCATCTTTTTTATCTCTCCCACATTTTTATTTGTATAATTATTTCACATTTATGATGAAATTTATGAAAATTGACCCACCACTTCTTATTCTGGACAAAGGAATCCTGTCTAATTCACTAATTCGGCGGAAGATACTGAGTTTTCGTATTTGAAAAAGATTTTTGTAGGGATCTCTGAAGTAGATGGTGGTTCATAAAGAACTCTTTGATCATAATTTCCCGTATGAATACTGCATCGAACATGAAACTTGTGGTTGGTAGTAAAACACCGATTCGCTCATTGAGACCTAATTCGATCTTCATAGAGTTCTCGAGATATTTTCTTACAAAGTTTTGTTATAGCATCTATAACCGCTTCCGGTTTAGGTGGACAACCTGGCAAATATACATCTACAAGAATTAGCTTATCGACTCCCCGAATAGTACTATAAGAATCGGTACTGAACATCCCGTCTGTAATTGTACAGGTTCCCATAGCAATAACATATTTTGGTTCGGGCATTTGCTCATATAACTCACTAAAGAGGGGGCCATTTTCATTATTACTGTTCCAGCTATTAAAATTAGATCCGATTGTCTAGGACTCGATCTTGGTACGAGTCCATAACGATCAAACTCGAAGTGTGAGCCTATTAGTGAAGAAAATTCAATGAAGCATCAAATGGTACCATAGAGAAGCGGCCATAAACTAGAGAGTCTTGACCAGTTTGAAAGATCATTTAATGTAGTTGAAGTAACTGAATTTGGGGTTGTTCGATCAAGTAAATTAAACTGAATGGAATTCATAATTGTCTCAATCTTATTTTTTCTGTGTTTCTTTTTATTGTCTGAATATTCAGGAACTAAGACTATTCCAATGCCCCCTTTGCCATGCATAAACTAAACCAATAACTAAGATAAACACGAAAATGAAAGCTTCTATAAATATGAATACACCCAATACGTCGAAACTCATTGCCCATGGATAAAGAAAAAACATTTCAACATCAAAAGCAACAAAAACTAAAGCAAACATATAATAACGGATTCGAAATTGTAACCACGCATCGCCCATTGGTTCTATACCCGACTCATAAGTAGAAAGTTTCTCCGGCCCTTTGCTAATCGAGGCTAACACTCCGATCCCAACTCATCCATTTTATCCCCTTTGAACAAGTTAACTCAGAAGACAGTTAAGTTTCAATGGTCTGAAGCTTGTGAGAAAAGCTTTCAGGAATTAAAGAAAAGGTTAACTACTGCCCAGTATTGACCTTACCAGAAGGTACTCAAAGATTTGTTGTCTATTGTTATGCATCAAGAGTTGGTTTGGGTTATGTATTAATGTAGAATGGCAAGGTTATTGCTTATGCCTCCAGACAGTTGAAAATTCATGAGAAGAATTACCCAACCCATGACTTAGAGTTGGCTGTTGTAGTATTTACTTTGAAAGTATGGCGTCATTATTTGTATGGTGTTCATGTTGATGTATTCACTGATCACAAGAGTCTTCAGTATGTGTTTACTTAGAAAAAGCTTAATCTCAGACAGAGGAGGTGGTTAAAATTACTCAAGGATTATGACATGAGTATTCTATATCACCCAGGTAAGGTTAATGTTGTTACTGAGGCCTTGAGTAGGTTGTCTATGGGTAGTACCTCCCATTTTGAGAAAGATAAGAAAGAGTTAGCAAAATATGTGCCTAGACTTGCACGACTAGGAGTTCGACTAATGGATTCCACAGAAGAAGGAGTAGTGGTGATGAATGGGGCTGAATCATCATTAGTGTCAGAAGTAAAAGAGAAGCAAAACCAAGATCCTTTATTTCTTGAATTAAAGTCAAGTGTTCATAACCAAAAAGTGATGGATTTTGAACAAGGGGGAGATGGTGTTTTGAGGTATCAAGGTAGATTGTGTGATTAATTTCAAGGGTAATTGGGATGATCACCTACCTTGCATTGAGTTGCTTACAACAATAGTTACCATGCTAGCATCCAAATGGCTCCATATGAGGCTCTTTATGGGAGTTGATGCAGATCTCCTATTGGATGGTTTAAAGTTGGTGAAGAAGGGTTGATAGGACTAGAGTTAGATCATCAAGCTATGGAGAAGGTGAAAGTGATTCAAGAGAGGTTGAAAACGGCGCAGAGTCGTCAGAAATCCTACACTGATGTTAGGAGGAGGGAGTTAGAGTTTCAAGTAGATGATTGGATCTACTTGAAAGTATCACCTATGAAAGGTGTTATGAGATTTGGTAAGAAGGGGAAACTTAGTCCCCGGTATATTGGCCCTTACAAAATATCGAAAAGGGTAGGTAATGTAGCTTATGAGTTGGAGCTACCACAAGAGGTAGCCGCGGTTCATCCGGTATTTCATCTTTCTATGTTGAAGAAGTGCATGGGAGATCCTTCACTTATCATACCAACTGAAGCTATTGGTATCAATGATAGCTTATCTTATAAAGAGATTTCAATCCAGATTCTAGATCGCCAAGTTTGCAAGTTTAGAACAAAAGAGGAGCATCAGTCAAAGTTCTTTGGAAGAACCAGTTTGTTGAGGAAGCTACTTGGAAGCTGAGGAAGATATGAAGAAGAGATATCCACATCTCTTCGAATCTGGAGAAGTTCAAAATTAAGGTACTAATCCTTTACTTGGCTTTTATTTATAGGATTAGTATGTTGTAATTGCATTGCTTGTTAGGTGTTTGAGCTGAATGTTAATGTTAATCCCTTAGCCTACTAAGAGTAATCTAATTTAAGGACAAATGTTCCCAAGGGGGAGATATTGTAACATCTCGCAAATTGAAAGAACTAGAAAGAGTGATTTTTGGAAATAACAAAAATTTGGAAAATGGGTTAAGTTAAGTTAAGTTTGAGTTTTTGGTCAACTTCAAATGACCATAAATCTTAGCTCAAGATGATTTAGGTGTGTTTCCAGATATCTTCGGAAATATCTTGGAATAATCTTTCCAACGCCGCTGAGTTTGCGCGATTCTGAGTTTGTATGAGTGAGATATGTCAATTTGAAGTTGAGTTGTCCGAATAAGGAAAGTCTAATCCGGATTATTGAAGGGCATTATGGTCTTTTTCATACCCAATTAAGTTAATTCGTTTTTAGCAATTAAATTGGATTCAGTTTAGACAATTGGAAATTTACGCAGGGTTTTTTGGAGAAAGAACGCAAGAGGAGAAAAGAGGAGAAAGAGCAAAGTTCGTCGTTCTTGAAGGTTTATCTTGTGGGTTTCGACAAGGGTTTATCCCCAAATATGTATGTGAGTCTTTCATAGCGTTGGGTTCATTCACCCACACGCCAATCATGTTTATTTCAGCGAAGTTCGTTCTAGAAATCTGAAAGTTGATGAATCTTGAATGGTGTTCTTGAAATTGGCCTTCGTTCTTGAGTTAAATTGAGATTAAGGAGTCCCTTGAGGTTATAATGTTGTTTACTTGAGTTGTTTGAGTTAGAATATTGAGTACATATACTGGGTATTTGAATCTAAAGTGGGATTGAGAAAAAGAATCGAAAATAGGTGAATTGGGGTTAGAAAACGAGGAAGAAAAATCGAATAAGAAATAGGTACCAGGTCCGCGACGCAGACCTGTTCCTTCTGTGTGAAACTTTTTTCTCCATGTCATGGAGAGGTCGCGGACTCCTCTATTTCAAAAATAAATTTTGCAATCAAATATTTAATTGCATCTCCGCGTCGCGGACTTGATTTCGGAAAGTGATTTCTTGATATTTTCTCATGATTAACTATCTACAAACACTCCTAAACATCATGAGATCTTTCCTATCACAAATCACAATCCTTGAATCTATAATTCAATTCAAGGAAAGTTAAGAGTCAAGTCAAGAGAAGTTCGCAGAGTCTTCCAAAAGTCTTTTATAAATGTTTTAACTTTGTTTTAAGACTTGAGTTTTGAGTTGAGTAAAGAGTAAAGTTTGAAGTTCATTTCTTCAAAAGAGTATATCGGGACTATGTATTCCCAAAGTGTAAAATGTTTTCACATTTGAAGAAGAAAGAAAACCTTGATTTCCAAATGAGACTTTGAGCTAGTTTTCAGTTAAAGAGTAAATGTTCTCACATTTAAAGAAGAAAGGAAACCTTGATTTCCACAAGAGCCTTTGAGCTAGTTTTTAGTTAAAGTGTAAATGTTTTCACATTTGAGCAAGAAAGGGAACATCGATTCCAAGAGAGCTTTTAAGCTAAGGTTTGAGTAATTATCACAAACCAAAGAATTTTTTTTTATTTTTAAACATATGAGCTAGTATATTTTGGGATTAGTATTGAGCACCGATATGGGGAGAGTTCAGATAACTCACAACCTCCATAAATCATGTAGCCATCATGGGTAGTAAAGGATCATACTTTTTAGTTGAATCCTTAAGTGTGCTTTTTAGCATAGATTAGTGGATCCACTTAGTTAAGGCATCCTATATGAAGGCAAAGTATAGGACAGTTCTGGCAGCGTGAGCTAGACGATGTATCATCACTTAGGCTCAAAGTGGTGGTTCTCGGTTAGAGAAACTCCCACAGCAGTATATTGTATTTTTATATACATCAGAGATATTTGTATTTTCATATACAAACAAAGTTTATATTATATCATTGTATACATACAGAGTTATTATTGTATTTCTAAATACACAGAGTTGAAAACCATGCTTTAAAGTCTCTTTTTATACTGCATTTATTTACACTGCTTTATATTGAAATGAGTTAAGTTAAGTTGAGTTGAGTTGAGCCAGCTAAGTTCTTTAGTTCCTTTCAATCTTATGTCTTGTTTAGCATTCCAACTCACATACTTGTACATTCAATGTACTGATGACAGTTGGCCTGCATCGTCTTATGATGCAGACGCAGTTAATCAGGATCAGCATCCAGCGCCTCATTGATCAGGTTGAGAACTCAGAGTCTGGTGGTGAGCCTCATTTCTTTCCGGAGGATCCCTTTTATTGATTTCAGTATTTTAGTTCATTAGGATGTTGTGGGTCTTGTCCTGACATTCATCTCAGTTATTAAAGGCCTCATAGATAGACAGTCAGTTATTTCATTTGTCTTTACTTTGTTATTGGCTTATAGTTCATTTGTCTTTACTTTGTTATTTACTTATGTTCAGATTTGAGTTGCCAATTTGGCTAAGTTAAATGTTTATTTCTAAAACATTATGAGTTTAGTTTTGAAACAGTTGAGTTATCTTGCATTTGAGTTGTTTTGTTAATGCTTATAGTCTTCCGCTGAGTAAGTAAGCCAGACCAAGGGTTTGCTTGGGGCTAGCAATGGTTCTTGAGTGTCACTCCCGCCCAGGGTGTACGCTCGGGGCGTGACATAGATATTTCTTCCCAGTCCAAAAAGGAGAATAAAATACTAGTCTTTTTTTCTTCTGAAAGAAGAAACGCACATTCTTCCTCTTTTTTGAAAAATTGCACGCTACTTTTCCTTATTCTCCTAAAAAATAAGATTCTGAGTTCTAGTTAAATATAGGCACTGTAGGGACCACAGAATTAATTACTGAGGCTTCCTATTATGGAAATAATTCCAAATAATTAATTTGAATTATTCTTACCATAATAAATTACAAATCATTAATTCCACTAGAAATTCGTAATTGCACTCCTCAATTTATATTTCGTAATTCCCCATTAAACAGTTATTTAATTCCCTATGTTAAGATTATAGATACGAATCAATAAATTAAATTACTGACGAATTTAATTCAATAATTAATTTCCTTTAGAGCAGTACTTAACTTATTTCATGTGTCAGATTCATAAATCCACTTGCAAGGTTTGACACGATAAAAATTTATAAGTTTCTCAAAAAGGCATATCAATCAGTCTCTATAACGAGACATGGATTCCATCAACTAACTTATTATTTCACCAATATAGATTATTATCATCCAATCTACCAGGCATATTGACCCATCTCAGAATCTCACCTTTTCATAATTCAAAATGATAATTAATATATACAGATCATAATAGTTATATCAGGATTGAGAATATAAGTACATTTAATAGTTTAGACTTTAGAGAATATGTTTTTGTCAGTCAGTCTAAAACAACTATCTCTACTTGGTCCCGTTCAATACATACAAAATGCACTAGCACAAGAAGTTAGAACTATACCGTTCTCATAATCAAGATAAACTACATATAATCTTGTGCTACAATCGTACCGATGACATGTCCAATTTCCATCCTAGATTGTGAACAAAAAACTTTATACTTATAAGAACCGATGATTTCATTCTCTGTGTATAAGCTAAAACTCTACACACTAAATCATCTACTATATAAGTAAACAGACACCATAAACTAATATATGATCTATTAAAAATGAGCAAATATTTATTCTATAATAAATAATATATCTGAACATATGGTTAATAGTATGTATCCCAACAATCTCCCACTTAGACTTTTAACCATCACAATTGTTATAATGTACTATATCTAAATACATGGTTAATAGTATATACCCTAACAATCTCCCACTTATATATTTAATCTTGAAAATTGTTAGAATACTATGTCTAAACACATGATTAATAGTATATACCCTAACAATCTCCAACTTAGACTCTTAACTATGCATTTACAACTTTCACAAGCATTCCTTTATTTCCTATCAAAAGAAATTTACCATGTTATTTTTTCATGCAATTTTGTCTAGCAGTGCTTCATCGTAACATATCAATTTTTGTACTAGATCTTGAGAGAGCTTCTCATGAAACCTTCCAAGAGTGTACTTCTTTTCAGGAAATCTATCATAAAAGTTCTCTCAAGCAAACAAAACAAATCAATCTTTGCTATGATTCTCCCACTACGACTAAGCAATACTACATAATCACACTTTCATGATCTTGAGTCTTAATAATTTCTTCAAAGTCTTTCGACATTGAAATATTAACAACTTTTCATGTAGTGTTCTTTAATTTTCTCAACATCACTTCCACTACTTGTGGTAGTTGTTTTATTATGTCTAGTTACGTTTCTCCCACTACTTAAATGCAATGGAACGTCATTTCTGACATATCGATTAGATGTTTTTGAGCGTCCGAATTTACAATTGACTTATTTGTTATTTCTTTGTTCAATTCCTGTAAAACTAGTTTACTTCTAGGAACATGGTTTACTAAATGATCATTTTCTAGAATTAGACAGTTGTGTTAACAATTGCCTTTTTTTCTTTAAGACACTATAATAAACCTTCTTTCATTCTTTAGGATATCCAATTAACACACATTCCGTTCTTAATTCCAATTTTCTTATTCTCCCACTCAGCACATGTGCTGGACAATCCTATATCTGAACATGTCACCGATTAGACTTACGTCAAATCCAACTAGTTCTATAGTTGTTCAAGGTACTTATTTGAAAGAAATTGAATTCAGAATGTGATATGTAGTTATTAAAACCTATCCCAAAAGAAACAAAATAACTAATAATAAGTCAATAATTAATCTTATCATCTTCATAAGAGTCTACTTCTTTTCATAACAATGAGTATTTTAAATTTGATCGTTTCTGATGAACCTACCAAATTTCAGATCAATCAGAGTTCAAAATAGTATTTATCTTCAAAGTTATGATTAAATTCATATTCAAACGATTTGAGGGAAAATTAATCAAATCTAAATCCCTATCATATATCAATTTATGTTAACTCATCACGTGTAATCATATACCACATATAACATAAATAAAACCAATATAAAGGATGTCATTCATACTAAATCACATTTTAATTCCAAAGAACAACTTTAAATACATTTTAACGACCTCAAAGAACCATAACTACATAACAATGAGTACTTCTTACTAGGCCGTTATCAATAAACTTACCAAATTTCAGGTCAATTGGAGCCTATAAAGAATCTTTATATCCAAAGCTATGACCAAATTCAAATTCAAGTAATTTAAGTATCTTTAGGAATTAAAACAACATGACATACATTCTTATCACATATCATACGTTAAAGCACCATGTGTAATCAAATTGCAAATTTAACATAAACATAACTGACATAAAGAATGATCTTATCATATTCAAATCAAATTTTAATCCGACAAACTACCTAAACTCATCTAAACGATTTTCCTTGGAACCATCAAATTTCAAGTCAATCGGTATCATAAAATTCATGACCACCTTAACTATGACCAAATTTAAAAAATTAATCGTTTCAAGCATAGTTAAAGATTAAAATAACTCGATTCACATTGTTATTCTCTTTTTAATAATTATCTCATGAGCACAAAACATACATGTGTCCTGTCTTTCGGCTAAGACACACAACTAACCTCTTTACAACATATTGTTCTCTCAATTAATACACTTGAGAATTCAAGATACTATATTTCTCTTCTCATGAATTAATTAGTGTTACTAGTATCTAAAGGTATATCTCCTTTCGAGTAAACAAACCTTTACTAGTATACATTTATGAAGAACAATCCATACATGATACATTGAGGATATTCTAACGACTCAAATAAATAGACCACTTTCGTAGATCCTATTTATTTATCATAATTCTCAATTCACATATTGTAATCTCAAACATATTTAATATTAAGAACTTCTAATAACTTCAAATAAACAAACCACTTAATGGTAACCATTTATTAATTATAAAGTTCTTAATATATATTTATATATACAGTGAGAAAAAAATTGCTCATGTAATAATAAAAAAAATGATTCATGACCAATCAAAAGTGACGAGCATATTGTGCTTAATTGTAAAAAAAAATTGACCAAAAATTAAATGTATACTTTGCCAAAAAAATTTATACAATTACTGACACCCTACGGCCTACAGGTATCCCAAATCCCAGTCGGCGCCAATAATATCACATCACTTTCCTTTTAATTATATGGACATAATTAATGGTAGTACATAATCAATTGATTCTTAGCAATCTTAAATTGCATCAATTATTTGGCCAAGAAAGAAAATTAATTATTCACACAATCACTTGTGAAAACAAAAATATACTACGGGTATAATTGTTGCCGCCGGCCCATACAATTGCACTTAACAATTAACAAGTTACAACCACCAGTAAAACATAACTAATCAAAAAGAGATTAATTACGTTACTTATTGCCACTTCCTTATTGTTTTCTAGTTCTGCTAACAAGATAATGTTTTTAAAAGAAAATTACAAGAAACTCTTGTGTCAAGTAAAGATCTATCACACTTTATAGGAATATCTTCACTGCCACGACCAATTTTTTTTATTTTTTTTTCATAATCAGCCTTTATTTGAAAAAATCTCACATGAGATCTTTAATAATCAACAAGGCAAAAAGCTAACAGAATCAATTTAGTATTAGGGTAGGCGGCATCTTTAAAGAAGACTCGACGACTTCTTTACATGAAAGATATACAATCGTACATATATATATTTCAATCTAGGCTATCTAAATAGATGTAAGCAAGGCTCTTTATGTCAATTGTTGGAAAACTATATGCACAGCGAAAGCATACCAGAATCTTACTGCTTACATGAATAATAGATAACCAAATCGTTTATGCTAGAACACATATAATATGCTAGAACACACAAACTTACTGAAATTTAATTCAAGAATTACCTCTTGAAGCATGAACAGAAACCTTCAAGCGAATCCCCAAGATATACAGACCTTCAAACGATTCTACAAGATAGACAAAAACTATGGTCTTCTACAGTGATCCCAAGTTCACATCCGAACTCTCTCAATACTTGGGTGGACAAGTATGATAGAAAACTAATTCAAATTTCTAGGTTAGAAAAATCCCTACTTATAGAAATTTTTTCCCAGTCCAAAAAGGAGCAGCAAATACCAATCTTTTTTTCTTCAAAAAAGAAGAAACACACAATCCTCCTCTTTTTTGAAAAATTGCACGCTACTTTTCCTTATTCCCCTAGAAATTAGGATTCTAAGTTCTAGTTAAATATAGGCACTGTAGGGACCATAGAATTAATTACTAAGGCTTCCTATTATGGAAATAATTCCAAATAATTAATTTGAATTATTCTTACCATAATAAATTACAAATCATTCCACTAGAAATTCATTATTGCACTCCTCTATTTATATTTCGTAATTCCCCATTAAACAGTTATTTAATTCCCCATATTAAGATTACAGATACTAATCAATAAATTAAATTACTGACGAATTTAATTCAATGATTATTTTCTTTTAGAGCACTACTTAACTTATTTCATGTGTCGGATTCATAAATCCACTTGCAAAGTTTGACACGATGAAAACTTATAAGTTTCTCAAAAAAGCATATCAATCAATTTCTATAACGAGACATGGATTCCATCAACTAACTTATTATTTCACCAATATATATTATTATCATCCAATCTACCAGGCATACTGACCAATCTCAGAATCTCACCTTTTAATAAATCAAAACGATAATTAATATATACAGATCATAATAGTTATATCAGGATTGAGAATATAAGTACATTTAATAGTTTAGAGACTATGTTTTTGTCAGTCAATCTAAAACAACTATCTCTACTCGGTCCCGTTCAATACATACAAAATGCACTAGCACAAGAATTGGAACTATACCGTTCCCATAATCAAGATAAATTACATATAATCTTGTGCTACAATCCTACCGATAGCATGTCCAATTTCCATCCTAGATTGTGAACAAATAACTTTATACTTTTAAGAACCGATGATTTAATCCTCTATGTATAAGCTAAAACTCTACACACTAAATCATTTACTATATAATTAAACAGACACCATAAACGAATATATGATCTATTAGAACTGAGAAAATATTTACTCTATAATAAATATTATATCTTAACATATGGTTAATAGTATATATCCCAACATGTTGTTGCGATGTGCGAAGAATAAAAAAAAGTTACATGATATTTGGTTTTATGTGATTGATAAGCCAACTTGTTTCAGCTTAAAGAAATTTGCTTTGATTACGGGATTGAATTGTTAGCTTACCCTGTGAATAAAAAAGGAGCAAAGTCCTTCAATATTGTGAAATTTGTTTTTTCAAGGTGACCAAGAACAAGAACATCACTATTGAAAAACTGATAAGCTTGATCAAATGAAGTCAATTGAGAAAGGAGCAAAAGTTGAAGTGCATTTTAGTTTGGTTCGTGCACTTGGTGCTGCTGGCAGGGGATTCGACGGAGAAAGCGGATTCAAACCAAATCAAAATAGTGGTTGATTAAAATTTCTTCGAGATTTATCCATTAGAAAAAAAGTCGATTGGACTATCATAGAGTTGTTTGAAGAAGAAGATTGATTCCAACAAACAGATTAAAAAAACTTTAATAAGAAGAATAATGCATTGTACACTTTATACAATTTTTTCTAGGCATTTTGGTACTTATTATCTATTATCTTATCGATTTATTATAAACTCTTATAGGTTAATGCAGTAATACGTAGACTTTATAAATTTATTTATTCTTCCATTGATTGAAGGTTGGATATATGAGACTTTTCATCATCTTAAAAAATATGCCAAAAAGCCTTTAGATTCTGCTCTGGGCATTCCTCGTTTACTTAGATGGAGCGACAACATAACGGAAGACACATAACGTCAGACATTACAGTCCTTGTTTACTTAGATGGAGCAATATTTTTTTTGCATTGAATGTTTGAAATGCTTAAGACATTGTAGCTATTTAAAATTGAACAAAAATTGAAGTCAATAAAATGAGAAAGTTAGAACAAAGATTACCTTCTTTTTTATATAATAAAAGAATGATGGAAAGTCTTTAGATTCTCCTTTGCGCATTCCTCATTTATTTAGATGGAACAACAATATAACGGAAGACAACCCATTCTTGTTTACTTAGATGGAGCAATAACTTTTTTGTGTTGAATGTTTGAGATGTTTGAGACATTGTAGTTATTTAAAATTGAATAGAAATGAAGTCAATAAAATGAGGGAGTTAAAACAAAGATTGCCTTTTTATATATAGAAAAAAGTCAGATATTACGATTGGGTGTAATTTGAGTTGTACTTTACTACCGTTGCAAAAGTGTATATTTAAATTTTGTTAGTATCGTACATCATTTCTCATGTGGCTGGTAGATGATGAGTTGTATAGATTGACATTCCATCATTTGTAAGGTATATACTGGTTGGTGCAATGATAAACAATATTAGTATATTAACAAAAAAATAAATAACTACATAAATTATATTATATTATATTGAGGGCCATCAACTAAATTCACTGTATATCTAAACTACACGCTTTATCAATAATATACTCTATGAGTTTATAACTCTTACTAGCATATTGTCAAAAAAGAAAATAATTAATTAATAAAAAAATATATTAGAAAATTTTTACGCAGCTAAATAAGCTTAAACAAATCATATGATCATATAAGAGTCCACGTAAATTGAGAATGACGATCAAATACATATGAGGATGGATAGTGGTTATACAATTAACATCCCCAAAATAATGTTTACTAAAGTACAAGTATGTTTTGTCAAGATTGCACTCGTTCAACCACAACTCATCATCATACATATTTGATCGTTATCTTCAATAAATGTCCACTCATATATGATTATATGACTTGTTTAAACTTACTTAATTTTATAAATTTTAATAGTGTATTTTTATTTAATTAATTATTCTCCTTTTCAAATTCTACTAGTTATGGTCTATACATATGTATCCTAACCTAGTAAGTTTAATATAGATGAAGGTCTTAGGATAGGTTAGACTATAAGAAGTTGAGGACTAAACTAAGTATAGCTTAGCCTATACTAAGACCTTCATTCATAATAAACTTACTAGATTATGATACACATGTATAGACTTTAACTAGTAGAATTTTAAAAGAGAATAGTTAACTAATAAAAAAATAAATTATTGAAATTTACACAATCAAATGAGTTTAAACAAGTCATATGATCATATAAGAGTCCGCGTAAATTGGGTATAACACTACAAGAAAAGTGTTGATTACCTGGGAATTTTCATAGGGATAATACAGTAAAATCCCCAAGTAATTTGATTTCCTACGGATTTTTTGGCCAATTAAAATCCGATGGAAAAACCTCCCTAGGTAATCATTACTTGCGGATTTAGAAAATCCGTAAGTAATTTAGTTGCGGAAATAAATTCGTAGGTACCCTATTTGCGGATTTATATGCGATTAAATATCGAATTTTTGCAAGAATTATTTTGTAAAATTTCATATGAAAAGGAATTTTCCTGCGGATTTTGTTGAAAAAATTTGCACGTAATATTCCCCATGAAGATTCCAAAATAAATCTGCAGAAAGTTTGGAGCTTAAAATTCCTAATTGACAAAATTTCTTGCGGATATTTATGAAACTATGTCGCAAGAATTCCTACGAAATACCCAAGTAAATTCCTAACAATAAATTATCGCAAGAAAATTTTATTCAATAATTAGCAGGTACCTCTCCATGAAAATCTCTAAGTAATAATTCACATGTAAATCACTAGATAAATCTACCAATTAAGCATTTTATTTGAAATCTCAAACAGTTCTTAAAAAACATCATTCAACACAAGTCTAACGTAAATCATTACAACTAACAAAAAACATAATTCATAACATCCACATCAATAATGTATGATTCTTAAATGGTCTAAAAACAAAATACTTCAAACTTGAATCCTCAATATACTACCAAGTACCAACCATCAGGATCAGAATCACTTTCATTCACATTGTTAGGGTCAGAATCACTTCCATTTTCATTGTCAGAGTCGTCTTCACTTTCATCCTCACCAGCTTGGTTGTCCTCTCGAGATGATTGTTCATTTAAAGACGATTTCTTGTATACATGCTTCACCAGCAAGTTCAATTCTTTCCTCATCCTCTTATTTTTGTTCCGCTCGTTTTGCAACTGAGCATACAAATTAGCATTTGAAGCATTTACCTGGGACTTAATTATCTCATCAATTTCTTCCGGCAAAGTTGATGATGATTTCTTAAATATCTTTACAGTTCGACCCAAGGAGCCAAGACCTTTGACTCTTCCTTTTTTCTTTCCACCAACACATTGCACCGAAATATCTATTTCACTTAATTGAGAAGGCTAACTAGCTGAATCAGTTTCTCCTTCAACACCTTATGCACTTTGAGCAGCTAATATTTCTTGTTTCGTTCTTTCAAACTCATTCTGCATAAGAATAAGTTATTTCATCCATATATAGTGCCAATAGAAAATATATTATCATCACAAGTTAATCTAAATTCTTGTAGCAAATATAAATTCAGCTAGTTCTCATCATTTATCTAATAAACTTTATTTTGTATCAATAAAATCACTCAACTTAAATTTTTATATCAATAAAATCACTTAACCAAATTTATCATTAAAAAAATGACAAAGCAATATAAATTATGTTTATGCCATATAGATATGAATTTCATAAATAAATAAAATAAAATAAAACTATTAAGAATTTCTTACCGATAAACTTAATTAGTGAAAATTATATCATGGCATTAACTATTAACAACAATCCTCTGCCTTACGGTAGCAATAGCGATTAGCAGGCAACAACAATAATTTTTTTTCTATTAGATCCAATCTGAATTCTGATGGCTGAGAAGTTGAGAAACGAAAACTGTCGAAAATACGAAATTAGAACAGTGCATTAATGAGTATATATTAAATTCAGTATCGTAACAATATCTTTCTAAGCACCAAGGCTTTCTTCGATTTTAATTCAGTATGCCCAAACAGAAGTATTGATGCTTTTGGGTAACATCTGGATTTATTTATGAATTATCCAACAAAAAAATATTCATATACTTTTTTTAAATCTGAATATTAATTTTAACTTTTCAAATATATAAAATGTTCATCCATTTTTGTTCTGTCAATTACTCGGCTGAATTGTAATTTCTTCTCCAAATCGGACAATGATTTTGTTTTTGTTTTTGTGTGATGGTTAAAGTGATTGACTCGAAACTTGATCTAGGAGAGAAAATGAATGGTAATATAATAAATTAAGTTGAGTGATTTTATTAATACAAAATAAAGTTTAATGACTTTACTAGATAAATTCTCAAAGTTGAGTGACCTTTTAAAATATTAACTCCATGTATTAGCATTAAAAAATATCTTAAACTAAAAGTTAAAAGCTGATTTAGTCATAAGAAAATCCCCATATAAAAAATAGCACGTATTAGCATATAAATTATCTTAACAGCAGTGATTTAGTCATAAGGAAATCCTCTACCTATTCCTCACAGCTCTTCGTCTAGAATTTTTTCTTCACTTAAATTGTTACAATGAAGGAATTATTATATGTGGAACTATTTTATTCTATGGATTTGTGTTGAAAATATATTTTCAGTGTGTGAACTTTTCCCGACACTTCTCTTTCTACATTTTCTTCTTTTATTAATATCAACATACGAGTTTATAGTAGCTTTTTCGCCAATGATTTCTGAATTATCAAAAAACTTCTCTTCCCCTGTTTATCGTTCCTCTTCTAATTTTATGTTTCTGCAATTTCATGTGGTTGCAGTTCTGGTACTGATTTATACTAATGTCATTTCTTTCTTTTATCAGGCTTGTCTCCTATAGTGTCGTATTGAAAATATCAGAAAGCTAAAGGTGGGTGGAGACGCAGTTAAGTCAGGGCAGCCAAGTTGAAGCTACCTACTCTTCCCTAGAACTCGTGCATAGCAAGAGCTTTGTTTTCAGATCTAACTATTCCTTGTGTTGATTTTCTGAATGTCATTTTGTAACTTTAAAACTAGTGAAAGGCAATTACATAAATTTATTGGCAGCTAGAGTACATGGATTTGATAGCAGCAAAAATGAGAACATCATGTAATTTATTAGCAGCTAGAGTACATGGACTAGACTGGATAGCAGCTCAAAAGAGAATGCAACAATGCTGGTGTAAATGAAATGTATTGGAGTGTTTATACATGTACTGATTTAGTGGGATATCATTTCTATAGAGAATTGTGGGAATTGAAAACTTTACTTGATGGCCTTTCTGTAGTTACAAAATTTAATGATTTTTTTATATGTAACATCATATCTGAACAAAAAAAAAATCATATCTATTCCTTAATGTTTACAACATTCATATGGAACTCGAACAATCTTTAAGAGCTACTAAATGATGAGAACTAGCTGAAAATTAAAGAGAAGAACATCAAAATAACAAGGAATCTATGTTGTTTGGACTCTTAAAAAATGTCAACGGCTGAGTATCAAATTCATCAAAAGTAGGGTATTTTTGGAGAATCCGACACGGGTGCGGAATCAAAAGTGAAAAGTCCGCGCAACATAATAATGAACAACGATGTAACGACAATGCCATTAGGATGCCTAACACAACTGATCAGTTTACTATGAGCTCTTCCGAGGATACTATCTTAAAAAAAGAGCTTAAGAAAATACACAAGCATGTCTAGCTCAAGGTTATTCTGTCTAAGATTCGCTCCTAACTTGGAGAGCTATTCAAAATAAATTGGCTACGAAAGAAAGAGTTAAAAAAACTTAGAATTGACATTGAGTCAATACTTCACTGCTTCTATATAACAAACTATATCCTTATACGAATTTGATCATTTTTTCTTCATTAGTCGTCAAAACAACATCTTGTAAAGATACACTCTAATGCTACTAGTAGACATAGGTTGATCTGACCCTTCCCTTGAACTCGTGCATAGCAAGAACTTTATTTTCGGATCTTACTTTTCCCTGTTTTGGTTTTCTGAATGTCAAATGTTGTAGCTTTACTATTAGTGAAAGGATATTACATGAATTTGTTGGCAGCTAGAATACATGGACTGAATAGCAGCTCAAATGAGAATGCCACCAGTTGGTGTTGATGTAAAGGAAAAACAACGTAACGACAAAGCAATTTGAATGCCTAGCACAATGGCCAGTTTACTATAAGCTCTACCTAGGATACTACCCGAAAAAAAGAATCGTAAAAAGATACACAAGCAGAGTAAGCTCAAGGTTATTCCATCCAACATTTCGCTCCTAACTTGGTGTCCTATTCAAAACAAATTGGCTACAAAAGAAAGTGTTACAAAACTTAGAATTTACATTGAGTCGATATGTCACTGCTGCAATATAACACACTAGATCCTTATACAAAGTTGATCATTTTTTCTCTTAGGTTAACGAGCTAGGAACATCTGGACCCGAAATTACTTAAATAAACTGAATTCAAAAGAATACCAAGCATAGACGGAGGCTATTTTTCTTTAAAACTATACAAAATTTCAAAATGAACTAGCAAATAGTTTACGAGACTGATATTTTTCTCTCTCTAAATGTCTATGCCAAAGAACTGATATAAAGAATAGAGAATCGATCTCAATCTCAGATTGTTTAAAATTAAACAGTTAGCTAGCGAATTGAGCTAAAAAGTAATTCTGAAATTGAAGGAGCTCAATTATCTAATAAAAAAGGTGAGAGAAAAGATTCTGAAAACAAACAAGCAACAAGCAAACAAATAAAATAAACACTTACATAAGTGGCTTCAGCTTTCTCATTTACCCAACTTTCATCACTTTTTATCACTGTATATGCTACTCGACCAAGAAGAAGTCTATTTACCATCCATTTTTTATGCTCGGGAACATTCATCTTCTGAACCAAAGGGTAACATATATATTTATATTTGAACACATAATAACATAATGTAGGCACTGCATAATTTCCTATTTAATCAAAATTTTCACTCATCAAGTAAAAATAATACTTTGAGTGATTTGCCATTTAATCAAAACCCACTTGATACTTCGACTAAAAAATTTTAAAAGTAAAGATGATTTTTGTATCAACACATCACAAATCTACTCTAGCAACCCATTTTCTGCCAACAAGTTTTTCGAAATTCGGATTCTTTGATCATTAACAAGTATTTAGAGAATAGTGATTAACAAATATTTTGATAGTTTACAAGTATTTACTATCAAAACCTCACAATCCAACAATGATTAGATGTTCTGAAAAGGAAAAACTTAATGAACCATTATAAGAGAAGTAGAAAGACAGATCGAATGTAAAATGAAAGAACTAAAATCAAATATTAATAATAAATGTGTTGTTTGCAGATTAACCTCTGATTTCGGATAGGTCGGAAAGCAAATTGATCTTTGATTTTGGGTCTTCTTCCTTGTTGTTAGATCGAGAAAGATTTTGATAATTGACAAATAGAGGAACAGATGAAAGGAACTGGTTGCGCCGACATGTTCCTTTCCGGTCGAATCCGACTGGGATAAGGAGAACGTCAACCACGCGAATTAGAACTTATAAAGCTGTGGAAGGGTTGTTTTTTTGACAAGAAACCAGTGCAAAAAAGTTTCCTTACATAAAAAGAATTCCTTCAAGGAAGAGGAAGCGTGCATAAAATTAGTTTACAAGAATTCCAAATTCCACACGGATAAGGAAACAGAGTTGAAGTAGGAAAAGGATTCTTGGTCTACTTAGTCTATAAATAGAGCAAGAATCTCCAACGAAACTTGCGCACTTAAACAGAGAGTTACAAGCAGAATACAATCAAATAGAGGGAGTTCATATTTGAGTGATTTCTGATTACAAAGTGTAGCCAACGCAAGGAAATAAGATTGAAGAACCTGATCAATATTCCTAGGCTTATGCTTTATAGTTCTTAAGTCAAGTTTACTTGTATTGAGTTTTTATCAAGTTGTATCTTTAATTCCTTCTAGATCCAGTGAAGTATAAACTGGAGTAGGAATAGAGTCTTCAAGTTGGGGAGACTTAAAGACTTGGGAACATAAACCTTGAGAGGTTTGTGTTGGCGTTTAGGAATTAGAGTTAGTTCCTAGGATTACAAGAGTTGTAATCTGAATTCATAACTTGAAGTAGGGTCGACGATCTAGTTGGTTGTTGACGTCTAGGAATTAGAGTTTATAATTCCTTAGGTTACATAGGTTTGTAATCTTTTGTTGAAGCTCAGAGTTTAATGAAATAGAGTTAAATCCTACAGAGGTGTAGGTCGTGTTTTTTTACCCTTTATGAGTTGGGGTTTTCCGCGATAAAATATTGTGTCATTACTTTATTTGCTTTACATAACGTAACTGCTGTAATCTGCAAAGGAACATATAGAATATAGTTGTTCCTTAGGCAAATTTGGGGGTCAATATTCCAACAATTGGTATTGGAGCAGGTTATCTTTGTAGAGTCTAATAACTCAAGATAAGATCACTATGAATTCTGCACCTCCTCTTGAACACAGTGAAGGTCAACACATCAACATACCACCACTATTCAATGGACATTACTACGCATGGTGGAATGGAGGATTTTCTACAAGCCTATGAATATTATTAGTTAGTTGCTTTAGGACTGCAGGGTCTATTTCTAAGTTTCCTGTATTTCTTTTTTCAGTTATTTTAGGGGTAGTTACCATGGTTAGCACCATGACTTAAAAGTAGGACCATGATCTATTTCAGTTTCTTTAATTGTATGTTTATGTATTGTTGGTTTTTTTTACTGAAAAACAACTCTTTGCATACGCTTTTCTCTTAGTCATCTTCACATTTAAATTCCTTGTATTCTCCTGCTTTCCTTTCTGTAGCAAACTAGACATGTCTTCATTATGTTATCTGTCATCAGTCTTACTAAAACTAACAGTTGGTATCAGAGATTTCATCTTAAGGGACCTGTGATCGAGTTGGAGAAGCCATGGATGCTGAAGCAAGTTTCTCACCAATTGCTCCACCGGTCTTTGATAGAGATAATTATCAGATTTGGGCAGTATGAATGGAGACGTACTTGGATGCTTTGGATCTCTGGGAATCTGTGGAAGAGGATTACGATATTCCAGCCCTACCAAATAATCCTACCATTGCTCAGATTAAAGCACACAAGGAAAAGAAGACAAAGAAATCGAAGGCCAAGGCATGCTTATTTGCTACTGTATCGTCAACAGTTTTCACGCGAATAATGTCTCTGAAAACTGCTAAAGAAGTATGGGATTATCTCAAGGAAGAGTATTCTGAAGATGAGAGAATAAAAGGTATGCAAGTTTTAAACTTAATTAGGGAGTGAAGGAATATTCAGATAGACTTCTAAATATTGTAACTAAGGTGAGGCTACTCGGCTCTACATTTTCAGACTCGAGAATTGTTGAGAAGATCCTTGTAACAGTTCCTGAAAGGTATGAAGCAACAATTACAACCTTAGAAAATACTAAGGATTTGTCAAAGATTAGTTTGATAGAGTTGCTCAATTCCCTGAAAGCTCAAGAGCAAAGAAGACTCATGAGCCAGGAGGTTACAATAGAAGGGGTTCTTGTCAGTAAGCATCAGGTTAACAAAATTCAGAAGAAGAAAAAGAATTAAGCAGTGTGTGAAGGAGAAACATCAGCCAACAACAAAACTAAGGGAGGAAGCGCAAAGAAAAGTTATCCCCCTTGTCACCATTGTGGAAGAAAAGGTCATGCACCATTCAAGTGCTGGAGGAGACCTGATGCTAAATGTAAGAAATGCAATAATCTTTGACACGAAGCAGTGATTTGCAAGAATAATTCCCCGCAGGAGGAAGGAAATGCTCAAGTTGCCGATCAAGAAGAAGAGGATCATCTTTTTGTTGGAACATGCTTTTCAAGTAAGAGCTCAAAAGATTCTTGGTTAATTGACAGTGGTTGCACTAACCACATGACTCATGACGAGAGTCTATTCAAGGAGTTGAAGCCCACTGAAATTTCCAAGGTTCGGATAGGAAATGGAGATCGCCTTCCTGTCAAAGGAATTGGAACCATAGCTATAAAGATGAGCACTGGCACAAAGAAAATTTCAGAGGTTCTTTATGCTCTTAAAATTGATCAAAATTTTCTAAGCGTTGGACATCTGATGGAAAAAGGATTCAGGGTTTTCTTCGAAGATCATCCCTGTCAAATCAGTGACACTACTGGAAATGAAATTTTCAGGGTGAAGATCAGAGGAAGGAGTTTTTCCTTTGATCCAACAGAGAAAGAGCGACTAGTTTATTCCATGAAGAAAAGTGTAACAAAAACCTGCACAAGAGACTTGGCCATTGTCATCTACAAGCACTATTGTTGCTGAAGAAGGAAGATATGACAAGAGGACTACCAACTCTAGTTGATCACTTACCAAGTTGTCAATCTTGTCAATTTGGTAAGCAGAATAGGAAGTCATTTCCTTAAGCAACATGGCGGACTTCTCAAAGGTTGCAACTGATTCACACAGATGTTGCAGGACCTCAAAGAACACAATCCCTTAACAGTCGTCTATACTATGTTATATTCATTGATGACTATACAAGATTCTGCTGGATTTTTTTTATGAAATATAAATCAGAAGTGGCTGGAATTTTCTTGAAGTTCAAGAAGATGATGGAAAATCAAAGTGGTTACAGAATCCAATCTCTGTAGTCTAACAATGGAAACGAGTATAATTCTGAAGAATAACAAATTTTGTGAGGAAGCGGGTATTACTCATCAGCTTACTGCTCCATGTACTCCGCAACAAAATGGAGTTAGTGAAAGTAGAAACAAATTTATAATGGAGATGTCGCGGTACATGTTGCATGAAAAAGAGTTGCCGAAAAGTTTTTGGGCTGAGGCAGCTAATACGACAGTATTTCTCCAAAATCGGCTTCCTACTAAAGCATTGCTGAATAAAACTCCATTCGAGGCTTGGAATGGATACAAACCATCACTAAGCTTCATTAAAGTATTTGGTTGTGTTTGTTTCTTCCATGTGCCACAGGTTAAAAGAGACAAACTTTACAAGAAGGCACTTCCTGGAATATTTGTGGGTTATAGCTCATCCTCCAAGGCCTCATTGTATTATAATCCACAAACAGGAAAGATGATTGTCAGTAGAGATGTGCACTTTGCTGAGGAAGAGAAATGGGACTGGAAGGACAATCAACTTTCAGTCAAAGCTTCAGAGGAGCAGGCATCTGATCACTGGAAAAATGAGTTGGTGGATGATCTTCCAATTAGAGGTACAAGACTACTCTTTGACATCTACCAATAAAGTAATGTGGAAATTTGTGAGCCTGGAGGGCACGATGAAGCACTTCAAGATAAAAAATAGAGAAACGCCATGGAGCAGGAGATGCTAATGATCAAGAAAAACAAAACTTGGGAGTTAGTTGACTGACCGAAAGATAGGAAGGTCATTGGAGTAAAATGGGTGTTTAGAACCAAGCTTAATTCTGATGGTTCTATCAATAAATATAAGGCTGTTGTCAAGGGATATGCCCAAATATTTGGTGTTGATTACTCGTACACCTTTGCTCCAGTAGCCTGATTGGATACCATTAGATTGTTGCTAGCAATTGCAGCACAAAAGGGCTGGATAGTGTTCCAGCTAGATGTGAAATATGCCTTTTAAAATGGTGTACTACTAGAAGAAATCTATGTAGAGCAGCCCGAGGGTTTCTTTGAGCAAGAAAAAGAAGAAGAAGTATGTCCTCTTAAAAAGGCTCTTTATGGCTTAAAACAAGCTCCAAGAGCTTGGTATAGTAGGATTGTGATCACTTGTTGAGTTTGGGGTTTGTACGAAGTGTATCTAAAGTTACTCTTTATGTCAAACATAAAGGAACTGATCTTCTCATTGTTTCCCTTTATGCTGATGATCTCTTGGTGATAGGAAACAATGTGTGGCTGGTTGAAGAGTTTAAGAAGGAAATGATGCAAGTCTTTGAAATGACAGACTTGGGGCTAATGACATACTTTCTGGGAATGGAAATCAAGCAAGGCTGTGATGAAATTTTTATCTGTCAAAAGAAGAATGCTGGCGAGATACTTAAGAAATTTCATATGGAAAATTGCAAGGCAACAACCACACCAATGAATCCAAAGGAGAAGTTAAGCAAAAAGGATGGAACTGATCAAATTGATGAGGGAAATTTCAGAAGCTTGATTGGTTGTTTGATACATCTCACTGCTACAAGGCCGGATATTCAATTTGCTGTAAGTCTTTTATCTAGATTTATACATTGTGCTACTGAAATGCATTTGCGAGCAACAAAAAGAATTATAAGATACATTAAAGGTACTGTTGAATATGGTGTCAAATTCAAGAAGTGTGAGACATTCAAGTTGCATGGATTTTCAGACAGTGATTGGGCTGGATCCATTGATGACATGAAAAGTACATCAGGATATTGTTTCAGTCTGGGATCAGGGATTTTCTCTTGGTGTTAAAAAAAATAGGAAACTGTGGCACAATCCACGGCAGAGGCTGAATTCATTGCTGCAACTGCAGCAGTAAATCAAACCTTAAGGCTGAGAAAAATACTTTTTGATTTGCATATGGAGCAAAAAGTTAATACTGAGGTTCATGTTGATAATCAAGCTACAATAGCCATTTCGCACAATCCGGTGTTTTATGGGAAGACTAAACACTTCAACATTAAGCTCTTTTTCTTGAGGAATGTGCAGAAAAAAGGAGAGGTGATTCTTGTTTACTGCAAATATGAAGATTAGCTAGCAAATGTATTTATGAAATCCCTTCCTGTCAGCAAGTTTGAGTTCCTAAGGCAACAACTTGGAATTTGCAGCTCCTAATGCAAGGAGGAGTATTAGTTAGTTGCTTTAGGACTGCAGGGTCTATTTCTAAATTTCCTGTATTTCTTTTCTTAGTTATTTTAGGGGTAGTTACCATGGTTAGCACCATGACTTATGAGTAGGACCATGATCTATTTCAGTTTCTTTAATTGTATGTTTATGTATTGTTGGTTTTTTTTCCTAAAAAACAACTCTCTGCATAAGCTTTTCTCTTAGTCAACTTCACATTTAAATTCCTTGTATTCTCCTGCTTTCTTTTCTATAGCAAACTAGACATTGTCTTCATTGTGTTATCTGTCATCAGTCTCACTAAAACTAACAACTATGAATTATGGATGAGAGTTACTAATGGTCCTCTTATTCCTATGATGAAGGACGATGAAGGGAAAGTCATTCCTAAGCCCAAGGCACAATATGGAGAAACTGATTATAGAATGCTCGCAAAGAATGCTAAAGCTAAGTACATCCTTGTATGTGGACTTGGACCAGACGAGTTTAATCGCATCTCTGGTTGTACTACATCGAAAAAAATTTGGGACACGCCGGTTAATGCACATGAAGGAACTCCCCAAGTAAGAAAATTTAGAATTGCTAGACTACGCACTAAATATGAAGCATTTAAGATGGAGAGTGGTGAATCATTTCAAGATATGATTACTAGATTCACTACTATTGTGAATGAACTGGTGTCTTTGGGAAATATATACACTACTGAGGAACTTGTTGATACAGTACTAAGGACTCTACCTAAGTCATGGGAGATCAAGGCCACTGCAATTAGAGAAACAAAGGATTTGACAACCATGAGTTTAGATGAACTTGTAGGGAATCTAAAGACTTATGAGATGAATGTTGATCAAACAAAAATGAGTAGAAGAAACAAAGATATGATTTTCTCTTTCAAAGCAACTGAGAGTGATGAATCTGATCTGGATGATGAGGACATAGCCATGATCAGCAAAAACCTCAAAAAAACTCTTCAAGAAAGGTGGAAACTATGAGAAAAAACTGCCCTCAAGCAAAGAAAAAGAATTTGAAAATGTTATGTATGCTGCTTGGGGAACAAGTTCAGACAACTCAAATGAAGATGATCGGAAGATATGACTTTGATTGCCATGGAGGACTCTGAACCAGACTCTGAATCAGACACTGGAAAAAGGGAGGTAAATCTTCTTAACCTTAAAAATAAACTAAAATGTTTTTCAAAGAAAAAATTATCTCCCCTTATTTTAGCTCTCATAGAAAATGTTCAAGAGTTGGATGAAAACAAAGATCAGTTATTGGCATCCTTGACCAGTTTAAAATTTAAATACACTGATGTTGAAAAAATTAACTTTGATCTCAAGAAAGAAAATCAATTCCTTAAGGAACAGGTAAAACAACTTGATTCTTGCACTTTGGCTCTCAAATCTGAAATTTTGAAACAAAGTGTTACTGAGAATGGGAAAGGAAAAATTAGTGGTGACCAAATGAGATGTGACCAGGATCCAAAGAGGTTAAAAGATGAACTATTTTCTGAAAGGGAAAAATCTAGAAGAATAAATCTTGACCTGGCTAGAACTAAGTATGAGCTTGAGAGGGCAAACAAATGGACTCAGTCCTCAATGATTGTGACTCAGCTCAGTAATAGAACACATAACACTAAAGCTGGAATAGGTTTTGTTAAAGAAGTCCCTAATAAAACCTCTTATTTGTGCACACATTGTGGTAGTATTGGTCACTCAAGGGGTACCTGCCCAATAGTTATAACTCACATGAATAAAAACCTCAAATCTGCCTCAAATAGAAAAATCAACCTTGTTAAAAGAAAGGAATCATGTCAAACGAACATGTTGGGGCAAAAGAAAAAATCTAAAAATGTTTTACCAATATGGATCAATAGAGATCTCATTCATCCTTTTTATCAATACAAAGGACCCAAGCTAGTCTGGGTTCCTAAATCTAACCTTTAATTTGCAGGAAAAGCGAGAGGAAGCAATCAACATTCATATATAGAATACCTGTTGCTCGAGACACATGCTTGAAACTAGAAGAAATTCCTCTCACCTATAGAAGAAAAGGATGGAATAGTAGTTTTTGTGGTGAATTTTTTTTTAGGTCAAATCAAAGAAGTTGGAAAAGTAGGCAAGACTAAAGAAACACTTTTAAAGGAACATGTTGGAACTTGGGGATGATTAAAATCACATGAGTATACCTCAGTGGCTATTGAACATTGCGCATACTGCCTTCTAATCATGAATTTTATGCTCAGTCTTGTACATTTAGTTGTATGTCTCTATACCATTTTTAAAGTCATGCTAGTCATGCACTATAACATTGTATTTGCATCTATCACAGGAGAGAGTCTTAGTAAAATTGGAGCAAAATTCAGCAATATACAGAGATCTAAGGTATGTGCACTACAATTATTCATAATTAAATATAAAATCAATGCACTTGTACCTGTTCCTTCCACTTGTGCCAAAAGATATATTCATGCCTTCAATACTACTAAACAAATATCTTCTTAAAAAGCCTATTTAAAGCCTTATCCCAGTGTGATGGTTTATGGTTGAGATGACTTCGGTAGATGACACCTCTACTTTGGTGCCTTATAAAATAGAGGTTGTGGTGTAGAAAGTAGGTAGTGCTGGTTCTTAGGGGGAATCTTTATTGGGTGTGTCTAAAATTACTGAGGAAGTTTTGGAGGATGTACCTTGTGAGGGGGAATATGTTGGGGACCCTACAGTTGAACAAAGTTAAGTTGTTAGGCTCAACTTGGGTGCATCTAGTGAGGGGGAATCAATGGGGGACCCCTATGTCGAACCTAGTTCTTCTATTGGGATCCATATAAACTGAGATTTAGGGTTGATGTAAAAAAAATTGTTATAGTTGGTGCTGCACCTGATAGTACCATGTCTAGGGAACAAATTGGGAGAACATGTTCCTCTACGAATGATGTTGAAGAAAATTTGTTCCTCTTACTGACTCTATTGAAATTAAATATGACTCTATTGAAATTAGAGTTTTGAACTTTGGGAAGCGGACTGTGCTCTTAGGCAAGGTGATTATTGAATTTGGGGGTTTGAGATAAGTGAACTATTGTTTCTTCGGAGGGCACATGATTGATTGAACCAACTCCTTAAAGGTGATACAAAAAAATAAGCTGAAATTGCAGTCACATGTGTCACTCACCAAAATTACATGGACCAGTTGCATATGAACTATGATCTTGAACATGTAGGCCTGCTAAAGAAAAATAAAACACAAAGCTCAAGGCTGAGCTTGCATAGACCAAGGCTACCTTTGAAATTCAGAAGACTACTAATATTGTTAATCCAAAAGATGTTTTTTGTGCTGCTGAAAAAGGACTTTTATTTATCCTTTCAATGCCCGATCTTTTGCTATTACCTAGCCACTCTAGCCTTTGACTTCCCAATTTTCTTTCTCATCACAAGTGCTTGATTCTATCTTTAATTTTGATTACATTTGTGGTGTATATGTTTTTTGATTAATGCTAATGTTGGGTTTGAGTTTCAGGTTGATGTCTATCTCCTATGTTTGTGCAAATGCTTTGCTATAGCTAATTGTGTTCTTGATTTTTAAGTGTTTGTGTAGGTGATAGCCCCAGTGGCCATGAGAATCGAAATTGCTTCTCTTAGTGTGGTGTATGCCTTCACAGTGTTTTATGATGTCAAAAGGGGGAAGTGCATACTTGTGTAATATTTATAACCCAATTGGTCTAACTTGATCCTCTAATGTGTTTGCTTTGTGTATTGAGTTTTAAGACACTGACATATAACACAGATTGATCTATTCACACAAGTAGCAATGGTTTGTTGATGTTTGCGTAATCAAGACACAACTTCCAATGCAAGTGTCTACGATCATACAATAGTATAGAAACCCAACCAAGGGTTGGGGTCGAGTCCCAAGGGAGTGGGCTTGAGAATTAATAGAAATATAAAATCAAGTTCTAATTAGTCATAGCTAAAAACATCAGCGAATATAAACATGTTAAATTTAAAGGGTGACACAAAAGTGTCAATTAATGATGGGGGTTTCTCATAAGTAAGTAAAAACAAGCAAAAAGGCAAAGAGTACTAATCAAGGAGAGGGGATTCTTGGGATGTGATAGGAATACAGGATAAACTAAACTATTGGATACATGCTTTTGATAATAAATCTGTTGAATATTTGTGACTAGACTAGACTATATGGGGTAAATTCTCTCTCGAGCAACTTACCCCGAATCAAATGGGTTCCTCTCGGACACCCACTTGCCACATGAAGAACAACCTCCGCCTTAGCCCACTCACTCTCTCGAGCTGAGTGTGTGGGAGAAGGACTAGGGTTCACTCTCTCGAACTGAACCTCGTGTCGACCCACTCCCACAAGCCATCAATTTAGTAGTCTTAGTTTTACGACCTCTCTCTCGAGTAAGCCAAAAACACAAAGGTGAAATCGCATTTGCAACTACAATTTCATTAAGTTCAGCCACAACTACTAAATGAAATCACATTTACATAACAAATAAACCATCAACAAGTAAGACCCAATAGATAATCTAACCCATATTCACAAAATCACACCCCAAGAATTGGGGTTTAGCTAGACATGTAAAAGAGATAGAAATTTATACCAAAATGAGTTTGCATTCAAATGGGTATGAATATTTAAGTCTCAAACCAAGCAAAGAGTGAAGAATCCAAAAGACCTAAACCCAAAATCTTGGAGTTGAAACCCTTTGAATCTTCAAGTTCTTCAAAACCCACTCCAAGCTTAGAACTCAAAATTCTATATTAAAAATTTAATACTAAGCTACAACTCTCAACGAGTATTTATAGTTTTCAAAAATTTGTGCTGTAGTGGATCAGTCGGAGTCGTTAGTCGAGATCGCCGATCAAATCGGCGATCTCCCCTTTGGTAGGTTTCATCGCTGTCTTGCTCTATCCTTCAACATCGTCGTGTTTGGATCATTTGGCGACATAGTACAACTTCGTGGAACTGCTCGGCGATACGCCGACTACTCCTTTTCACCGCCGATTTCATACTTTCCTTCAGGGCTCAGCAAACTAGAACAAAAGGCGAGGATAAGATGTTTTGGCGATTCGCCGAATGGGTTCGGCAATTCTCAGATCTTCATTTCTTCATTCTTTCAGCTGCCTTTATTCCTTTTTTTCTAGGTAGTACCCATGCTTTCCCTCAAACTCAAAATACCTGAAACTTAATGGTTTTCATCAGATATTGAGATAAAATATGCATTTGAGGACACTAATTCTATCAAAATATAGCCCTAAATGAGTCCAATTTGTGGACTCATCATTTGTCATCATCAAAAAGGGGGAATTTGTTAGATCGAGAAAGACTTTGATAATTGACAAATAGAGGAACAGATGAAAGGAACTGGTTGCGTCGACATGTTCCTTTCCGACCGAATCCGACTGGAATAAGGAGAACGTCAACCATGCGAATTAGAAGTTATAAAGCAGTGGAAGGGTTGCTTTTTCGACAAGAAACCAATGCAAAAAGGTTTCCTTTCATAATAAGAATTTCTTCAAGGAAGAGGAAGCGTGCATAAAATTAGTTTACAAGAATTCCAAATTCCACACGGATAAGGAAATACAGTTGAAGTAGGAAAAGGATTCTTGGTCTACTTAGTCTATAAATAGAGCAAGAATCTCCAATGAAACTTGCGCACTTGAATAGAGAGTTACAAGCAGAATACAATCAAATAGAGGGAGTTCATTTTTGAGTGATTTTTTATTACAAAGAGCAACCAATGCAAGGAAATAAGATTCAAGAACTTGATCCATATTCATAGGCTTATGCTTTATAGTTCTTAAGTCAAGTTTGCTTGTATTGAGTTTTTATCGAGTTGTATGTTTAATTCTTTCTAGATCCAGTGAAGTATAAACTGGAGTAGGAATAGAGTCTTCAAGTTGGGGCGACTTAAGGACTTGGGAACATAAACCTTGGGGGGTTTGTGTTGGAGTTTAGGAATTAGAGTTAGTTCCTAGGATTGCAAGAGCTGTAATCTGAATTCAGAACATGAAGTGGGGTCGACGATCTAGTTGGCTGTTGACGTCTAGGAATTAGAGTTTATAATTCCTTAGGTTACATAGGTTTGTAATCTTTTGTTGAGGCTCAGAGTTTAATGAAGTAGAGATAAATCCTACAGAGGTGTAGGTCGTGGTTTTTTACCCTTTATGAGGCAGGGTTTTGCACGATAAAATATTGTGTCATTACTTTATTTGATTTACATAACATAACTGTTGTAATCTGCAAAGGAACATATAGAATATACTTGTTCCTTAGGCAAATCTGGGGGTCAGTATTCCAACATCTCTTTGAGAACATAGAAAAGCATAGTTGAAAAGAAATGGAGAGTTTAGGTGAAGGTGGATAGTCTTGGAGTGTTATTTGAGGAAATGAACGGTCACTGGAGGGAACTTTAGGAGGGAGTAAAATTTTAGCTTTCTAATTATATCTTCTCAGTACTTATTTTATTATTATATGTTTATTAATACACTTTTCCATATATATATATATATATATATAGGTGGGTTCATGCCCAATTTACATAAGAAAAATAACGTATAAGACAATACACAACTTTCTAATTATTTCTTCTTAGTAGTTGTTTTATTATATATGAAAAGTGAACTTAAAAATATAAAATCTTCGAATGGACTTGTAGTATTGTCTAGTAAATATATTTTATAATTAATACGCTGTAGAAAGTATTGAAAGCTTAGAGTACAAGAGTATAAGGGGACATCGTTTAATTGAGAATACATTTTTTCTAGGATTAGCTATTCGGGATTAGTTATCCTATCATGTAAATAATTACGAAACTACCTAATACGCTTCAACCAAACGCAAAATAAAATAATCCTTTATTTTATCCCTAGATTATTATACTTTATACGTTACTATCGATGCCTTACGATTGTTATTGAAATTAACCAATAGAAAAGATTTATTAAGCATAAATATTTTTCTATCTTAAGCCACTGAATTTCCACCTCTTTAATTTCTTGGTGATGACGACCATTAATCCTTGATCTCAATAACAAGTCAATGTTGATTCAACTCAAATACATTTGAAATCGTCCATGTTAACAAACTAGTTTCCTTGAGCATCTTTTGTTGATTCCACATGTTCATCAGTTAAATCCTTTATTTAATGTTTATTTAATCTTCGATTATATCCATTTTCTATAAAAATTACTTTTACTTGTGTTATTAGTGTCCTTTTATATAATTTGTTAATTTTTAAAACTTCAATAATTAATTACTCATTAATATTTTGAATTGAATAAAGAAAAAGATTCCAAATAATACAAATTTAAAGGCAAGTATGGAAGGAAAATCTATAGCTAGCAAAATCTGTAGAAAAAATTTCAAGTCACAAAAATCCTACGTAAATCCCAAGAAACAATTTTTAGATAAATTCATAACAACAAAATCCCCCAATATTTCCCCAAGTAATAAATTTCGTAGGTAAATCCCCAACAATAAGTTTCTAGCTAAATCCGCAACATATAATCCCCCAATATTGCCCCAAATAATAAATTGCGTAGGTAAATCCCCAAGAATATGTCCCTAGCTAAATCCACAACAAATAATCCCCAAATGATTTCCCAGGTAATAAAATTCCACATAAATTTCCACCAGAATATCTCCATGTAAATCCATAGGATAAATTACCTGGAGATTTTTTTATGGATAAAAAAAGGATTTTAAAAATATATATATCTGTCCATGTACCTACGGATTTACCTAGGGAAAATGTTCCTGCCGATATATTTCCCCAGATGATGTCGCAAGTACAAAATTTGAGCAATATGGCGCCAAATTCACCTGTGGAATTTGTTGGGAAAATATAATTCGCTGGTAATATATCATATTAAGGAATTTAAAATATTCACAAGAAAATCAGCATCTATTTCCTGCGAAATATTTTCCTAGGTAAGATCCCTATGTAATTCACAATTTTCTTGTAGTGTAATAATAAGAGATGTATGAGAATGAATTGTGGTTGAACAAATAAAATTCTTACAACATACTTGTGTTTGGTCAACATTACTATGAGGATGTTGATTGTATAACCACTACTCATCCTCACACATCTTGATCTAATTATCGTCCCCAATGTATATGAATTCTTATATGATCTTATGACTTGTTTAAGGTCATTTAATCATGTAAATTTCAATAATTTATTTTTTAATTAATTATTTTTTTTATTACAATAACGGTCTCAGTCAAGCGTAGACCTTGTAGACCGTTTAATTTGTTTAGTATAAATTGATTTAATCGAATAGAAATGCTCAATACATTATGTAGTAAGTAGTACATAAATCAAATAGACAGTATGTACAATATATATTTGTTTTAGTCTATTAAATATAGAAAGGGACCAAAGACGACAAAATTAACATGCTACTAATTATACCAAACTGCAGAGTCTCAAATTACATATATTACCTTGAGTTACAAAAACAAAGTGCGACAAGCCTATCTAAAATTTATTGTTATTACATGTGATTCTCTTGTGTGCGGATCTATTACTCACTAAATAATTATTCTTCCTCTTGGTTTTGAAAGTCTCGCCAACATCCTTTAACACATTTTCTTTCTTTCTTCCAAGCTTTGTATCGACAAGAGTGAAAGAATATTCACATCTAGTAATTCATGTGGCACACAATATTCGAACTCTACAAGGATAACATTAATTGATTTTGAGTACACAAGGAGATAGACGTCGACTTTATGCATAGGTGAATAGTACTCGTAGATGCTTAAACTATAATGAAATTCTTTAGTGTCTAGTCCCTTGCCATTTTCATATAGATTTCACATAATGCTACATAATGACTGTGACTGAGATTTCCTTATTATTGTGCTTGACATGTTCGACGTTGCAGGTGTGATAGCCAACATAATTATAGATAAAAAAATGGCCGAGTATTCATACTTCCTTGCCTATAATATTCAGGCACAATCAGGGGATACCTGTTTTACCTTGAACCAATTACTATAATTCTTCAACGTAGCATAATAAAAAGAATTTCTCATAAATGCTCGATCTAATAACATTTTCAACTAATTCTTGTTGCTAAATGTTTGTTCTATTTGAAATTTAGTTCCATCGGAGAAGCTGTGGTTGAGTTATGAGCCTGACCCACAAAAACATTTTCGTTTCTTTTCTTGAAACAATTCAGGATCTTTCGATTTCATTGGGATGACCATCCATGATCACCCAAACTTTTATCTTCAATCGAATCATCGTCATCGATTGTAGGGTGTGGTGAGAGGGGTACCAAACACCTCAGGATAATATTTATTTTCAATATTGGCTTAGTGTGATTGGCAATGACATCCAACATGTACATGGACACTTGATTGTCATTTTTTATGAATGTGGGAAGTATTTTTTCCCTTTCATTCATTAGATAACTAATCACAACTTCGCTTGGCTCGCAAGCTCATTTCTTACATGTCAATTATGATTCAAACCATGTCGTGTATAAGTCATTGCGACGAAATGGGATGGCCACTGTCACCTTACTAGATAATTTTCAAATCCAACATTGAGGAGTCTCCTCCCCCATACATCCATATATAGTCACAATTTACAATAATTACTGCAACTACTGTCATTATAGACCATAATGATCGATCCTAGATTATGGTGTCAATCTATAACTGGGCAAGGACTAGTATGAAATTCTCAAACAAAAATGTCAATAAATGAAATCGGATGTAATAGGTACTCTACTAGCTCTGGAATGGAGAAATGTATTAGTAGGGATTTTACACTATGTAATCTATCTACTAATGAGGTATTTGGTGGAATTTTCAAGCTAGTAAAAATGGTGTAAAAATATTTTTTACAGAAAGTTTAAAACAATTGAATAACAATAGAGGCAATGAGCAAGAATGGAGATTTTTAGTTGTGAGGAGGAAGATTTTGCTGGAAAAATCATCCGAATCGACAAAAATAGGTGAAAAACAACTGGAAAATGGCAGCTTCTTTTGGGCTAGAATAATATTTTATTTTTTTACTATTTTAAAATTTGAAAATAATGATGGGAAAAAACAAAATATTATTGGAAGAGGTGGGGGAACTAAAGTGTAATATCAAAAACATTGGAGTTGGTCTTGCATAATTTGGAAGAATAATGAGTGATGTCATAATGAGTCTCTAAAATACCAATTTTTGAAGACTTGACTAAATGCTCAATTAAGTTTTGAGAATGGCTATTTTGCCAACTCCCCCGAGTAAGAGTTTCTAGTCAAGATGAGATAGAGTATATGTTTTAAAGCAGAATAGAGTTGATGTTTGTAACGACCTTCTATCTTCGTTATAGAAAAGCCAACAGGGAAAAAATTTGGGTCGGAAAACTTTTTGATAGTAACTTGAGAATTCCTAGCCTAGTCCATATTTGGACGAAATTGAAGTCAGTGAGGTCTAGGGAGATCTGGTAATGAACGAGAGATCTATTTATGAATTTCATCACATGAGTATATAGCTAAGACAATAAGAAACCCGTACGACTTTACGAAATTGAATACGGGCAAGTAGAACTCCCAAAACTGATCTTAGCATGAGCGGGTAGTTTTTAACTGTCATGGGTTGAAGGTGTGTTGTAAAATGGGGGTTTGAAACTCAACTTTTGACTCTCTGTTTGCGTGCAAGCCGCAGAGTGGGAATTATCCCGCCAGGATGGGGCCGTTGTGGCGGGATGGGGCCCGCCATAGCGGGCCAGTCGTGACTTAAGTCAGAAATAAATCCCAAAAATGTTATTATTCTGCAATTTTCGTTCTTGAGAGCTAGGAGACAAATCAGGGCAAGTTCTTGACAATTTTCCACCTCTTCTAGCACTAAAGGTAAGGTTTTTACTCCCCTAATCCATTTTTCGATCCGTAGAATTTAGATTCTTGGTTAATGACTATTGGGGAAGGGTTTTTGGATTGAATTGGATGGTGGGAAAAGTCCCTAGATGCACCTTAGTATCATGGGCTTAGTCTTGGGATATTGGGTTGTTATAATCTAGGTAAATTAGACCTTAATTATACTACTTGTTTGTAGACCTAGAACAAGCGGAAAGAATTCGGAAGGGGAAGAATCAAGTTTCTTAGGAGGATTCAAACTTGGTTTCGAGGTATTTGATGGTTTGATTTTGTGTTTGTGTGATGTATGTTAGTATTTGCTTCATGGTAATGCAAGAATGTATGGGAATCTTGCACTATTGATCACCTCTAATGCAAATGAGTATGAATCAATGATTGTATGCCATGAAAAAATACTTAATTGTATGATTAAGAGAGTGTAGATTATGTTGTGATTCTTGCTTGTCGAATGGATCAGGTGGTACGTTCCATCACACTAACTGGGATCGGATGTCACGTACCGACATACATAATGGAAAGGGTGTCACGTTCCGACACACTAACTTGGATCGAGTGTTACGATCTGGCACACTAACAGTTTGGGTATGGGTTCCATGAGATGACCATTGACTTGTCACATATGTGTACTATTGAGAACGTGGAATGCTACATTGATCCTGAAGAGATAACTGATATTGTATATGTTCGGTATATGCATGTTTCCTTTGTTGTGACTGCTTGTATATGTTTCACTTACTGGAATAGCCGTGTGATCCTACCACTATACTGTGGTTGTGTACTGATAATGCTCTTGCTCTTTCATTGCTGAGTACAGGGCATCTTCAAGCAGTTACAGACAGACCTCACTTAGGAGTTCAGTGAGCAACATCGGATTAAAGGGTGAGTTAGTTCTCTCAGGTTGCCATAGGTCCTCTATGTTTTAGTCCACTCTTTCGGACTCAGACTTTCTAGTTAGATATTTGTTATGTTTAGGTTCGGGTTTGTACCCCTATTCCTTAGACTTGTGGTTCGTTAGTGTTTTTCTACATTGACTTTTAGTTTCTAGGGAATATTTCCGGAATGTTTTAATAGTCGTTTGTTAAATTCCCAGAGTTTATGGGAACTCTTATTTCATTTCTGCATTGAAACTTGATACATGTTCTACTTATTCTTATTTGTCCGTTCGGTTTGCCTTGGGATTCAATATGATTTGTGATATACTTTATTCCCCTATCCATGTTTCTACCCTAGTTGGAGAATCTTTCATAGTCACCCATGTCTATCATGGTTGTCCTATCTTGTTTATGGATTTTTAGACTTGGGCTGATTTAGTTATTTTGGATATGATTGATTTTGATATAATCTTAGGCATGATTTTGTTGTCCCCCCATTATGCTGTGTTAAATTGTAATTTGAAATCAGTGACTCTAGAGATCCCCGGTAGAGAAAAATTATAATGGAAAGGGGTGTACATGCCTAAGCTATCTAAGGTCATATCCTCTATTCGGGCTAGGAAACTGGTGGGGTTGGATTTTTTTGGCTTATTTGGCTCATATTCGGGATGTTGAGGTTGAGTCCCCGTCTATAGAGTCATTTCCTGTGGTGTCAGAATTTAGAGAAGTGTTCCCTTCTGATTTACCAAGTATGCCTCCGAATAGAGATATAGATTTCTACATCGATTTGGAACCTAGTACCCGCCCCATCTTCATCATTCCTTATCGCATCGCTCCGACAGATTTAAGAGAGTTTAAGGCTCAAATTCAGGAACTCTTGGTAAAGGTTTCATTCGTCCTAGTGCTTCTTCGTGGGTTGCTCCTATCTTGTTTGTTAAGAAAAAGGATGGTAGTATGAGGATTTGCATATAATACTGGCAATTGAATAAAGTCATTATTTGAAACAAGTATCCATTGCCTCGAATAAATGATCTTTTTGACTAGTTGCAAGGTGCATCAGTTTTCTCTAAGATTGATCTAAGGTTTAGTTACCATCAGTTAAAGATTAGGCCTGAGGATGTACCAAAGACGACATTCAGAACCCGCTATGGGCACTATGAGTTCCTAGTGATGTAGTTTGGGTTGACAAATGCACCTACAACTTTCATGAGTTTGATGAATGGTGTGTTCAAACCATTTCTTGATTCGTTTGTGATAGTATTTATTGATGACATTTTGGTTTATTCGAAAAGTGAGGAAGAGCATACCGACCATCTTCATATTGTTCTGGGTGTTCTTGGGAAACAAAATTTGTATACAAAATTTTCTAAGTGTGAATTATGGTTAACTTCGGTTGCCTTTTTGGGGAATGTAGTTTCAAGGGAAGGGGTAATGGCAGATCCCCAAAAGATTGAAGAGGTTAAGAATTGGGTTCGACTTTAGCTCTGTGATTGAAGTTAGGAGTTTTGTGGGGCTCGCTAGCTACTATCATCGATTTGTGAAGAACTTTACTTCTATTGCCATGCATCTGAATAGGTTGACCAAAAAGGAGGTTCCGTTTGAATGGACCAAAAAATGTGATGAGAGCTTTCAAAAGTTCAAGACTCTTTTGACCACAACATATATTCTAGCACTACCGGTGGTAGGTAATTATTTTATTGTTTATTATGATGCTTCCCATTCGGGTTTGGGTGCTCTGTTAGTGCAGGATAAGAATGTTATAGCTTATGCATCGCGGTAGTTAGTTGATGGTGCATGACAACAATTAGCCAACATATGATTTGGAGTTGGCAGCGGTAGTGTTTGCTCTTAAGATCTGTCGGTATTACCTCTATCGTGTCAAATGTGAGGTTTTCACTGATCATCGTAGTCTACAACATGTATTAACTTAAAACGATCTAAAAATGACACAACGAAGGTGGATAGAGTTACTCAAGGATTATGATGTGACCATCCAGTATCACCCGGGTAAGGCTAACGTGGTGGCAGACACATTAAGCCAGAAGGCGGTGAGTATGGGCAGTCTAGCTTGCTTAGGTGTGACCAAGCGACCTTTGGCTAAAGAAACTCAACATTTGGAATCTAAGTTCATGCAGTTGGGCATCTTAGAAAAAGGTGGGGTATTAGCTACCATTGAGGTAAGGGCCACCTTCTTTGGGGAGATTAAGACCAAACAGATTGAGGATTAGAATTTGAATGAGCTTAGGAAGAAGACAGTGATTGGTAATGCACAAGATATGGTTCTTGATGCGGGGTGTGTGCTCAGTTTAAAATGAAGGATTTGTGTTCCTATTGTGGGTGACTTGATTCAGAATTTATTGACAAAATCCCATGGTTCTCGATATTCTATTCATACAGGTGTGACCAAGGTGTACCGAGATTTGAAGCGACTATATTGATGGCCTGGCATGAAGAAAGCCGTAGCGAAGTTTGTAGCTCAGTACCAAAATTGTCAACAAGTAAAATATGAGCATCAAAGGCCAGCAGGTTTGTTCCAGAGAATGCCAATTCCAGAATGAAAGTGGGAAGGGATAGCTATGGATTATGTGGTTGGTCTCCCCAAGACATTGGGGAAATTTGATTCTATTTGGGTAGTGGTTGACAGATTGACTAAGTCAGCCCACTTCATTCCAGTCAAAGTAGACTATAATGCGCAACAATTGGCTAAGATGTATTTAAAAGAGATAGTAAGGCTGCACGGGGTTCCCCATTCTATCCTCTCAGACCGTGGTACGCAGTTCACATCCAAGTTTTGGAGAAAATTGCATGATGAATTGGGCAGACAACTCACTTTTAGTACGACTTTCCATCCGCAGACGGACGGGCAGTCGGAGAGGACTATCAAAGTGTTAGAGAAAATGTTGAGGGCATGTGTGATTGACTTTGGAGGGCATTGGGATAAGTTCATACATTTGTGTGAGTTATCCTATAATAACAGTTACCACTCCAGCATTGATATGGAACCATTTGGAGCACTATATGGGAGGGGATGTAGATCACCCATAGGATGGTTTGGGGTTGGAGATGTGAAACCATTGGGGGTTGATTTAGTGAAGGATGCTAAAGATAAAGTGAGTAGTATTCAAGCTAAGCTTTTAGCAGCCCAGAATAGACATAAAAAGTATGCAAATCATAAGGTAACAAACATGAACTTTCAGACTGGTGAGAAAGTTCTTCTTAAAGTGTCACCCATGAAAGGGGTGATAAGATTTGGCGAGAAGGGTAAGATTAGTCCTCGATACATTGGACCATTTGAGATTCTTGAATGTGTAGGACCATTAGCGTATAGATTGGCTTTACCTCCTAACCAATCGGGAGTTCATCCGGTATTTCATATGTCCATGTTGAAGAGATATCATGGTGACGAGTATTACATCATAAAATAGGTCTCAATATTGTTAGACAAAGACATCCAGTATGAGGAGGAACTGATGGCAATTTCTGATCGCGATGTCCCGGGACCAAAGAGATTAAGTCCGTGAAAGTTCAATGGAAGCATCTTCCAGTTGAGGAAGCTACTTAGGAAACCGAGAAGGACTTGCAAGACAAGTATCCACAGTTGTTCATCGATTCAGGTACTACTTCACTCTTACTTTAGCCTGTTTTCCTAATTTTTGACTCGGGGAAGAGTGATGGGTAAATTGTTATCTATTGTAACGACTTGCTCCCGTTGTTATAGAAAAGCCATAGGGGGAAATTTTGGGCCCAAAAACTTTTTAGTAGTAACTTGAGAATTCCTAGCCTAGTCCAGATTTGGACGAAATCAGTGTTGTGAGGTCTAGGGAGATATGGTAATGACTGAGAGATATTTTTATGAATTTTATCACACGAGTAGATATCTAAGACGTTAAGGAACCCGTACGACTTTACAAAATCAAATTCGGGTGAGTAGAACTCCCGAAACTGATCCTAGCGTGAGTGGGTAATTTCTGAGTGTGATGGGTTGAAGGTGTGTTGTGAAATGGGGGTTTGAAACAGAACTTTCGACTCTCTATTGCCATTCAAGCCGCCAAGGCGGGGCCGCTGTGGCAGGAAGGGGGCCGCCATAGCTGGCTAGTCGCGACTTAATTCGGAAATAAACCCCAAAAACGTTATTTATTCATTAATTTTCATTCTTGAGAGCTAGGACACGAACCATGTCAAGTTCTTGACAGTTTTCCACCTCTTATAGCACTAAATGTAAGGTTTTTACTTACCTAATCCATTTTTCTATCCATAAAACTTATATTCTTGGTTAATTACTATTGGGAGAGGGTTTTTGGACTGAATTGGATGGTGGGAAAAAGCCTTAACGGCACCTTAGGATCATGAGTTTGGTCTTGGGATATTGGGATGTTATAATCCAGCCAAAATAGACCTTAATTATTGATCCTTGCGTTATATTACTTGTTTGTAGACCTAGAACAAGTGAAAGAATTCGAAAGGGGAAAAATCAAGTTTCTTAGGAGGATTCAAGCTTGGTTTTGAGGTAGGTGATGGTTTGATTTTGTGTTTTTGTGATGTATGTTAGTATTTGTTTCATGGTAATACATGTATGTATGTGAATGCTAGACTATCCATCACATCTAATGCAAATGAGTATGAAAGAATTATTGTATGCTATGAATCAACACTTAATTGTATGATTAAGAGAATGTACATTGTGATTGTGATTCTGACTTGTTACGTTCCAACACACTAACTGGGATCGGATGTCACATACCGACAAACATATTGTAATGAGTGTCACGTTCTGGCACACTAACTTGGATTGGGTGTCACGATCCGGCACACTGACAGTTTTGGTATGGGTTCCATGTGAGGACCATTGACTTGTCACATATGTGTACTATTGAGAAAGTGGAATGTAACATCTCTCTATTTGAAAGAACTAGAAAGAGTTAGAATTGGAAAGAGTCATTTTAGGAAAGAATGAAAAAAATCTGGAAAATTGGTTAAGTTCGAGTTTTTAGTCAACTTCAAACGACCATAAATCCTAGCTCAAGATGATTTAGGTGTGCTTCCACATACCATAGGAAATATCTTGGAATTATCTTTCCAACACCGTTGAGTTTGCGTGATTTCGAGTTAGTATGAGTGAGATATGTCTATTTGAAGTTCGGCTGCTCAAATAAGGAAAGTCTAATCTGGATTTTGGAAGGGTAGTTTTGTCTTTTCCTTACCCAATTGTTTTATTTATTTTTAGGGGTTTAACTGGGGTCTAATCAGAATTAGATCAGTTGAAAAAATTGGAAATTCACGCTAGCGCTTGGAAAAAAGAGAAAAGAGAAAAGAGAAAAGAGAAAAGAGGAGAAAGGAGAAGAAAAGTCAAGATTCGTCGATTTCTTGGAGTAATACGTGTGGATTTAGCCAAGGATTAAACCCTACGAGGTATGTGAGATCACATAGCGTTGGATTAGTTCGCCTACACGCCAATCATGATTCAATTCAGCGAAGTTGTATTGTTTTGAAAGCAAATTTTATAAGTTCTTGATAAAATTTGTTGGAATTCTTGTGGGTTCTTATTGTTGGAATTTCTTGAGTTTGATTCATGATTTTAGGTGTGTTTTCGAGTAGGATCTTACATATATTGATGGTATAGTTGATTCTAAGTGTTTGGGGGAATGGACCAAGTTGAAATAGGGGGTTTAAAGTTTAAAAACAAAGAAGAAAAGTCGGGATTCACCTGGGGCAGGGGATTGGGGTGCCGCCCCAGCCAGAGCGCCCCAACTAGGGCTCTGAAGTTTGACCTCTGGGGCACCGCGCCAGCCAGAACACCTCAAGTCACTCCCTAAAATTCTAGGGCTGGTGCCCCGTGCCTCTCAGAGCGCCAGGGATGCCAGTTCTTCCACGTTTTCCCCCTTCTTTCCGTACTAGTTTCTTAGCAACATACCTATGTTTTCTAGTCAATTTCTATATTCTAAGGTACGTCTAAACATCATGAAATCATGAGCCTTGAATCCATCATTGGGGACATGGATATAATAAGGTTTATGGTCTATGTCCAGCATGTTGAGGAAGAGAAGCTAAGGGATATGGAGGAGTTTAGGAACAAGAAAGCGAAGACAAGGAATGAATCCGGGCAGCAAAGAAATAATGTGAACCGATCTTCTTTCCAATAAAAGCAAAAGGGACTTGCTCCATCATCTTCTAGTGCGCGTGTAACCAGAAACAAAGGTGAGTACAATAGTCAGAAATCATAGCACTTCAGAACTAGACCTGCACAGTCTCAAGGTAGTGTGGCACAAGGAGGTAACTGGGATCCTCCATGTGCTAAGTGTGGTAGAACCCACCCAAGTAAGTGTCGCAATGACTCCACAAGTTGTTTCAAGTGTGGACAAGAGGGTCACTTCATGAAAGAGTGCCCTAAGAACTGACAAGGTAATGGAAATCATGGCAATAGAGCCCAATCTTCATCAGTCCTCCACCAGACAAGGCTGCACCAAGGGGAGCTACTTCCATTACTAGCGGAGGAGAAAACCGCCTTTATGTGATCACTAGTCGTCAAGAGCAGGAATCTCCAGATGTTGTCGCTGGTAGGATCTAAGTCTTTACTCTTGATGTTTATGCTTTGCTAGACCCAGGCACAAGTTTATCTTTGGTGACTCCTTATGTTGCAAATAATTTTGATGTTCTTCCTGAGAAACTTTGTGAACCCTTTTGTGTTTCTATACCTGTTGGGGAGTCTATTCTAGCTGAGCGAGTATATCATGATTGTGTCATTTACATCAGTCACAAGAACACCATGGCTGATTTAGTTGAGTTAGACATGGTAGATTTCGATGTCAATCTTGGTATGGACTACATTCATGCCTGTTATGCCTCCATTGATTGTAGAACTCGAGTTGTTAGGTTCCAAATTCCTAATGATCCAGTTATAGAGTGGAGTAGGAGTTCAGCAGTGCCTAAGTGTCGTTTTATTTCGTACCTTAAGGCGAGAAAGTTAGTTTCCAAGGGGTGTGTCTATCACTTAGTCCGAGTTAATGACTCTACTGTTGAGATACCTCTTATTCAGTTAGTTTCAGTAGTAAAAGAGTTTCCAGAAGTCTTTCCTAATGATATTCCTGCAGTCCCTCCTAAGAGAGAAATAGACTTCGGTATAGACATTCTTTTAGATACTCGTCCAATATCTACTCCTCAATATAGAATGGCTCCAGTAGAGTTGAAAGATCTAAAAGAACTGTTGAAAGACCTCCTAGATAAAGGTTTTATTCGGCCAAGTGTCTCACCTTGGGGCGCTCCAATCTTATTTCTGTGAAAGAAAGATGGTTCCTTTGGGATGTGTATAGATTATTGCCAGTTGAACAAGGTTACCATCAAGAATAAGTACCCTCTTCTGAGAATTGATGATCTCTTCGATCAACTTCAGGGTGCTACTTTTTCCTCTGAGATAGACCTCAGATCAGGCAACCATCAGTTGAGGGTAAGGGAATGCAATATTCCAAAGATAGCATTCAAGATCCGTTATGGTCATTATGAGTTCCTAGTCATCTCCTTTGGTTTGACCAATGCTCCTGCAACATTAATGGACCTTATGAATAGAGTATTCAAACCTTATTTAGATATGTTTGTTATCGTATTCATTGATGACATACTAATCTATTTGAGGAATGAAGAAGATCATGCTACTCATCTCAGAATAGTTCTCGAAACTCTAAAGGATAGAGAGTTGTATGCCAAGTTCTCTAAGTGTGAGTTTTGGCTTGAGTCTGTGGCATTCTTAGGCCACAATATGTTTGGAGAGGGAATTAATGTTTATACCCAGAAAATAGAGGCAGTGCAGAATCGGCCCAGACCTACATCTCCAACTGATATTAGGGCTTTCTTGGGTTTGGCTGGCTATTATAGATGGTTTGTAGAGGGGTTCTCATCTATTTCATCCCCTTTGACCAAGCTAACTCAAAAAATAGTGAAATTTCAATTGTCTGAAGCTTGTGAGAATAGCTTCCAAGAATTGAAAAAGAGGTTGACTACCTCCCGAGTATTGACCTTACCAGAAGGTAAGGAAGACTTGCGTCTAGAGTTGGTTTGGGTTGTGTATTAATGTAGAATCACAAAGTTATAGCTTATGCCTCCAGACAGTTGAAAGTTCATGAGATGAATTATCCAACCCATGATCTAGAGTTGGCTGCCATAGTATTTGCTTTGAAAATATGGCGCCATTATCTTTATGGTGTTCATGTGGATGTGTTCACTGATCACAAGAGTCTTCAGTATGTGTTTACTCAGAAAGAGCTTAATCTTAGACAAAGGAGGTGGTTAGAATTACGTAAGGATTATGATATAAGTATTTTTTATAACCCAAGTAAGGCTAATGTTGTTGCTAATGCCTTGAGTAGATTTTCTATGGGTAGTACCGCCCATTTTTAGGAAGATAAGAGAGAGGGTTAACGAAAGATGTGCATAAACTTGCACAATTGGGAGTTCGTCTAATAGATTCCACAGAAGGAGGAGTAGTGGTGATGAATGGGGTTGAATCATCATTAGTGTCAGATGTAAAAGAGAAGCAAGACCAAGACCCTATTTTGCTTAAATTGAAGGCAAATGTTCATAAGCAAAGAGTATTGGCTTTTGAACAAGGGGGAGATGGTGTATTGAGGTATCAAGGTAGGTTGTGTGTGCCAAAGGTGGATGAACTCCAAGGGTGGATCCTGGAGGAAGCTCATAGCTCCTAATATTCTCTCCGTCCGGGTTCCACAAAGAAGTATCATGATTTGAGAGAAGTTTATTGGTTGAGTAGTATGAAGAAGGCCGTTGCAGAGTTTGTTGCTAAGTGTTCGAATTGACAACAAGTTAAAGTAGAGCACCAAAGGCCTGGTGGTATGACTCATACTATAGAACTTCGGGAATGGAAGTGGGAGATGATCAATATGGACTTCATCACAGGTTTACCACGGTCTCGCAGGCAACATGATTCTATTTGGGTGATTGTTGATAGACTGACAAAATCAACCCACTTTTTGCCAGTAAGGACTACCCATTTGACAGAAGATTATGCTAAGTTGTTTATTAAAGCGGTGGTTAGACTTCATGGGGTGCCAATTTCGATTAATTCAGACAAAGGTGCACAATTTACTGCACAGTTCTAGATATCTTTTCAAAAAGGCCTAGGTTTAAGGTAAACTTAAGTACCGCTTTTCATCCTTAGGCAGATGGGCAAGTAAAGCGCACCATTCAGACCTTAGAGGATATGTTGAGGGCTTGTGTGATTGATTTTAAGGGGAATTGGGATGATCACCTACCTCTCATTGAGTTCTCTTACAACAATAGTTACCACTCTAGCATCCAAATAGCTCCTTAGGAAGCTCTTTATGGGAGAAGATGCAGATCTCATGTTGAATGGTTTGAAGTGGGTGAAGCAGGGTTGATAGGACCAAACTTAGTTCATCAAGCGATGGAGAAAGTGAAAGTCATTTAAGAGAGGTTGAAAATGACGCAGAGTCATCAGAAATCCCACACTGATGTTAGGAGAAGGGAGTTAGAGTTTGAAGTAGATGATTGGGTATATTTGAAAGTTTCACCCATGAAGGGTATTATGAGATTTGGTAAGAAGGGGAAGCTTAGTTCTCGGTATATTGGTCCTTGCAGAATATCCAAGAGGATTGTCAATGTAGCTTATGAGTTAGAGCTACCACAAGAGTTAGCAGCAGTTCATCCGGTATTTCATGTTTCTATGTTGAAGAAGTGCATGGGAGATCCTTCACTTATCATACCAACTGAAGATATTGGGATCAATGATAGCTTATCTTATGAGGAGATTTCTTTTAAGATTCTAGATCGCCAAGTTGGCAAGTTGAGAACAAAGGAATTAGCATTAGTCAAAGTCCTTTGGAGGAACCAGTTTGTTGAGGAAGCTAGTTGGGAAGCTGAGGAGGATATGAAGAAAAGATATCCACATCTCTTTGAATTTGGAGAAATTCCAGACCAAGGTACTAATTCTCTTCTTAGTACTTTTAAATTCATATACTTGATGTGTTAGATTTGATTGTTGGGTGTTTAAGCTAAATGTTAGATGTTACACCCTTAGCCTAGTAAGAGTAATCTCATTTGAGGACGAATATTCCCAAGGGGGAGATATTGTAACATCTCACTATTTGAAAGAACTAGAAAGAGTCATTTCAGGAAAGAATGAAAAAATCTGCAAAAAATTGGTTAAGTTAAGTTAAGTTTGAGTTTATGGTTAGCTTCAAAGGACCATAACTCCTAGCTCAGGATGTGTAAGGTGTTATTCCAGATACCGTACGAAATATCTTGGAATTATATTTCCATCAACGCTGAGTTTGCGTGATTTCGAGTTCGTATGAGTGAGATATGCCAATTTGAAGTTGGGTTGTTCAAATAAGGAAAGTCTAATACGGATTTTGGAAGGGAAGTTTAGTCTTTTCCTTACCCAATTGTTTTATTTCGTTTTTAGGGTTTTAATCATAATTAGATCAGTTGAAACAATTATAAATTCACGCTAGGGCTTGGAGAAAAGAGAAAAGAGGAGAAAGGAGAAGAAAAGTCAAGATTCGTTGATTTCTTGGAGTATTGCGTGTGGATTTCGCCAAGGGTTAATACCTACAAGGTATGTGAGATCACATAGCGTTGTATTAGTTCACCCACACGCCAATCATGATTCAATTCAATGAAGTTGTATTGTTTTGAAAGCAAATTTTATATGTTCTTGATGAAATTCGTATGAGTTCTTGTGGGTTCTTGTTGTTGGAATTTCTTGAGTTTGATTCATGATTTTTGGTGTGTTTTAGAGTAGGATATTACATATATTGATGGTATAGTTGATTCTAAGTGTTTGGTGAAAGAACCAAGTTGAAATAGGGGGTTTAGAGTTGAAAAATGAAATAGAAAAGTCGGAATTCACCTGGGCAGGGCCTGGGGCACGGCCCCAGCCAGAGCGCCCCAATTGGGACTCTAAAGTTTGACCTCTGGGGCACCATTCCAGCCAGAGCTCCCCAAGTTACTCCCTGAAATTCAAGGGCTGGCGCCCCGCGCCTTTCAGAGCACCAGGACGCCAGTTCTTCCACCTTTTCCCCCTTCTTTCCGTACTAGTTCCTTATACCTATGTTTTCTAGTCGATTTCTATACTCTAAGGTACGTCTAAACATCATGAAATCATCATTAAAATGAGATCATGAGCCTTGAATCCATACTTAAATTCACGGAAAGTTAAGAGCTAAGTCAAGAGGTTAAGAGTTAAGTCAAGAGAAGTTCATAGAGTTTTCCTAAAATCTTTCACATACGTTTTAACTTTGTTTTAAGACTTAAGCTTTGAGTTGAGTAAAGAGTAAGAGTAAAGTTTATTTCTTCAAAGATTATATGGGAACTAAGTATTCCCAAGAATAAAAATGTTTTCACATTTGAGCAAGAAAGGAAACACCAATTTCCAAGAGAGCTTTTAAGCTAAGTTTTGAGTAATTATCTCAAACCAAAGAAAAAGTTTTGTTTTAAAAAAAACATATGATCTGAGTATATTTTGGGAGTAGTATTGAGCATCGATTTGGGGACGTGAGTTCATAATAACTCAAGTCTCCATAAACCATGTAGCCATCATGCGTAGAAAATGATCATACTTTTTAGATGATTCCTTAGTGCTTTTTAGCATAGACTAGTGGATCCACATAGTTAAGGCGTTCTATATGACGGTAAGGTATATGACAGTTCTGGCAGTGTGGGCAAGACGTTGTATCATCACCTAGGCTCATAGTGGTGGTTGTCGGTTAGAGAAACTCCCACAATATTATATTACTTTATATGTTAACTAAGTTGTTATTGCATTTCTTTAACAAATTGAGTTTTTACCTCATTTTTTAAAATGTGTTGTATAACTGCATCATTATTGTTGTTTTACTTTGCATTTGAGTTGAGTTATTCATGAGTTGAGTAAAGCTACGATAAGTTTTCTTTTTAGATTCCTTTCAAGCGTATGTCTTGTTTAGTATTCCCCTTGCATACTCATATATTCAATGTATTGATGCCATTTGGCCTGCATCGTTTTGTGATGTCGACACACGTAACTAGGATCATCATCCAGTGCCTCATTCATCCAGTACTTGAGCAATCAGAGACAGTTGGTGAGCCTCCTTGTTTTCCGGAGGGCTCCTTTTTACATCGCTTTCTAGTATATCAGTTGTTAGGATGATCAGGGGTCTTGTCCTAACATCCCTCTTTGTTTTAGAGGCTTCATAGACGAGTAGTTATAGTTCTTTAGTCTTGCCATTTTCAGTTGTATACGTTAAGACTTGAGTTTCCCTTTAAGCTAAGCTATTATCTCTTTAAGTTATTGCATGAGTTCTATTTTGAGACTATTTCTTATGTTTAAGTCTTCCGCTGAGTAAGTAAGCTTGGCCAAGGGTTCACTTGGGGCCAACAATGGTTCTCGAGTGCCACTCCCGCCCAGGGTGTAGGCTCGGGGTGTAACATGGAAAGCTATATTAATCCTAAAAAGATAATTTATATTGTATATGTTCGGTATATGCATGTTTACTTTGTGGTGACTGCTTGTGTATGTTTCACTTACTGGAATAGTCGCGTGATCCTACCAGTACACTGTCATTGTGTACGGATACTGCACTTGCTCTTTCTTTGTTGAGTACAGGGCATCTTCAGGCGGCTACTAACGGACCTCGTTCAAGAAATCAATGAGCAACATCAGATTCAAGGGTGAGCCAGTTCTCTCAGGCTGCCATGGATCCTCTATGTTTTAGTCCACACTTTTAGAATTAGACTTTCTCGTTAGATATTTGTTATGTTTAGTTTCGGGGTTCTACCCCTACTCCTTTGACTTGTGGTTTATTGGAATTTTGGTACATTGACTTTCAGTTTCTAGAGAATATTTCTGCAATGTTTTGGTAGTCGTGTGTTAAATTCTCGGAGTTTATGGGAACTCCTTATTTCATTTCAGCATTTAAACTTGCTTCCGTATCTTTAAATGTCTAGCTTTGGAGTTAGCTGATTATTATTAATGGGTCTCCTACTAGAGGGTTAGTCTGGGTGCCAATCATGACGGTCTGGGTCGTGACAATGTCGATGTGTCATCATGTTAGAGGAGGCTAAATATATGTGTTGAATAGAAGAACAAAGTATTCATAAAGTGAAAGATCTAAGTTAGGCTTATAATTTGTTTGAGAGGGTCATCATGTTCAGAAGGTTATAAAACTAATTAAGTAATGAGGTATAGTATAGTAGGTGAGCAATCGTATTGATATTTGGGTTTACTAATAAACATTAAGCTTGAATTGAGATGAGTATTGTGGTTAAAAGAAAGGCAATATGAGAGTTATGATGTTAGTCTTGAGATATGATTTGGTAGACTTGACATAGAGTAGGTGAGGAATTGAGATGCTAGTTGTAATAAATATGAGTGGTGCAAGTGGGAGACCCTAACCTTTAGATAAGGACAATGAAGTGTGGCTAAGTCACAAGAGTAACAAGAGCATTAAGAGGTGTACCTAGAGGGTATGTAATCTGAAGAGGTTAAGAGAAACACCTTAGAAAGAGGTCTTCGTACCTACTTATGGAGAGTTTGGTAGTCATGAGATAAGCTTCTCCCAAGTGTTAGAGTAAAATAGGATGTATACCAGTTTAGAGATGATGGAATAGGTTCATACCTCTCAAATGTTAGCTTTAGACCTAAGGGGGAGATGATAAGATGAGAATCAAGTCAAGTGTTAGAGAATAAGATAGTAATGAGTTCTAAAGCGTACGGGAGATGTCTTTTCAAAGGTCCTTTTCGTAGTGGAGTGATGCTAGAAGAAGAAGGTTGATGTTCTTATAAAGATAGTGATGGTGTGATAATTCCATCTAAGATTATAAATGAAGGAGGAAGAAGATGATGAGGTTTTTCGATGAGAAATAGCTAACAGAGAGCCCTTAGTTTGTTCTGAATAGTAATGCGGGCAAATTCTAGTTAGTATGGCCAAGATGATAAGAGTAACCCCATTCCATACCCAGTCCATCCATCATTTGAGGACAAATGATCCCAAGGGGGAGATATTGTAACACCCCAAAATTTTTTTGAACTAATTCTCGAACCATCCTTTGTTGTGAGTAAGATTTTACCAACGAATTTAAAATTTTCTTAAGTGATAAGGTCACTAGATGTAGCACATTGAATTTCAAGAAGAACTAAAGAGAGTTTAGTCAAGCCATTCCTAAGTTCTTCTAAGATTTGAGTCAACCTCAAACGACCATAATTAAAGAGAGTTCATTCAAGCCACTCCTAAGTTCTTTTAAGTTTTTGGTCAACTTCAAACGACCATAAAATCACTACACTTACTACCTTTATATCGATACTTAATTCAAATATATTATGTTACTATCAAATATAAAGAAATATTCAAACTATATAGTATATATATGACCAGATATGCAAACACAACAAACTCTAAGGAGTACATCTCTAGGGAGATACATTCAACAACGACATTTGCGTGGGTAAATATTTGACTATGCTTACTCATATTATTGATCACTAATTTTCAAAAACATTTAGCCAATTGAACCTGAAAAGACTGAAAAATATTTCTCTATATTGAACACGCCTTTATTTAGGAAGGTAAAAAAAATGGTGTTACTTCATGTTATAAAGTATTTTTGTTACATGGGATAACTTCACTTACTTCAGAGACTTTCCTCACACTTACATTATTTGTAGTAGCTCGTCTACGTGATTTAATCTACGATATTATGTGATTATCTATTTTGAGATATTACTCTTATAGATAAAATTTAATTGTATGCTTGAGGTAAATAAGTCAAGTTTTGTGATTTTCAAGGTTTTTAAAAATTGGAAATATAAATCATATTTTGAAAAAATACATTCAAATTCTAAAAGATCTTTGCAAAAACTATGGTCAAACACAACTCCACCTCCAACTCCAATTCCAACTTTGAAATTTAAAATAAAGTGAATATTTTTTTATGTATATGATTTCATGTCAAAATATCCACTTGATATTATCCCACAAGTGAAATTGAGATGTATACACAAATCTTTCACCTATTTGTGAAGACCATAAATAAAGAAATTACATAAATTAAACTTAAAAAGACTTTAACATGAAATTAAATTTTATTCTCTTGTGCATATTATGTTCATTTCCTCTCAACAATCAACCAACATAGCAATTTTTATTATCTTCCTACAAGGAAGAAAATAAAAATCAAAGATACTTACGATAAAAGAAGTTGCCTTTAATGATACAACTTGTTTTATCATAAGTATCTTTGATTTTATTTTCTTCCCTGTAGGAATATTATAAGAATTTCTATAGGTCGTTGTTAAGGCTAGGGCCAGGGTTGGGTCCTTCATTAGATTGGGATATGGATTCAGATTTGGGGTTATAGTATTTGCAAAATTTATGTCTAAATGTTTTTTGGAATAATAAGTGTCATAGAGAGGTCTTACTATAATAACTAAAGAAAGCTTGGTCAAGTGATTAGATAACAGGGAAAATGGTGCCGTTGTCTTATGATGACATTGACAAGAGCGAAAGATCTGGACGAAGCTAGAGAATGTGAGACACCATATAAGAGGAATTGAAGCACAAAAGTGAGATGCTATATTATACATCCTTTCCTCGTAAGGTAGCATCTTGCACTTAAGCATCAATTTCTCTTATATAGTGTCTCATATTATTCAACCCCATGCAAATCTATCACCTCTTATCAACATCATCATCATCATCATAAAAAAAATGGCATCATTTTCGTTGTTATATAATAACTTGACCAAGAAAATAGAGTCTTCTTTATTTAATACAGTTAGAAATATCTCTGTTTGAATATAAACTTTTAACCATGTGTATAGATATAGTATTTATTATAGAATAATTATTTATTCATTTTTAATATATCATATATTCGTTTATGGTGTCTGTTTACTTATATTGTAGATGATTTAGTGTATAGTGTTTAAGCTTATACACATAGGATTTAATAATCGGTTCTTATAAGTATAAAGTTTTTTTTGTTCACAATCTAAGATGGAAATTGGATATGCCATTGGCACGATTGTAGCACAAGATTATAGGTAATTTATCTTGATTATGGGAATGGTATAGTTCCAACTTCTTGTGCTAGTGCATTTTGTACGTATTGAACGGGACCAAGTAGAGATAGTTGTTTTAGACTCACTGACAAAAGCATATTCGCTAAACTATTAAATGAACTTATATTTTTAATCCTAATATAACTATTATGATCTGTATATGTTAATTATCATTTTGATTTATTTAAAGGTGAGATTTTAAGATGGGTCAATATGCCTGGTAGATTGGATGATAATAATGTATATTGTCGAAATAGTGAGTTAGTTGACGGAATCCATGTCTCGATAAAGAGATTGATGGCATGTCTTTTTGAGAAGCTTATAAGTTTTCATCGTGTGAAACCTTGCAAGTGAATTTATGAATCCTACACATGAAATAAGTAAAGCAGTGCTCTAAAAGAAATTGATCGTTGAATTAACTTCGTCAGTAATTTAATTTATTGATTAGTATCTGTAATCTTAACATGGGGAATTATTTATGTGTTTAATGGGGAATTTCAAAATATAAATAGAGTGCAATTACGAATTTCTAGTAGAATGACTTGTAACTTATTATGGTAAGAATAATTCAAATTAATTGTTTTAAATTATTTCCATAATAGGAAGCCTCAGTAATTAATTTCATGGTCCCTACAATGCCCATATTTAACTAGAACTCAGAATCTATTCTAAAGGAAAAAAAGGAGAAGTAAGTGTCTTTCTCTATTCTATGGAAATGGAGAAGTATGTGTCTTTCTCTATTCTAAGGCAAGGGAGAAGTATATCACTTATTCTATTCTAAGGAAAGGGAGGATATGATTTTTCTATTCTACGAAAAGGGAGATGTACATGTCTTTTTCTATTTTAAGGATAGACATGGTATTCCTTTTTCTTGGACCGAGAAGAAATCTCTATAAATAGGGATTCTTCTAACACTTGAAGTGAACAAGTTTTCTATAAAATATTTGCTCACCCAAGTATTAAGAGAGTTCATAAGTGAACTTGGGATCACTGTAGAAGACCGCAGAACTGTGGTCTAGTTTGTGGATTCTTTTGAAGGTTCTAGCTTGTCAATTAGCTTGTGGATTCACTTGAAGGTATCTGCTCAAGCTTCAAGAGATAATTCTTGAATTAAATTTCAAAAAAGTTTATATGCTCTAACAGTATTGTATTTGTTCTAGCATAAACAATGTATTGTCTATTATTCATATAAGTTGTATGATCCTGATCCTGGAATGCTTCCGATGTGCATATAGTTTTCCAACAATTGGCATCAGAGTCATACTTACATCTTTATATATAACATAAAATGTATGTATGTGCAATTGTATGTATGATTCATGGTTGGTAAATATATTTTTATCCCGAAAAGAACGAATCATATGAAACATGAAGGTCTTTGATTCGTTGGCTAAAGTACATACGCTCCTAAATTGTGAGATGATCAAGAGGGCAAAATGCGTTGGTTACAGTTTTTCACTTTCACGTGGGAATGGACAGCAACAGTAAACACTTGTCCTAATGATTATTCGAAGTTCTCTATTTTTAAATTAATGAAACCCAAATTGAAAACTTTTCATCAGTTAAAAGAAAAGTTAAGTTCAATGGATTTCTTTATTTAATAAATGAAAGTTCAAACTTCTGCACATGTAATTGAATTTTTCATCGGCGGCTAATTGCAATTATTTTAGGTTTGCTTCTTATCAATCCATCAAATTGGCAAAGCTTGATAAGAAAGAGAATCATATAGGTTGTTGATGAACAAATTATAATTGAACCAATTGTAAAGTGTGTTTTTAACTTTGTTAAATTTGTTCTTGACTTTTATTTTAAAAAAGTAATGTCAGTGGGTCCAAGTCCCACTGACTATTTTATTGAAAAATTCAAGTCTAAACAGAAATGAATAGAAATGTTAAGAAATAGAGAAAATTAATAAAAAATAACAAAGATATGCTTCCTAATTGAATTTGGTAACTCTTCAGCTTCTTCTTCAGTTTGTCATTTTGATTCGCTTCCTCCGACCAACTAAGGTATAATTCTTGTACTCTCCTTTCAATTCTTTGATGCTCTCCTTTTACCATTTCTTCCTTCCTTGTTTTTGTCCATGAAAAATCTCTTGTGCGTATGTCCTCTTTTATGATGCTGCAGTCGAGACGCTCAGATTTGATGGTGGTTGTTGTCGAATGCGGTGGTCTCTATTTTGATTTGTTCCTGCGATGTGTTTACTCTTAAGGTAGGTGTCTTCGTTTATTCTCTTATTCATCTTGTTGTGGTTTATCTTGTTTCCTTGTTCATCTACTTATGCTTCTTGATTTTACTGCGCTTCATTGTCATTCTTCATCCTTTACTGTTTTCCATTATAAATTAAACAGTGGGTTGAGCTTCCGAAGATGCTGATACCACCACTGTCTAAAATTAAATGTATTTAGTATAGTTACAAGTTGTGTATACCTCTTTTGTTGCCCTCGTTGTATCGTGTGAAAATATGTCTCTGTAGCAAGTTTATGCATGTGCTATGATTTGTGATGTTTCTTCTGCAGTATTTGCCAATTTTCCTCTTTTTATATTGTTCCTTCTTGATGTGTGTTATCAGTGTGATACGTTTTTGCAAAGTTGAACAGTTGATCATTGTGTACAATTTCTTCATAGTTGTCTTCCTTTTTAAATTGAATTGCAATACTTCATTTTGCTCTATTATCCCTCTCACTCAACTTTTTAGGCATCGTTTTGGAGAACACTAATGATTGAACATTTTACTGTTTTACACCTATTATGGGTAGTGGGTTGAGCATCCAAGGATGCTGATACCACCACTTCCCAAATTTTGATGTATTAAGCAAAGTTTCAATTTGTGTATATTTCTTTTGCTGCCCCTTCTTTTGTGCTTGAAAATTCTCATCTGGTTCAATATGTCACATGTGCTGAGTGTTTAGCTTTCCTTGCTTACTTTGCATTGATCTTTCTCTGGGTGTGTTGCTTTTATATTTTGATTACCTGCAAAATTGAACAAATAGTTAGTAAACAAAGAGTTTTCGTAGCTCTCCTCCCATAAGATGTGAACTTGAGAATTTCCTTTTCCCTTTTCATCTTCTGCACACTCGAATTCTTAGGTAGGGCATCATCAACTTATCACTATTGATTGTCCTCCTTCCTTGGGGTTCATCCTTTGAAAATTGCTCCCACAAAAGGTTCCTTTTTCCAGTGCTAAGTTAGCCAGGTGGTCTGCCAATTTATCTCCTTCTCTATGGATGTGCTTAATAACCACTGATCTTCCTTGCATTAGACTCCATATTTCTTCTAAAGTAATAACAACTTGCTAAGGAACCTTCCTGCTTTTGTCTACAATGTTCATCATTAAAAGTGAATCAGTTTCGATCAGTACTCTATTCATTTGTGTTGACTCTATGATATTTAAGGCCCGTAGTATAGCCGTAGCTTCTATTTGTGTGTGAGTACAAGCCAATTCTCCAATGTCTTGAGCTTGTGCTTGCAAAATATCCCTTTTTTGATCTCTTACACAAAAACCCCAAGAGCTTCTTCCGGGATTTCCTTTTGAAGCTCCATCTGTGTTAATTTTGATCCATTCTGTGTCAGGTGGCTTCCATATTACCTTCGATCACCAGTCCTCATACTACCATCCTTCTTGTTAACAAACAAGACAGGAGCACCCCACGGGGAAGCACTAGGACGAATGAACCATTTATCAAGAAGCTCCTGGATTTGAGCGTTAAGCTCTCTCAATTCTGCTGGGGTCTTGCGATACAGAGGGATGGAAATAGGGCGAGTGCCTGATTCCAAATCAATGCAGAAATTTATATCTCTATCCATAGGCATACTAGACAAATCAGTAGGAAACACTTCCTTAAATTCAGACACTACATGAATAGACTCAATAGAGGGAGACACAACCTCAACACTCCAAATATGAGCATAATATGCGAAATAACCTTGCCCCACAAGTTTCCTAGCCCGAATGGAGAATATGACCTTAGCTGGCTTAGGTTGGTACACCCCTTCCCAGTCTAATTTCTCCCTATCCGGGATCTCTAGAGTCACAGACTTAGCATTACAAATCAACACAACATAATAAGGGAACAACAAAGTCATGCCTTAGATTATATTAAAGTTAGTCATATCCAAAATAACCAGATCAGCCCAATTCTAAAAACCCATAAACAAGGTAGGGCAAGCATGATACACATGGGTGACTATGAAAGACAATCCAACTAGGGTAGAAAATGGATGGGGGCATCAAGTATATCACAAACCATATCAAATCCCAAAGCAAACTGAACTGACACATAGGAATAAGTAGAACCCGAATCAAACAAAATAGTAGCCATCCGGTCACAGAAAAGAATAGTACCTATGATCACTGCATCATACGCCTAAGCCTCGGTCTTGCCCGGAAAGGCATAACACTAAACCCTGTCATCTTGATAGGCGACCTCCTTGCCTGGCTGCACTGCTGCTCTACCTGTATTACTGTTTCCCCGGCCTCCACGACCTCGCTGATTTTCTCCTCATATGCCCAGGTTCTCAAAAATTTTAACACACTTAATAACTTGACTAAGTATGCATCGCTACTATGGTAGTAGTTGTATCATAACCATCTTTGATATACACTCAATCTAGGAAATCGCAGTAGAGATTCTAACTTCAACTGTCACAACATAATTTCATCATTTACTAAGCAACCCAAACAATTTATGACAACAATACTAAATGCATTTTCCAATGAAATGGTGTTCATTATCTAGCATTCCCTTACAAAGCTTCATGAATGTTGTCACCTTGGCAAAGTCTTCTGACTTCACCCCCTTCTACCTCTGTCACAAAATCAACCACTTCCTTAAAAGATTTTGCTAAAGCAGCCACCTATAAGCTTGAATCTGCAAATCTGACCTTAATCCCTTCGCAAAACGACGAATTTTCTCTTTTAGACTGAAGTAAAGTGGAGTACCATATTGGGATAAAACACAAACTTTTGCCTTAAAGGCTACAACAAATATATTATATTGCTCTATAGTCAGGAGCTCATCTCTCCTCCTATCCCTCAAAGTTCAGGGTATATACTTCTCCATACAGAAAGCTATAAAATGTTTCCTAAGTCATGAGTAGTGCATTTACTAGTCAGCACTCAACATGAGACCACCACCATCTTTTGTGTCTCCCTTGAACTGGTATATCATAAACTCAACGCAAAATCACTCTACCTTATCCATATTATTAAGCAGCTCATGACAATCAACAAGAAAATCATAATAATCTTCTGATTCAGTACCCATGAAGAGTGAAGGTTTCAACCTTAAGAACATGATAAAAACCTTATGTTTGTTACTAGTCATTACATGCCCACATTGAATCGGGGAACTATGCTTATTTGGAAGGACACATCCTCTCTGCTAGTGTTGGTGTTACCACTTCTGTTGCTCTAATTCTTACCATAGAGTGAAGGAGGAAAGATATCAATTTGTATCACCTAGATACCAATTGGATTAATGTTGCATGAAGAAAGAAAGAAATGAGTTTTCCTAAAGTCCTATATCCTCTCGAAGAAAAGTACAGACGTCTTTGTACCATTCCGCAAGACTCTTCTAGACTCGTTTTGGTACAATGAGTTCAACGAAACTAGGGCTCTGATACCAACTTTGTTACGATCCAGACAGTCGTGATTGACACCCACACTAACCCCCCGGTGGGATAACCATTACTACAACCCGACTAAACAACTTAACGAAAAACAAGACACTTAAAGATATGGAAGCAGGTTAAAATGTCTAAGAAATATGGAGTTCTCATAAACTTCGAAAGTTTAAGAAATCAACTAGCATAACTATTGCGGAAATTTAACCCCTAAAACTTGAAAGTCATTGTATCAAAACTCTAATTTCAACAAGTTTAAGAAAAAAGGGTACAACCCCAACCAAACGTATGAAATATCTAAAATACTAGTCTGAGTCCAAATAGAATGGACTAAACAAAAGAGGACTCATGGCAGCCTGGAAGAACTGGCTCAGCCATAAATTCGGTCTCGATCAGTTATCTCCCAGCTGAGGTCTATCAGTAACCGCCTGAAGATGCCTTATTCTCAACAAAGAACGAGCAAGTACAATATCAGTACACAACCACAGTTTACAAGTAGAATCACGCAGTTACTCCAATAAGTGAAACATAGGCAAGCAATCACAACACAGTATACAAACATATACAGAATACATAGATCAATTATCATTTCAAGAGCAACATACAGTTCCCGATATTAACGACAATTAGACATGAATGTATAATCATAGTGGTCCTCTCACAGAACCCACACCCAAACTGTTACGATGTCAGAACGTGACACCCGATCTAATATATTTGTCAAAACGTGACACCCGATCAAATAGATGTGTTGGAACGTGACACCCTATCCAATATATGTGTCGAAATGTGACACCAGATCAAATAGATGTGTCGAAACGTGACACCTGATCCAATCAGCACAACCACAATCACAATCACACCCATAATGAACAATAATCATAGGCATACAATTAAGTAATGGGTTCATGGCATGTAATCATTCATATACATATACTCATTTGCATTAGATTCGATTTACATTCCTTATTCTCATACATGTATGAATACAATGAAGAAATTAACCGGCATATATCACACAAAAAGGAAATCAAACCATCACCTACCTCGAAACAAAGCTTGAATCCTCCTAAGACACTTGACCTTTCCCTTTTCGGATTATTTTCGCTTGTTTTTGGTCTAGAACAATTAATTTAACGCAAAGATCAATAAACAAGGCCTAATTTACCCGAATTATAAAAAATCTATAAATCCATGGCCATCCCAAGATCCTATTATTAAATTATGGCTTTTCTCACCATTAACTTTAGGCCAAAACCCTCCCCGAATGATAATTACCCAAGAATCTAAGTTGTACGGATATTAAGGGAGTAATAATCTTAACTTTTTGCACTAGAATTCATGGGAATCTGTCAAGAAATAGCCCTAGATCGGCTCTTAGCTCTCAAGAATGAAGGTTTGCAGAAAAATAACATTTTTGGGGTTTTTCCCTGATTTAAGTCGCGACTGTCCTGCTACACCGGGACTCAACCCACTACAGTGGCCCCGCTTTGGTGGGACTAACCCCACTACAACGTCTTGCACAGAGACAAAAAGTAGGAATTTAAGTTCCAAGCTCACATTTCGCAACACACCTTCAACCCTTGCCATTAGAAAACTACCCTTTCATGCCCTGATCAGTTTCTAGAGTTCTACTCGCCCGAATTCGATTCCGTAAAGCCCTACATGCTCCTTAACATCTTAGCTACCACTCATTTGATCAAATTCATAGTTAAATCCCCCATTCATTACCAGATTTTCCTAGACGTCACCTGACTCAGATTTCGTCCAAATCTATACTAGGCTATAATTTTCCAAGTCACTACTCAAAAGTTATCTGGCCCAAATTCTATCCCCATCAGCTTTTCCATAACGAAGGGAACATGTCATTACAATAGATAACAATTTACCCATCACTCGTACCCGAGTGATAAACTAGGAGAACTGGCTAAGCAAAGAGTAGAGTAGTATCTTAATCATCGAATATCTGGGGATATTTGTCTCGCATGTCCTTCTCGATTCCCTAAGTAGCTTCGTTAACTGACCAATGTTCCCATTGAACTTCCACGGAATTTATATCCTTGGTTCTCATGATACTTCTTCAACATGTACACATAGAACACTGGATGGACTCCAGAAAGTCTAGGAGGTAAAACCATCTTATAAGCCAGTGGTCCTACACAGTCAAGAATCTCAAATTGCCTGAGGTATAGAGGACTAAGCTTGTCTTTCTTTCCAAATATCATCACCCCTTTTATGGATGACACTTTTTAGAAGAACTTGCTTACCAACCTTTAACCCTTGACGTTTAGAAACTGCCCTTTCAACTCAGATGAGTTTCGAGAGTTCTACTCACCCAAATTTGATTTTGTAAAGCCGTTTAGGCTCCTTAACGTCTTAGATATCCACTCATGTGATTAAATTCATAGTTAAAACCCTCATAACCAGATTTCCCTAGACCTCACCTGACTCAGATTTCATCAAATGTGGACTAGGCTACAATTTTCAAAGTCACTACTCAAATATTTATAGGCCCAACTCAAGAACATCAAATCCCCAATCTTTTAGGACGAAAATTATATTGAAATAAACATTTTTGGCGTGTGGGTGAACGAACGCAACGCTATGTGAACTCACTTATGTCGTAGGATCAAATCCTTGGCGAAATCCGCAATTAATTCCTTAAGAAATCGACGAATCTTGACCTTTCTCTTCTTTTATCCTCTTGAGTTCTTTTCTCTAAAACCCTAGCGTAAAATCTTTGAGTTCGTAAACTAAACAAATTCAGTTTAGACCCCTAATTAATTACTAAAAACTAAATAACTTAATTGGGTAGGGAAAAGACCATAATACCCTTATAAAATCTGGGTGACTTTTCATATTTGGACAACCCGACTTCAAACTTGCAAATCTCCCTCATATGAACTCTAAAATTAGCAAACTCCATCGCGTTGGAAAGATAATTCAATGAACTTTCATTTGATACATTGTAGCTCACCTAACTCATCCTGTGCTGAGTATTTGGTCGTTTGAAGTTGACCAAAAACTCATACTTAACATAACTTGCCAAATTTCTGATTTTCATTACTTCCCAAAATGGTTCTTTCTTATTCTAGTTGTTTCAAATAGCGGGATGTTACAATATCTCCCACTTGGGAATATTAGTCCTCAAATTAGATCACTGTAAGTAGACTAAGAGTGTAGTATCAAACATTTAGCTCAAATACCCAACAAGCAAATCTAACACATTTAGTATATCAATTAAAGAGTACTAAGAAGATAATTAGTAACTTGATCTCGAATTTCTCCGGACTCAAAGAGATGTTGGTTTTCTTCTTCATATCTTCCTCAGCCTCCCAAGTAGCTTCCTCAACAAACTGATTTCTCCATAAGACCTTGACTAAAGCTACCTCTTTGGTTTTCAATTTGCAAACCTGGTGATCTAGATTCTGAACGAGGATCTCCTCATAAGATAAGCTATCATTAATGCCAATATCTTCAGTAGGTATGATAAGGAAAGGATCGCACATACACTTCTTCAACATTGAAATGTGAAACACTGGATGAACTGTTGCTAACTCTTGCGATAGCTCCAATTCATAAGCTACATTACCAATCCTTTTGGATGTTCTGTAAGGACCAATATACTGGGCACTAAACTTCCCCTTTTTACCAAATCTCATAACACCCTTCATGGGTGAAACCTTCAAGTATACCCAATCATCTACTTCAAACTCTAAGTCCCTTCTCCTAACATCAATGTAGGATTTCTGACGAATCTGCATTGATTTCAACCTTTCTTGAAAAACTCTAACTTTCTCCATAGCTTGATGAACTAAGTCTGGTATTATCAACCCATCTTCACCAACCTCAAACCATCCAATAGGAGATTTGCATCACCTCTCATAAAGAGCCTCATGAGGAGTTATCTGGATGCTATAATGGTAATTATTATTGTAAGAAAACTCGATGAGAGGTAAGTTGAAACGACCCAAAAAAAAAAAACGAACTAGTGAAACTAGAGCCTCACATGTGAGTTTGGAGTTGAGAACTTGATGAAATGATGAGAAATGACAGTGACGTCCGGAAACTAGTCGTTTGAACTAGTAAGTTGTAAGGGTCTTGTCGTTGAAGTTTGGAGTGTTGTTTAAGGGCTTAAGGGGTTGATTAGCTAGTTGATTAATCACCTTTATAAGCTAGCAAGACCTTAAGCTAGGTCATGAAATCATTTAGAACCGAGACCCTCAAAACAGTCCCCTAAAAACAGCTTTTAGTTTTTAGTTAGGAGTGAGGGTCAACTTTAAATGGTCATATCTTTTAGCTAAAAATGAATTAGGTGGACCATTACCTATCCAATTAAAGGTATCTGAGTCCTCTTTCCAACGCCACCGAGTTTTCCCTTTTCCGATCTCGGAGTAAAAAGTTATGCCCGAAATAGTGAAGCACTGTCAGCAAGGACGAGCTTAGACGGGTTTAGTGGAAACTTTTAAGTGGGTCCTTATTTCTTTTCCTAAGTTGAGCCCCTTTTATTATATGCCTTTCCTAGCAATTATAAACCCTTCTAGACCAAATTCTTCCATTTTAAGTCACTCCAATTAGAATTAAAAAGAACTCACCTCCTCTCAAATACTTTTCTCTCTACAATCCTCCATTTTAAGAAGGTCAAGAACTTGGAGCTAGGGCTTGGATTGAAGGTGGTTTCTTCATCAATTTTCTTGGGGAATCTTAACAAAGGTATGGTGACCCTTGATCCTTGATTATCTTTCCTTCAAGGATTCCATTCAAAAGGGTTTCAAAAGTCTTCAAAGAACAAAACTTCTATTTTCTATTCTAGGTATGGGTTCATGGGTAAAATGTTTTCAAAGTCATTATATTGGTGAATTGAAGTTATATTTATGATTTTAAGATGATTTTTATATGAAACTTCTTCAAGAACCCATGTTTTCATTAAAAGCCTAGAATTTGCTAATGAAGTGGGTTTAGTGCCTATGATTTAATGTTGATGAAATTGTGTTTAGATTGGATTGTATTGTTGATTTATATGGTTTTCTATACCTATTTATGATGAATTGTTGGTATATGGATGAATTGAGGATTGTGGCCTTATGGGCAAGTTATGGATGAATTCTCTTGTGGTAAGAAAAATGGTTGGGACTTGAGTGTTGTTGATTATGGCTTTGGAGGATGGTAAGTTGGCTTAATCTCATATTATGGATAAAAAAAATTGTTCTTGCTTGGTTTGATCCACTTATGGTGGAGGTGTTTAATTATGGAATGTATGGTGACCATGGCCTTGAAGGCATAGTATGAGAAATATAAGTGTTACATGACATTTTTATGAATGGACATTCAATGGAGCTAATGTGATCATGTTATGAACGTAAATGTGTTATTATTGAAAGGATTTTTCTCAATTTGACACTCATGAATGTTGATGATAGAATATGAAGGATTCTCCAATTTATTGCATATCTCGAATTGGTAGAGCTTGTGCATCATTTTCTTGTTTAAATGATTATATTATTGGTTGTTGAATCCTCGGATCGGTAGGCTAGTAGCACCCTTCCACTCAAGATAATAATGAACCTTGGAATCGGTAGGCTTATCGCACCCTTCCATTAATGATTGTAATGAACCTTGGAGTCGGTAGGCCTATGGCACCTTTCCATGAAGGTTAATGATGAGACTTGAACCGGTAGGCCCATGGCACCCTTTCAAGAGGAGTTAATGAGCTTTCCTAAATGAACCTTGAAACGGTAGGCTTAAAGCATCCTTTCACGTGTTAATGAATGTAATTTGGAGTTGGTAGGCCAATGGCACCTCTCATATGTGATAATGTCAAGGTAGCGAACTATTCTATGGGAATGTAGGCTAAGCACCGAGTGGATTTGGTTAGATGGAAACTCCCCCAATGGTTAGGCATGAGTTTCAATGATCGTCTACCTTATCCCATAAACTATGTGCCCGCATAGGTAGCTATTGGATCCATTAAGCTATATATACCGGTCTTCCTTAGGCAAGTAGACCACCTCTTTACGGTGTGGGGACTTATGACACCGGATTCCATGACAAGCTCTCATGGTCTATGTCGGTTAAATGCTTATTTCCCATCATGTGAGATTTCATTATGGTTTCTTGACAGGCTCTACAAAGTGTAGGTAGTAGTATGGGATGCTACCTATACATTGCACGAGTAGGCTTGGAGAGGGTCATAGTGAGTTTCTCTAAATCCTAATGTATGTGACACAATTGTGGCCTAAATAAGGTTATTAAAGAATGTTGGCTCAAATGCTTAATATGAGATGCATGCTATACTTGGGTTATATTATGAGTTATTTTTCCCTTGTCATGTCTTAATTAATGATATACCTCTTATGTATGAATATTGTGCAAAGGTGAAAGAAAGGAATGATAAGTTACTTTAAGTGACCTAAATGTGGTGCCTTAGTATGGATGGTGGTATGGGACGCCATCCATACATTGCACGAGGTATAGCATAAGGGTTGCTTGAGGTGAAGGTCCAAGGTAAAGGTTTTCATGTTGATATTGTTTAAAGGTGATATTATGACTTACTTGATGTTTATGCTTGTCTTGTATGTCTTTTATGCAACTGTTCATGATACTTCAAAAAGTGGCATAATGCATGGTTTCTAGCCAAAATGTCCCTTTTAAAGCATGTTTTGCATGGTCATCATACTTAGTACTTAATTGTGCTAATTCCATATTTCTCTATTTTCTACTAGTGTAGGTTCCGGAAAGTGAGCGGGTTCTATAGTAAGCTTGGAACTTGAAGTTCTTCCAAGATCTTGTGGTATGTCCTCATATGTCGAGGACAAGACTTTTCTATTCTAATTTTATGATAAGGTTCTTGTAATAGACTTAATAGACTTCTTTTGATTGTAAAGGGCCATGTCCCTACTTATGTTTTGTGATTGTGTCTAAGATGGCCATGTGAGACTTAGACTTCCGCTGTGTGTTTTTAAAGTTGTTTTAATGAAGCTTGATTTGGTCATTTGATCAACAAACACCCAAATGGAATCATGTTGTCTGCGAGATCGTGGAAAGCCAGTAATGAAGTTTATATTAATCATCTCCCACTTCCATTCCGGAAGTTCTATATTCTAAGCCATACCACCAGGCCTTTGGTGCTCTACTTTAACTTGTTGACAATTCAGACACTTAGCAATGAACTCTGCAATGCCCTTCTTCATACTACTCCACCAATATACTTCTCTCAAGTCACGATACATCTTTGTGGAACCCAGATGGATAGAATATCTGGAGCTATGAGCTTCCTCCATGATCCTCTCTTGGAGTTCATCCACCCTTGGAACACACAACCTACCTTGATACCTCAATACACCATTTCCCCCTTGTTCAAAAGCCATCACTTTTTGCTTATGAACATTTGCCTTCAATTCAAGCAAAAGAGGATTTTGTTCTTGCTTCTCATTCACCTCTCACACTAATGATGATTCAGTACCATTAATCACCACGACTCCTCCTTCATTAGAATCCATTAATCGAACTCTTAATCGTGCAAGTCTGTGCACATATTTCACTAACTCTCTCTTTTCTTCCTCAACATATGCAGTACAAGAACCTACTCAAAGCATCAACAACAACATTTGCCTTACCTAGGTCATATAGAATACTCATGTCATAGTCCTTGAGTAACTCTAACCACCTTCTCTGTCTTAGATTATGCTCTTTTTGACTAAACACATTTTGTAGGCTCTTATGATAGGTGAACACATCTACACCATAAAGGTAACAACGCTATATCTTTAAAGCAAATACTATGTCAAAAACCTCTAGATAATGGGTTGGGTAATTCTTTTTGTGAACCTTAAGCTGTCTGTGGCTATAACCTTGCCATTCTACATCAACATACAACCCAAACCAACTGTGGGCACATCACAATACATAACAAAACCTTGAGTACCCTCTCATAAGGTCAACACTGGGGCAGTAGTCAACCACTTTTTCAATTCCTGAAAGCTTTTCTCACAAGCTTTAGACCATTGAAACTTGACTATTTTCTAATTCAACCTGGTCAAAGGAGATGAAATAGATGAGAACCCCTCGAAGAACCTTCTATAATATCCAGCCAACCCCAAGAAACTGCTAATATCAGTGGGAGATGTGGGTCTAGGACAATTTTGCACTGCCTCTATTTTCTGAGTTTCAACTCTTATTGCATCACCGGAAACAATATGGCCTAATAATGACACAGACTCAAGAAAAAATTCACACTTAGAAAATTTAGCATATAAATCCTTATCCTTTAGAGTTTGGAGAACTATTCTAAGATGACTAGCATGATCTTCCTCACTCTTCGAATAGATTAGAATGTGCTCAATGAATACGACAACAAACATATCTAAATAAGGCTTGAATACTCTTTTCATAAGGTCCATTATTGTTACAGGAGCATTGGTCAAACCAAATGACAGAACTAGGAACTCATAGGGATCATACCGGGCTTTGAAAGCTGTCTTAGGAATATCACTTTTTCTTACTCTCAACTGATGATAGTCAGATCTGAGGTCTATCTTGGAAAAACAAGTGGAACCCTGAAGTTGATAGAATAGATCATCAATTTTCGGAAGAGGATACTAATTCTTGATAGTAACCTTGTTCAACTGACGATAATCTATATACATTCTAAGGGAACTATCCTTCTTCCTCACAAATAAGACCGGAGCAGCCCAAGGTGAGACATTTAGTCGAATAAAACACTTTTCAAGGAGATCTTTCAACTCTGTTGGTGCAATCCTATATGGCGGAATAGATATATGATGAGTATCGGGAAGACTATCTATATTGAAGTCTATTTCTCTCTCCGGAGGGACTCTGGGTAGATCACCTAGAAAGACCTCTATAAACTCACTCACAACTGGAACTGACTCAAGAGGAGGTGTCTCAACACTAGAGTCATCAACTCGAACTAAGTGATCGACACAACCCTTGGAAACTAACTTTCTCGCCGTAAGGTATGAAATGAAACGACCTTTAGGCACCGCTGAACTACTCATCCACTCAAAGACTGGCTTATTGGAAAACTGAAGGAGTCTCTCAACTAGAATAGACTCACCCACAGGTGTCGAAACACTGAAGGGCTCAAGAAGTTGTTGAGGAAGAATATCAAAGTTCATAGTAATATACAGAGTCGCAAAATATAGACTCTCTCCTAGATCTAGCAAAGTATAAACATCAAAATTAAAAACTTCGATCATACCAGTGACAACATCTGGAGAATTCTCTAGCTCTTGGCTACTAGTGATAGCATAAAGGTGGTTTGCTCCTCCGCCAGTCCCTGCAGTAGCTCCTCTAGGTGAAGCTTTGTCTAGTGGAGCAACTGAAGAAGATTGGGCTCTATTACCCATATTCCAATTACATTGCCTGTTCTTAGGGCACTCTTTCATGAAGTGACCCTCTTGACCGCACTTGAAACAACCAGTGGAGCCATCACGACAAGTTCTGGGGTGATTTCTACCACACTTAGCACATGCAGGAGCCCAATTACCTCATTGTGCCACACTACCTTAAGACTGTGCAGGTCTAGTTTGATATTTTGTTAATTCTGTCTATTGTACTCACCTTTGTTCTTTACCTCAGGTGCACTAGCAGATGATTGAGCAGGTCCTTTTTGCTTTTGTTGGAACGATGACCGGTTGGCATTACTCTTCTGCTGCACGGACTCATTCCCAGACGTCTTAGCTTTCTTATTTCTAAACTCTTGCCTATCCCTTAGCTTGTCCTCCTGCACCTGCTGCACATGGATCATCAGCCTTGTTCTGTCCATATCACCTATTAGCATAGCTTCCTTACCTTCCTTATTTGACAGACGAGACAACCCAGCAACAAACAAACTAATCATGCTTCTCATGTCAACAACCATCTACGGAGCATAGTGGGAAAGTTGGGTGAACTTCAGACTGTACTCGTGAACACTCATCGATTCCTGCTTAAGGGTGAGGAATTCTCGTACCTTTGCTTCTCTTAGTTCCCGAGGAAAGAAACGCCCAAAGAAAGCACCCTCAAATACAGCCCAACTTAAAATCGATGCACCCTCAGCTCTTAGCAACACTCTTTAGTTGATATGGAACCAGTTCCACTCGCTCAACATCACCAACACGCATAACCTCAAACACTTTCTGCAGTTCCTCTACAAAGTTCTCCGGATCCTCAATGACACTTGAACTAGTGAAGCTTAGATGATTCATCCTTAGAAACTCCCAGATCCTAGAAGTATCAGCCACTTTCTATCGATTCTCTCTCTGTCTAACATGATTGGTTACAACTTGGCTCAACATCCGGATAGCTTCCTGAACTCAGCATTGGTGACCTCTCCTTGGGGTTGCACTTCAGGTGCATTAGGTACCACTTGTTCCTCAACATTTCTCCTAGTAGGACGACCTCAGACAACTCTTTGTGAAGGCATGATCTGAAAGACACGTGTAAGCATGATTTAGAAGGAAAATTTATAGAGATTAACTCTATCACACGAAATGAATATGAAAGAAGTGAGATAGTTTCTAAGTCTTGCAGCTTCCTAATTATAGATGTGGTACGCTTCACACCGATAACTAGGACTCTACAGACACGACTTTATAGAATCCCTAGGATTCTTGAACTCTATGCTTTGATACCATGTTTGTCATGCCCGGAGCCTACACCTTGGGTGGAACTAGCACTCGAGAACCATTGCTAGCCTCAAGCAAACCCTTAGCCTGGCTTAACTCTTAGCGGAAGACTTAAATAACAAGAAATAGTCTCAATAGATAGACTCATGCAATAACTTGGAATGTCTTAAAAGAAATATTCTACTAGCAAAAATGGCAACTCAAGGCTTAACATAAACAACTGAAAATGGAAAGACTAATGAACTATAACTATCCGTCTATGAAGCCTCTAAAACTATGAGGGATGTCGGGACAAGACCCCCGATCATCCTAACAACTCAAATACTAAAACAATATAAAAAGGGATCCCCCGAAAAGCAAGGAGGCTCACCAACTGACTCTGAGATGCTCAGCTGGATCAACGAAGCACTGGATGCTGATTCTAGTTACCTATATCTGCATCATAAAATGATGCAGGCCAAATAGCGTCAGTACATTGAATGTACGAGCATGTGAGGGGAAATTTAAACAACACATAAGCTTGAACTGGAATATGAAAGAAACACTTACCTCAGCTTTACTCAACTCATTGGTACTCAAATCAATTTTGAAATAAACTACAATAAAAATTCAGTTTATATAAAGCATTTAATTTGTATATAACAACTCAATGTATTAAATAAATACAATAACAACTCATTATATATATATATATATATAACAATGTAATATAATTCTTTGGGAGTTTGTCTAACCGACAACCATCACTATGAGCTATGTGATCATACATCGTCTCGCCCACGCTGTCAGAACTGTCCTATAACTAGCCGGGATATAGAACAACTCAACTAAGTAGATCCACTAGTCTATGCTAGAAAGCATTAAATCATCTAAAAAGTATGACTCTTTCTACCCATGGTTTCTACATGGTTTATGGAGACTTGAGTTATTATGAACTCGTCCCCATATCGGTGCTCAATACTACTCCCAAAATACTCAGCTCATATGTTTAAAGGCATAACACTATCTCTGTGGTTTGAGATTATTACTCAAAAACTAGTTTTAAAACTCTCTTGAAAATTGGTGTTTACGTTCTTATTTAAATGTGAAAATATTTACTCTTTGGGAATACTTAGCCCCCATATAGCCTTTCAAAGAAAATGAACTTTAGTCCTTACTCTTACTTAACTCAATGCTCAGGTCTTAAAACAAGTTTAAAACATTCGTAAAAAAACCTTTGAAATGAATCTAAGAACTCTCTAGACTTGACTCTTAACTTTCCTTGAATTTCAATATATAAATTCAAGGTTTTGATTCATGTTTACGGATAATTTCTAGATGTTTAGAAGTCATTTAGAGTAGTTAGAATTGATAGGAAGTATTAGTGCACTTTAGAAGGACTTAAACGGGCTAAATGACGAAAAACGAGTGGGGCAGGTGACCCTTGCGGAATGCTGGCGTGGGCTGCCAACTCCTAAAGTACTGGAACCCATTTCTGGTGCACTGCTAGCGCGCCACGCCAGCCCTGCTAGCGCGCCACGCCAGCCCTGCTAGCGCGCCATGCCAGCCCTGCTGGCGCACCATGCTAGCCCTGTTGGCAAAACAGTGGCGCGTCGCGCCAGCTTTCTCTCGGTAAACCTGATGAATTTTTCTTCTCATTTTCTGACCTTATTTCGATTAAATTTGATTCTTTTTCCAATATCTCTTGAGATTCAGATACCAAAAATATGTACACAAGAATCCAACTCAAAAAACTCTTAAAATCGATAAAAACATCTCAAGAAACTCATCAATCCCATATAAGTTCAAGAATGAAAGCAATTCAAGAACACAACTTAAGAACATCCAATCCCCAATCCTTTAGAACGAAAATTACACTGAAATAAACATATTTGGCATGTGGGTGAAAGAACCCAACGCTATGTGAACTCACATACCTCGTAAGATCGAATCCTTAGTGAAATCCGCAATCAATTCCTCAAGAAATTGATGAATCTTGACCGTTTTCTTCTTTTCTCCTCTTGAGTTCTTTTCTCTAAAACCCTAGCGTGAAAATCTTTTAGTGCGTAAACTGAACCAATTCATTTTAGGCCCCTAAATAATTACTAAAAACGAAATGACTTAATTGGGTAAGGAAAAGACCATAATATCCCTTTAAAATCCGGGTGACTTTCCTTATTTGTACAGCCCGATTTCAAACGGGCATATCTCTGTCACGACCCGGGAGCACCCCCTAGTCGTAACCGGCGTACTCGACCTCGAAGAGGTCTAATACAAGCCTCTTAGCATTCATTCATCGCATAGACACCAAAACCATAAGGAATTAAAAACTTTCTTCACACACGAAGATACTTTCAATAAATAGCAAGCGGAAGACTTTCTAGACTTTATACAATATGTCTCAAAACCATCTAATACTTGAATATAACATTGGGACTAAGCCCACTCAAAACTTAAGCAAATACTAGAGAGACATAAAAAAGGAACATGTTGGTTATTGCCCTAGAATCTATGAGGACTCACCAAGTCTTCATCTTCAACTCTAAAAAACGTATCAAGTAGCCATGACATATCACCATCTCCAAATCCCTACACTTTAGTCAAAAAGCGAAAGAAAGGGGTTAGCACAATTAAGTACTAAGTATGGAAACCATGCAAGAAAATATGCACAACGGACATTTACAAGAAATGTATGCTTTCATATCCTTTGATAAAACCTTTCCTTTACAAGTATAAGAGACATAATACAAGTCAACATTAACATATAAGACCATAGCCAACCATACATATACTTAACATAAATCCATATACAAACCATGCTTAACTTTAGAAGGACACATGTCATTTCATTACCATAGGACCTCTACCTAATATAACCTTAAGACACACTTGAGTGAGACAAGAAGTGACCGCCCACACAATCCTCTTCAAGCACACTTAAGTGTTCCCCAAGATTACCTTAGATAAGGACTTTATAGGCAAAGTGCATAATCATACCCGATAGATAGCATATTAATGAGATGATATGTATAATGATGCTTACATAAAATAAATCATATTTATTGGGGCGAAGTACATGTGTGGTGAGTGACCATCAATATAGTATTTCCAAGGCCTACCACCCCCTTGGAGAGGCGAAAGAGGTACAAATCCCTCAATGTGGTTACCCGGGCCTACCACCCCCCGAGCTAGGGACCAAGGTACAAACCCCTCGATATGGTTATACGGGCCTACTACCCCCCGTACTAGGCAACCAAGGTACCAACCCCTCGATATGGTTATACGGGCCTACTACCCCCCGTACTAGGCAACCAACGTACCAACCAATTCCAAAATCCATATAAATCAGCCCACCAACAACATACATATATATCAACCTTCATAATTTGATCATGGAAGCATGAAAACCATAAACATCACATAATAATTCCATTTCATGATAATATGCAAAATAGACCATAATAGGATGTGTAGTAGTAATTCCATAATTCAAGAGTTCATAAATAATCATAAGGACCCATAAACTTGAAGTAGAAATAGAGGATAAATGGTTGGACTTGTGGAAAGGAAGGTTTCCACAATCAAACCCACATCCCTCAACTTGTTCACGAGTATATCAACCTTAGAAATACAATTACATAACTTATTTAACTTCTATTAGCTCAGTAATGTTGACGTAAAATAGGATCATCATCATAAGTAAGTCTAGCATGTACAAATACAACTATGCTCCCAAAACAGTGAATCTGGCCAGCCTAGTACCTCATGTTGCATCTTAGATTTGAAAAGGAAAATGGCAGAACTACACTTTATAACCTTCATGAAAGATGTAGATACGCAAACAAACAAGGATCACCGCAAAATATATTTTGTACAAAAAGATATAGTCAAGACACTAACCGCTGGTCATGCAGGATTTCAATTCTCGGAATCTGGGCAGAACTTGCCCTATGTTGCGTCCCATATTTCGTATCCATAACAGTTAAATTAGAATTTTACATAAACATAAAAGTTGTAGGTATACGAGTTAGCTTTCCAAATCATATTTATTCACTGCAAACTAAGTTCTAGACCAAGAGATATGCCTAAAATACCAAACACTATCCAGCTCAAAAACAGGTTTCGTCACTTACATCCGAAAGGAATGCCATATCCTATCGATTCATATTCAACAAAGCTTCTAATGTATCAAGAAGAGGCACCTAAGTCTACCAAGTCAAGACACACATCACATTATAAAGATCCTTCACATTCCATCATCATCACATATGAACAATAATAGAGGACACACTTTCAATCACAATACAATAACACTTTAACAAGATCACCTTGAGATCACATGAACACCTTTTATATTCACAACATGATTGCCTTTACTTCATTTGATTCTCATTCAAGTCCTTCACATCACATTCACATATATGATATCATGTCAACACTTCAATTCCTCATATAATGCCTCCAAGGCCATAAACACAATACATTCAATAAGTAAACACCTCCACCATAAGTGGATCACACATCAATCTATCACAATTCTATATCAATTCTACCTTAACAATGAAGTTAGATCCACTTACCCTTTTTCCCAAGCCACAATCACCATTCCTCAACTCTCCAACAATTCACAATAGATAAGCATAGATAATAATAGAAGTCAACTATTCAACTCAATCCAAGCATACTTCCATCATCATTCAATCATAAATAATAAGCCCACTTCATAAGCCAACTTTAGGAAACTTGCCAAGACATGGGTTCATGGAAATTTCTTTCTTAAAACCATCAATAGACACCATTAATAACGTAAATCATCAAAAAAAAATCATTTAATGCAAGAACCCATGCTTAGAATCGAAATTAGGATTTTTGTGTTTTTGGAAGAACTTTGAATCATTTGAATTGAGCTCCTTGAAAGGAAGAATAATCAAGAATAAAGGATCCCCATACCTCTAAGTTGAAAACCCACGAGAATTGAAGAAGAAAGAACTCAAAATCTTCAATCCTAGCTCCAACTTCTTCTTCTTCTTCTTCCCCTCTTCTTCTCTTCTTCACTCAAGAACCCTAACTCTTACTCTTTTAAAATGGAACAAAAATGATCCACAATCAGCCTAACACAATAATATAACCTCAAAAGAAAAGATTTGTGAAAAGACCAAAATGCCCTTAAATTTCCGGACGGACTCCTTGCTAACTGCCCAACTTTCAAAGGGCATAACTCGCTCATACGAACTCGGAATCGAGCAAACTCGGTGGCGTTGGAAATATCGTTCCAAGGGCTTTCCAAACATAACTGGAACTACTCTTGGATCATCCTGAGCTAGTAGTTATGACTGCTCAAAGTTGGCCAAAAACTCACTGATTTCCCACACTTAACCAAATTTCCAGGTTCTGAACTTTTTCCAAAAGTGACTACTTCCAATTTCAAGCTACTTCATATTCATTTTAAATTGTCGGATGTAACACAATTAAAATGAAATTACATAAAAACCCCTCATAGAACCTCATTATAAAGTCAACACAAAGTCATAGGCTCTTGCTTAACCTATCATTTTCCGAGTCGTTACAATCTCCCTCATACGAATTTGAAAATTAGCAAACTTTGTGGAGTTGGAAAGATAATTCAACAACCTTTCATTCGATATCTTGTCGCTCACCTAACTCATCCTGTGCTGAGAGTTATGGTCGCTTAAAGTTGACCCAAAACTCATACTTAATATAACTTGCCAAATTTCAAATTTTCATTATTTTAAAAAATGGTTCTTTCTAATTCTAGCTCTTTTAAATAGCGGGATGTTACAGTTATATTAGTTTTTAGTCATATTTTGCTATAGGGGCCCTTACCTTGATTGCCAAGATTGAATTGTAGTGAAGTATTAGTTTCATGTGTTGGCTTAGACCTTCCTCCATATCGGATGAAATTAATACAAGTCACTATGTATCTAATCGCTAGTTTTGATAATATGTATTAACTCTCCTTAATGAGTAATATGTTATTGGATCAATGTAACTAGGGGGATTTTCCCTTGACTTAAACTAACAATAGACTCTCCATCTGTGTTAGGTCTGTCTCAGTTTATGGAGTGAATAATTAGTCTTTTTACATGTGTATTGCATGAGTAGTTCTCCAATCCCATCGATTGGCTACTAGAGATGCATGAATATATATCTTTAAATGAGTCCTAAATTTTGTTATTTAGGATTATTTAACATATTATGATATACTTAATGTATTATATCTCAAATTCTCAATAGACTTTACGGACGCACTTAATATTACACAAGTATTTCTTTCGATAGAGAGAAGATACTAATTCAAAAAAATTGCATTGAATATGTTCATGTTAGATGAAATTATTTTCGGTTTCTAGCTAATAAGAGATGGACACTTAATATACTTTTCTTGTAACTCTTTTGAGTTTGATAAATATGTTATCTCTTATTGTATATTGATGCATGATTGTTTTTCTGATGAATTGAATAATAATCTATCTCATAAGAGAAAATATCTTTTAAATTTAATGAAACATATATGTACACTAGCGTTTGCGTTATTTATTATCGATAGAACTTTGAAGTTGGATAAAAAATGGACAGAACAGTTTATTGAAAGTGAAGTCACTACCAACATGTGAGTCATGTTTAGAAAGAAAAATGACTAATAGAACTTTCATCTTAAAAAGAAAATAAATGTAGTGATAAGTTAGAATTAATCTATTCTGATTTGTGCGGTAAATGATCATTCAGGCAAGAGGTGAATTTGAATATTCTGAGATTTTCAGAAAGTTACTCATGATATGAAAATATATTTTTGATGTTTTGTGAGTCTTAATGTCTTGATATACTCAAAATATTTTAAGACAAATAAAAATAGCATCTCGTGAAGTATATAAAATCACTACAATCTGATTGTAGTGATGTATACCTATCTGCAGAGCTGATGAGTCACTTATCTAATAGAATAATTGCATTTCAATTGTCTATACCAGACACTCTATAATAGATTGGTGTAAAAGAGAAAAGAAATAGACTCTTATGAAGATGATAAGATTAATATATTAACTTATTTTGTTGTTCTTTTGTTTCTTTTGGGATATGTTCTAAGAACTACATATCACATTTGAATTCAATTCCTTTCAAAAACAATGAAAGAAGATTTATTTCATTGTCTTAAAGAAAATAATGCAATTGTCAAATTTCTAGAAAAAGACTATTTAGTAATCCATGTTCCTAAAAGTAAACTAGTTTTACAAGAACTGAACAAAGAAATAACAAATGAGTTAGTTGTTAATTCAGACACTCAAGAACATCTAATCGGTATGTTAGAATTGACGTTCCACTGCATTTAAGTAGTAGGAGAAACGTTACTATACATAAGAAAACAGTACCTTAAGTAGTGGGAGTGATGTTAGGCAAATTAAAGAACACTACATGAAAAAGTTGTTAATACTTCAATACCAAAATGTTTTGAGGAAAATATTAAGACTCAAGAACATGGAAGTGTGACTATTGTAGTAGTACTTAGTCATAGTGGGAGAATCATAATGAATATTGATTGATTTTGTATATTTGAGAGGACATTCATGATTGAACTCCAGTAAAGAAGTAAACTTTGAAAAGCTTCAGTTTCATGATGGGGCCTCTGAAGATCTTATACAAAATCGATAAGTTACAACTCATCATTACTAGACGAAGTTGCATAAGAAAACAACTTGGTAAGATCCTTTTGATAGGAAATATAAAAGGAATATCTGTGAAAGTTCAAAATGCATTGTTAACAGTCGAAGTGGGAGATTGTTAGGGTATATACTATTAATCATGTATTTAGAAATAGTATTCTAACAGTTTTCAAGATTAAATATCTTAGTGAGACATCGCCAGGGTATATACTTTTAACCATGCATTTAGATATAGTACATTCTAACAATCGTGATGGTTAAAAGTCTAAGCGGGAGATTGTTGGGATATATACTATTAACCATGTGTTTAGATATAGTATTTATTATAGAATAATTATTTATTTATTATTAATAGATTATTTATTCATTTATGGTGTTTGTTTACTTATATTTTAGATGATTTAGTGTATAGAGTTTAAGCTCATGCACATAGGATTAAATCATCGGTTCTTATAAGTATAAATTTTTTTTTGTTCACAATCTAATATGAAAATTGGACATGTCATCGATACGATTTTAGCACAAGATTATATGTAGTTTATATTGATTATGAGAATTGTATAGTTCCAAGTTCTTATGCTAGTGCATTTTGTATGTATTGAACGGGACCAAGTAGAGATAGTTGCTTTAGAATGACTAACAAAAATATATTCTCTAAATATTAAATGTACTTATATTCTTAATCCTGATATAACTATTATGATCTGTAGATGTTAATTATCGTTTTGATTTATTAAAAGGTGAAATTTTAAGATGGGTCAATATGCCTGGTAGATTGGATGATAATAATGTATATTGGTGAAATAATAAGTTAGTTGACGGAATCCAAGTCTCGATAAAGAGATTGATGATATGTCTTTTTGAGAAGCTTATAAGTTTTCATCGTGTCAAACCTTGCAAGTGGATTGATGAATCCGACACATGAAATAAGTAAAGCAGTGCTCTAAAAGAAATTGATCATTGACTTAAATTCGTCAGTAATTTAATTTATTGATTAGTATTTTTAATCTTAACATGGGGAATTACATATGTGTTTAATGGGGAGTTTCGAAATATAAATAGAGGAGTGCAATTGCGAATTTCTAGTGGAATAATTTGTAATTTATTATGGTAAGAATGATTAAAATTAATTATTTGAAATTATTTCCATGATAGAAAGCCTTAGTAATTAATTCGGTGGTCCCTACCGTGCCCATATTTAACTAGAACTCAGAATCTATTCTAAAGGGAAAAGGAGAAGTGTGTGTCTTTCTCTATTCCATGGAAAGGAAGAATTATGTGTCTTTCTCTATTCTAAGTCAAGGGAGAAGTATATCATTGTTTCTATTCTAAGGAATGGGAGAAGGACATGACATTTTCTATTCTAAGAAAAGGGAGATGTACATGTCTTTTTTCATTCTAAGGAAAGACATGGTATTCCTTTTTCTTGGACTAGGAAGAAATCTCTATAAATAGGGATTCTTCTGACCCTTGTAATGAATAAGTTTTCTATAACATACTTGCCCACCCAAGTATTGAGAGAGTTCATTAGTAAACTTGGGATCACTGTAGAAGACCGCATAACTATGGTCCAGTTTGTGGGCTAGCTTGTGGATTCTCTTGAAGGATCTAGCTTGTTGACTAGCTTGTGGATTCGCTTGAAGGTATCTTCTCACTCTTCAAGAGGTAATTCTTGAATGTGTTAGAAGGTACTTAATTATTTATCCTTTTTTTCTTATAGAAGTAGAAGGAACGAGATGGTGAAAATAAATTATATGAAGAAGACTTAAGATTGTGTTAGGTATGAAGGAAAATATTTTTCTACATTACTTATTTTTGATGTTTGGTAAGTAAAGGGAAAATATTATCCTTAAATTATTTAGATTTAATTTATGCAAATACTATAACCCAAGATTTATATCCATGTCCCAACGGTTGGGGCCCAACTCAATAGAGTACCAAATCCATGTCCCTAAAAATGACTTAATAACTAACCCTAACCTTGAGACCCAACAATTGCCCATTATTTGGTCAAGTGTCTAAGTTGGGATTGAATCTCAGGTCGGGGGGCTTATTATTGGATCATGGTTCAGGGTTGAATTATGGGTCAAGTTCAGGTCCCATGTCGGGGAAGGTCTCAGATGGGGTGTTAGATCCCAAACTTCGATTATGCTGGGTTGAATCTCGAGTCAATACTAAATTGTCGGATAGGTACCGAATTGGGCAATCTCAGATCGAGTTCCAAATTGGTCAAGAGCGGGATATGGATCGCGTTACGAGGTGGTAAGTTGAGGGGATAGTGGTCGGGATGTTTAGGTGGATTAGGTGGTGGGGGTGATGAAGTTGAAACAAAATTTAAGAAGTCAATATTTTCTTTAAAATTGGAGGATAATATAAATTAATTTGTAAAATATTTTTCACATTATTTAAGCCAATTTAATATAAGAAAATTTGGAAAAAAAACCCTCCATGCCTAACACACTCTTAATCAGGAAGAAAAATCAGTGGTGCTATTGCATATCATCAAATACTTTTTTTTTTATAAAGGATCATTTCATCCACAAACCCTAGATTTGATTCTATAACACTAACACTCCATGGGGTTTGTGATACCAAGCTTACCTTCCTTTTAATCATTTTGTCACAATTCTTTTAGCATAATTATGTTATAAAATCAACCTAAAAATAGTTAGCAAAAAAGTAAATAAGAAACATAAGCAAAGCAAACAAAGATTGTCAAGAAGAAAATACTTAGAGATTTTCTCATTTTTTCAGGAGTATTTCAATTGTTAAGTTTATCGAATATGAGATTTTACGCCACTGTTTATAATGTTCATAAAGGAATACAAAAAGTTGCCACGGTATACCATTAATAATAAGATCATCAAGAAGGTTAAAGGATGCGCGAGTTATATCAATAATGGTGTGTGGAATAGTGAAGGATTAACTATACATCATGAAGAACATTAATAGTCGTCCATATTAATAATTCATAACAATTTATTCTGTTTTTAATATAAAAACATATTATTTGACTGATTTTCCTTTAATGATAAACTCTTTCTTTAAAACTAATTTTAGAAAATCATGTATGAATTTAATTTTGACTAATCTATATTTATATTAGTTTAAAATCATGAAGGGTTTTGGAATCTCTTTTTCTCAAATGGTGTCTCTAATCCTTCAACTCCGTTCAAATCAAGCATCTCCTATCACCGTTATCATCAACATACAATGTCATTTCTGCAGTTAAATTAATCACTAGATGAAAAAATAGATAAAATCTTTAGCTTTTAGAGTCAAAGCTCTCTATAATAACATGAATTCTGATAACAATATTAGAAATAATTTATTCACTTTTTCTATTATGATAAAAAGAATATTCGGGCAAATGACACTGTCATAGAAAGGGTTGATGGTATATATACACACGTAATATATGAGGTGAAAGAAACAAAATAATTGTTATATTCATACCATTCTATGATATCATGAATTCATGAAAATGACCGAATTTGTTTTTTCAGAATAGATTTTTCACATTTTGCTCTAACAACCAAAAAACAAAAAATCGACAAACATTGCGATTATAAAGAAATTTGACTGTATTATATTTTAAGAAATATGATAGGCAAAAGAAATAATTAAACTAATCTCATTGAAGTAATGTTCAACTAGTGAATATAAAATGTAAAGAATGAATTGTTAAAGGCCTTGGATATTTATATGGGGTTTGTGGTCCTAATCTCATATGAGTTATTTTCTCTGATTTAATTTATTTGTTTGTTTTGATTTAATATAGAGTTTTAAAAAATAAAGAAGATTTTTGCCATCAATATGACTAGTTGTTGAACCCTATTCGACTTCTTCATATGTTTACTTTTTTTTATATTTGCATCCCTTTAATGAAAATCCTGACTTCCACTACTAAACTTTTTGAGAAAGAATGCTCTAACTTGTAATTTTCATAGTCAACTTTTTGAAATATAAAAAGTATTTATTTCACATTTTAAAAAACACTTATTGTACAGAATAACAATTTAATATATGTGCATACACACTATATATGTAATATGTAATTTCTTAGTCATAAAAAATATATACTACATATATATATATATATATTCGTAATTAATAATATCGACCATTATAATTACAATTGCAAAGAGTAAGATTACATGTCTTAATTACAACACATTACATTACCAAACCCCTTGATTATGTAATGCTATTTAGATTAATGCTCGTATATTACTTGTTAGATATTCTCTTCAAGAATTACATAAAGTAAGAAAAAAAAGATGAAAACAATAACGTAACAATAATAGAAATAACATATTTATTATAATTTTATAAATGAGATTTGAGGATGGGATAAATTTTATGAATGGAAACGGAGAAAAAAAAATTATTCATAAAAGTCACTTATGTACCATTTCTACCATGAAAATCACTACACTTTGAAGTATACTAACACGAAAATAAAAAAACCTGAAAATACTAACTTTCTGAAGGTCAACATTTTTTCTTAAATAAAATAAATAAAAATCAAATAAAAAGCTTTCGTCTGACCTAAAACATATATGAAGAAAGTAAATATTAAAAGAATGAATGGGACTCTAGAAAAATCAGGTTGAAACTTTGTTGCCTCCCTAATTTTCTACAATCTCTTATGGGGAAGTGTGTGTAACACCCCGCAACTAGAAAGAGCTAGAATTAGAAAGAGTCATTTTTTTGGAAAGAATGAAAAATCTGAAAATTTGACAAATTAAGTTAAGTTTGAGTTTTTGGTTAACTTCAAACGACCATAACTCCTAGCTCAGGATGAGTAAGGTGTGCTAAAAGATATTGTAGGAAAGATCTTTAAATTTTCTTTTCAACGCTGCCAAGTTTCTATGATTTCGAGTTCGTATGAGGGAGATATGTCCATTTGAAGTTGGGCTATTTAGATGAGGAAAGTCAAAACCGGATTTTAGAAGGGTATTGTGGTCTTTGCACCACCCAATTAAAATAATTTCGTTTTTGATAATTAGTTGGGGTCTAAACTGAATTAGTTCAGTTTACGCTTTACAATATTGAGTTAGGATTTTTTAGAGAAGTGAAAAGAATAGGAGAAAAGAGGAGAAGAATCAAGGGTTTGTCACGTTCTTGAAGCTAAGCTTGAGGATTTCGTCAAGGGGTGATCCCTACGAGGTATGTGAAATCACATAGCGTTGGGTTAGTTCACCAACGCGCCAATCATTATTTATTTCAGCGAATTTAGATTCTTGAAGGTTTAGAAATTGAGTTCTTGATGGATTTGTTTGAAGTTTCTATTGGGATCTTCATTTTGATTCATGAAATTAGGTGTGGTTTTAAGTAGATTCTTGCATATTTTGATTTTGTAGTCGAATCTAAGTGTTTGGGGAAAGACCGAATTGAGTTTAGAATGTTTAGAGATGAAAAACGAGCAAGAAAATTCGTCAAACACCTGGGCAAAGGGGTAGGGCGCTGCGCCACTCAGAGCGCCCCACAAAGTTCTCTGAAGTTTTGACCCTGGGGTGCTGTGCCAGGCAGCACGCCCTAACTTCAGTTCTGAAGTTTTGGGTCTAGCGCCCCAACTTCAGTTCTGAAGTTTTGGGTCTAGCGCCCCGTGCCACTCAGAGCTCCAAGGACACCAGGTCTTCTACTTCTTCCCACATCTTTCCGTACTAGTTCCCTTGAAACATACCTATGTTTCGTAGTTTATTCCTACACTCTAAGTTAAGTCTTAAAAACATGAAATCATCCTTAACATGTGATCATGAGTCTTGAATCCATAATTCAATTCAAGGAAAGTTAAGAGTCAAGTCAAGAGAAGTTCATAGAGTTTTCCAAAAGTCTTTTACAAACGTTTTAACTTTGTTTTAAGATTTGAGTTTTGAGTTGAGCAAAGAGTAAAGGTTAAAGTTCATTTCTTCAAATAGTATATGGGGACTATGTATTCTCAAGGAGTTTAAAATGTTTTCACATTTAAATATAAAAGGAAACTGAGATTTCCAAAGAGCCTTTGAGCTGGTTTTCAGTAACGAGTAAATGCTTTCACAATTAAGAAAGAGAGGAAACTTTGATTTCCAAGATAGCCTTTAAACTAAGTTTTGAGCAATTAACTCAAACCATAGAGTTATGTTTTTAAATATATCAAGCTAGTATATTTTGGGAGTAGTATTAAGCACCGATATGGGGCAGAGTTCAAACAACTCCCTATTGGGTTTTAAAAGGTGTGAATGGAAAATGAAGAGTTGCGACTTTTATGAAAAGTTGTGACTTTTATGAAAAGTTAAGACTTTTATGAAGAGTTGCGACTTTTATGAAAATTTGTGACTTTTATGAAAGGTTGTTGTAACACCCCTCAAAATGAAGTAGGATAAAGTAGAGCCTCACATGGGTTTTATGCATTAATAACTTGTTAAAATACTGAAGAATAACCTTTTTAGTCAGTTTTAAAGGGTTTGGAAGTCAAACGTCAAGGGACGACTAGAACGTTTGGAAACTAGTCTTTTACGAGTTGGTGTGTTCTAGTATGTTGTTCATGTTTTTATGTGTTGTTTGGAGTCTAAAATCAGTGGAGGTGACCCTAGTGTCTTAATAAATGTTTTTAGGGTCAAAACGTTCAAGTACATCGCCCAAGGATCATCTAAGGGTCCCCGAGGAGGACCTCAACCTTGGCCAAACAAGCTGCCAAGGCAACTTGCAACATCCTCATAGAGAGAGCATGTCCGCGTCGCGGACTAGCTCCACCAAGGGCCAAAAGTTTGGTCCGCGTCGCGAACGTGTCGCGGACTTTACTATCTCGAAATTTAATTTCCAGAAACTTGTGAGAACAACTCCGTGTCGCGGACTTGTTTCCCGACGAAATCTGTGAAAATAAAACTCAAGTTTGACTTGTTTAAAAGGTCCAACTAAGTGAGGGGTAGTTTGGGTACTTTGGGGAATTATTATAAACGGTTATTCTACCTATTTTAGGGTATTTTAAGTGGTTAAAACCCCAAAACCTAGAATTAGACCTCATTATCCAATTGAACCTTCCCTCTTAATTAAATTCTCTCTCTAGAACTCCATGGAAAACATTGATGAAGATTCAATCTAGGGGATGGGTTCCTACTGATTTCTCCTTCAAATTCCTAGGAAATTAATCATACAGGTATGGGGATTTTATCTTTGATTCTCTTTTCAATCAAAGAGCCAAATCAAAGTGATTTCAATGTTTTTCAAAAACACTAAAAACCCCAATTTCAATTCTAAGCTTGGGTTCTTGCATGAAAGTATTTCAAATGATGATTGATGTTAATATTGATGGTTATAAGGTCAAAAACTCCAAGAACCCTTTCATATCTTGAAATCCTAATTTTGGGTCTAAATTGGCTCTATTGATTATGAGCTAATAATGTGATATTAATGTGTAGATTGTTATGGGCTATTGATTTATGTATTGTTCTATATTGAATTATGAGGAATTGATGGTCAATTGTGGTATATTGGATGTTGGCCTTGAATGGACAATTGTGACCTAAGGCTTATGAAGATGATGAAGTTGTGAATTGATTATTGATTCTAGTAATTTATATATATATATATATATATATATATGTAGTAGATGTTAGAATTGTGAGGTTTGGTCCCTTTGAAACTGGGGAGGTGTTTACTTTATAAGCATGTTGTGATCATGGCCTTGTAGGCAAAGTTGGATGATTGTTGTTTTGAGTAATGTTGATTATGTGAAGGTAATGTGATATGATGTGAATTTGTGCATGGTTTAAGAGCATGAAATGTGACCTTGTGTAGAGACTTTATGTGGTATGCTTGGTTGTTGTCTTCTTTGAATGACTTATAATGAAGGAGAGGTTAGGGTAGACTATGTTTACCTACTCTCACAGCTAGTGAAGAATGAATGAAAATTGGGTCTATTGTAAGGATAGTCTCATAAAATACTCCTTTAAATGAATGGGGTTCCTAGATGAAATGTTTTCTCATCCTTGAATCCAAGAGCATCCTTAATGAATGAAGGAGCGGTAGGATGAGTACTCCTTCGTGAGTTGAGATGAGAGTACTTAGTAGCAATCCTTATCCCTAAATGAATGAATGAAATGAATGTCCTAACTTCGTGAGGGAGTAATGTCTAGCACCGAGAGGATATGAAAATGGGTGGATACTCCTTCGTTAGTTGAGATGTGAGTATTTAGTAGCAACCCTTAAGATGGGTGCTCCTTCGTGAGTTGAGATGAGAGTACCTAGAAGCAATCCTTCTATCCCTTAACTATGTGGCCACATAGGACTAGCTAATAGTCTCTACCACGTAAAGGCTAAATTAATGACCCTACCTTAGGCAAGTAGGGATCACTCATCCGGTAAGGGTATTACCGGGATTCCATGTCAAGCTCCATGGTCTATGTCGGTTAAGGCTCTTCCCCCACATTAATGAATGAATGAGCTAGAGTCTCTTAAGGGTGTACTACTAAGGATAGGTGGTGGAATGGGACATCATCTAGACATTGTACAAGTAGACATTTAAGGGAGATCTTGGTGTGTCTTAGTAATGATAATGCATGAATGAGTCTCTTTGGGCTAATTAATGAAAGTGTTGGTCTTTGAGCATGCTAATGTGAAAGTGAGTCATTATGAATTGAATGTAAGTGCTTATGTTGAATTGAATGTATGTGATGATCTTATGTCATTAGTGAATGAAGTTGTCTAAATGCATTAAGTTGAATCAACGATTTATGTTGAGATGTGAATGCAACTTGTCTTGTGTAGCCTTAAGGATCACTTGGGTGTGGTATGGAGAGGTAGTATGGGCTGCTTCACCGTGTCTTACTTAGGTGAGTCTTGGGATGACATTTGATGAGTGCTCTAGGTTTATGAAGTGACCTGTTGGCTTATGTACTTATATGTCTCATGTGACTAATTGGTGAAGGTTGAGGTATGCATGGTAAGTGCACTTTGTGTGAGCTTAAGGTGGTGCCTTAGTGTGGGTAATGGTATGGGACGCTGCACATACATTGCACAAAGGTATTGCTTAAGGGTTACTTATGGTGCAGGTCCAACGCAAGAAGGTAAAGGTAAATGGGTTATGTATGTTTATGAGGTATTGTGAAGCGTATGACTTTGTATTGTTGGTTGTGACTTGTAAGGTGCCTATTATGTTGATGTTCATGAGATTTTATCAAAATGGCATGAAAGCATAACTTCCTCAGAAATGTCCTTTTTAGCATGTTTTCCATATCCTCATACTTAGTATGTGTGTTGTACCTTTCTTCTATTTTACCAAAAGTGTAGGTTGTGGTAACTAAGATTGGCTAAAGAGACTTAGTTGTTCCGCTTGCGTATTGGTGTTTTCAAATGTTGATGACTCTTGAATTCTTATGGTTTTATTGAATAAAAGTTTTAAATTCTTAGTGATTTTTATGATCTATGTGATGAATGAATGCTAAGACTTGTATAAGACCTCCGAGAGGTCGAATACGCATGTAACGGCTAGGGGGTTCTCTCGAGTCGTTACAATTGTGACCTTTCCGAAAGATTGTGACTTTTCCAAAGGTTTGTGACCTTTCGGTAAAGCACAATACGAACCTTTTCACACTACCCTTTGTTTCCTATAAATTGAGGGATTTCCTTTCATTTTAGTTGAATGGATTTTTTTGGACTTCTTCTACTACTACTAAATTTAGTATTCTAAGTGTACTTTACTGTCGTTGAGTGGTTCGCTGACACCATTATATTAGGTACCGATACACAGGTGAGTAAGATCATTCTATCTTGGGTGGATATATTCCATTATCCTCGAGTAGGCCTGGCAGGGGGACCGGGTCGGCCCGCCCCGACCCACGATCGATTCGAGAACCGGCTCACCGGACCCGATCCCGTACATTTTCGTGGGTTGGGAGGGGTTCAGGATAGGGGACCGATTAGGGGCCGGTTCACCCTATGGGCCCGGTCGACCCGGCCCGGCTGAACCGACCGGTTCGCGGGATCCCCTTATATCTTTTAATTCTTTATTTTTTTGAATTATATCCATTGGGGCAACGGCTAGTGCCCCCCCCCCCCAACAGATTTATTCACCTTTTTTCCCCTTTCCCAACACCCCCTACCACCCCTACTTTTAATACTTTAATTTAAACCCTCAAGTTATAATAAATACACTTTAACCCACTTTTAATATTATAAATACCCCTCTATCCCTTATTATTTCTTACAAAATCATCTACTCTCTCATCTATTTTTTATATCCTCTCAATCTTAAGTCTCAATTTTTTATTTCATTTAAGTCTCATATTATATCATAATACATATATTTCAATTCTAAATTTTCATATTATATCAGAATATATATAATTCTCATATTTGCTATCTAGTAGTGGAGTTCCAAATTACAAGTTACAACAAACTACAAGCTTCAAGAATCGGTTATAACGTCTGCTATTAACGCAGACGTTTGGTACATTTGTTTCATAATATTTATATTTTATTTTTCGTCATTAATTTTTGTGTTATTATTATTTTTATATTCACTTTACATATAATTAAATATGAGTTCTAACAAAAAAGATACCGGTAAAGGAAAAGAGAAGAACCAAGTGGCATTAGTAAATTATTTAATTTTAATAAAAAAGTAGTAAGGAAAAAAAATAAAAGTAAATGTGGTGGCACTTCTTCTAAATCAATGTTTAGAGTTAGATTTAATACAAATGATTCTACTTATGTTGATGATACCTCTTATGATATTGATTCAAATGCTCAACTCGATTATGAACTTTTACAACAAATTTATGATGATATTAATCCTTATCTTGATGAAAATTCAGGTGAAGAAGTAGAAGTTGGTTCGGGAGAAGATGAATTAGAACTACAGGAAATACTCAAGGAGAAGTTGGTCAAACTTCTAATCCTCAGAGTAAAGCTCGAATCTCAAGTTATATGCGAGGTTTTCTTGGTCTTAATTCTACTAACCGTGTTGATTTTGAACAATACCTTAATCAATCTTTAGAAACAGTGGAAGACAGAGATGGCAATGAAGACTTATTAGCATGGTGGAAGAGGCGGAGTGTTGCATTTCCAATTTTGAGCAAAATGGATCGTGATATTCTAGCTATTCAAGCTTCATCAGTTGCATCAGAGGCTGCTTTTAGTGCGGCAAGGTTTCAACTTGGCAATCATAGACATTCATTGGCGAAAGAAAGTTTGGAAACATCAGTTTTATTTAGAGACTGGGTCCACACCGAGAGGAGGAATTCTAATTTGCCAAAGTTAAGTTCCAAACAAGAAGCTTGGATTAATGCGGTAATTGGATCTAGTGATGATGAATTAGAGTCACAAGAGTTTCTAGAAAGTTTGCCAACACCGGAGGATGTCACCGTCGATATGATGCGACAATTAGAATTGAATTTTAAAGGACAATACAAATATTAGATTACATCCGAGAACTAATTGAAACAAAACCTTTCCTAGAAGGTGGCTGCGTACATTAGTTACTCATCTAATATTTGTAACAAATATTAGTTTTACATATGAGAACTTATTGAAACAGAACCCTTCCTAGAAGGTGGCTGCGTAGATTAGTTACTCCACTAATATTTGTAAATTGTAACTTCTAAGTTCTAAGTTGCAATTAGATATTATTGAATAAATTTGAAGGCTTTATTCAAGCCTTTTTTATATAACTATTGTCTTGCTTTTTAATTTTAATATATTCATACATATTTACATATATACTAAACTAACTTTAAAATACTTAATTTAAAAATTGAAATTTCAAGTTTAAATTACTTTAAAATATTTAAAATACAAATTTGAAAATTGAATTTGAAATTTGAAAATTGAGAATTGAAGTTTGAAATTTGAAAGTTGAATTTGAAATTTGAAATTTGAAGTTTAAAATTGAAATTTGAATTTTAAATTTTGAAATTTGAAAACTTAAGCATTATTTATTAGCTAAAACTGTTATTGAAAAAAAATCAAATAAACTAAAAATGTTATTCAATAACATATAATTTCAATACAAATAAATAAGTATATAAAAAATAAAAAATCCCCCGTCCCGTCCCGTCCCGTCCCCCCAAAACCCATCCCATCCCATATATATAGTGGGACGGGATTGGACTTTTTTTTGTCCCCCCAATCCCAATCCCGGCCAAATCCCACCAGCGCCGTCCCGTCCCGTTCCCGTCCCCTTGCCAGCCCTATCCTCGGGTACTTAAGGGGAAATATTTCCATAAGGGGACATTGTGCATTCGGTTGGCTAGATTTTCTTTCTTTGAGAAAAATATTTTTATATTGTTTCTAATCTGTTTTTTATTCTATTTTCTCTACTAGTTTTAATTTTCTAGTTTGAAAATACTCTTTAAACTTTTTTGTTTCTTACCATGTTCTTCAAAGTTTTGTTCTAAGTATCTTAGGAATACAAGTTGAACAACAATCTTAAAGAAATTATTATACTGATGCTATTTCTTGTATTCTACTGATTGAGAGAAACAGGTCATGGAAGTAGAAGATTAATGCATTACTTCTCCAGAATTTGGTGCTTTATTTAGCAAGGTCGAAGTGATGATGTATTACAAGAGTTGGTCGTATTTCAGTTAAAGATTACACCAGGTAACCTTCTTATTATTTATCTATGGAGGAAAATAGTTTCTAAAAGTTAACAGTTTTAATATTTATCATGTATTTCTTTGGAAAAGGATCTGCAAACCATATGATTTTTGAATGAATTTTCCTTGGCAAAAAGTGTTGCCTTTAAAATCCATTAGTTTGTAGAATGAGAGATGCACATTTTTGTTTGATAAAATAGTATGTGAAAATGTTGTAGTTGGAAGGCTATTTGAAAAGAAAAGCATATCTATGTGATAATCTAAGAATATGTTTAATTCTGTTTGGAGACTAAAAAAACTTTTGTAGTTTTATATTCCATGTGAAATTTGATTTGGTCTGATTTTTGTAAATTAAAAACTTTTACGGTTTTGTACTCTGGATTAACTAGACTATGCTATTGTTTTGAAGAATATGAAAACTTCACATTATAAGTCAATGATGTACTTTTGACTTTCTATAAACTTCATTGTTATATAGAAACAAATTGTACAAATTTTTTTGTCTTTATTCTTAGTATTTTAAATACTAAGTGGTATGTCTATTTGTGATAGAGAAAAAATACCAGTGACTTAGAGAGTGTGATTTTGTGCCTCTATGGAATGAACTTTGACATTGTGTAAAGATTGTCAAAGAGAATTGAAGCACTATAATTCTTTTGTTGAATAATCTTTTCAAAAGAGGTTTCATGTTGCCAATAAAACTTTGGTAGCATGAGAAAAAAAATATGTGGAAAAACTATTTTCAAATACTTGAAAAATATTTTTGAGATCATATTTAAAATGTGGGGGGTTCTATGCTTATGACAAAGATAAAATTAGACTTAGTGTCTAATTTAAATTTGGAGCACTAGATATGAAATTCGATGATACTTTGTATAACGTTAGACCCACAAAATTATTGGAGTATATTTGATATTGTGGTCGTTTAGTTTTTCTTTTGCTAGTGTATGCTATGATTAGTATGAAACTACCAAATTATATGCATACTTGTTCAAAATGATTGAGTTCTTTTATGAAAAAGTTTCACTTAAAATGTTGTGACTTTTCATGAAATATATGTCTATTAACTATAACTATTTGTATAGACATGAATATTGATGAATAGTCATTTGTCATGTTTTGTAAAAGAAGTATTTGGACTATGTTGCCTTTATTGGACCCGATGAAACCTTGTTCATGGGTAGTTCTATAACAATCAAATTGAAAGTTATGGAAAGGTCCTTCCGAAAAATACATTTGACAAGGTGATGAGTCTAAACAATGTTTGTATCACACAAAATTGTAAGAAATAGGAACAAAATATTTGTGAGAAAAAGATATCTCGCAGGGAGATTTTTAAACTCAATATTTTTATTTGTTCCAACTTGCTTGAGTCAAACTGTTTGTGACATTAACACTTGGAGCATGTTAATTACAAAACCTTGTAAGGAAAACTGATCAACTTAGAAGTTTTGTCTAACTTTGAGTGCAATAAATAAAATATCAAGTCTGTGATGAATCTAAGTATGCTGCATTTTTATAAATCTGTTGAATGGAATTCTAATCCCTTAGAGTTGATTTACACTGACATTTGTGATATGAAGTCAACACCATCTCGTGGTGGGAAAATGTATGATATAACTTTTACTGACAATTGCATTTGATACGGTTATGTCTATTTGCTTAATGGTAATAATGAAGCAATAGAAACTTCTGGACAATATAAAATTAAAGTTGAAATCAGTTGGGAAAAAGATAAGAAATGACAGGGATGGAAAATATAAATCTCCTTTTGCAGAAATATGTTTGGAAAAAGGATTTATCCATCAAACTACTATCCTATTCACCTAAATCTAATGTAATTGCAAAATGGAAGAAAACTTATCGAACTTTGAAGGAAATGATGGATGCATTACTTATAAGTTCAGGTTTACCACAAAACTTATGTGGAGGAACTATCCTTACTGCAAAAGGGAACAACAAAATGTTTTGTTATTTTCAAAAAAAAAAAGCATATTTGTTTGTTCAAGACACAGTCTATTCCATATGAGAAATGGAAAGGAAGGAAATCCAGCTTGAAATATTTCAAAGTGTGGGGGTGTCTAGCCAAAGTCCAAGTTCCTATTCCTAAAAGGATTAAAATAGGACCTAAAAATTGTGGACTGTAAAATTAGACTTGAGTAGTCTAGTGAAATGTCTAAAAGACATTGGAAAGAACAAACGGAGAATGTACTTAATAAAGATATTTAGACACGTAGTAAATGTCAAAGGACGTCTACTACCTTCGGATATGATTTTGTAACATTTCCTATGTCTTATGTGGACTCATCCTTTTGAAAAGATGGTGTCAATAGTGATATTTGTTCAGTCTTGAGAAATCCTATTGGAAGTTGGTTGATCTTCCTCCAAAAAATAAACCTTTGGGTTTAAAGTGAATATTCAGAAGGAAAATGAAAGTCGATGGAACTGTTGACAAATATAAATCAAGACTCTATGTCAAAGGCTTTAGACAAAAACAAGGTCTTGATCTTTTCGACACATACTCGCCAGTAACTAGAATTACATTCATTTGGATGTTAATTGTGTTAGTTGTGGTATATGACCTCCAAATTCATCAAATAAATGTGAAAATAACTTTGTTAAATGGAGAATTGGAGGAAGAAATTTACATGGAACAACCTAAGGGTTTTGTGCTTCCTGGTAAACAAAAGAAAGTGTGCGAACTTGTTAAGGCACTTAATGGACTAAAACAAACACCCAAACAATGACATCATAAATTTAACCAAACCATGTTGGCAAATAGATTTAAGAATGATGGAAGGATAAATGTGTTTACATTAAAATCACAAGGTCATTGTTTGTTTGTATGTATATTGATGACATGTTGATCACCAGTAGAGACACTAATCAAATAAATGATTCTAAATGTTTGCTAGAAAGCACGTTTGATATGAAAGATCTTGGAGTTGCTGATGCGATCTAAGGTGTAAGAATCCTTAGAACTCCATAATGTTTAGCAGTGTCACGGTCTCATTGCAATGAAAAAAGTATTTGACTAGTTCAAATATTTGGATTTCAATATTGTCAAGACTCCAATAAATGTGAGCTTTTCATTTCGAAAGAGTGGAGGCGAAAGTGACTCACAATTGGATTGTGCTGTAGCATTGGGAAATACGATGTATATCACGAAGTATGGACAATTCAGATATAGCATGTGTTGTTAATGAACTGAGTTGGTTCACGAGTGATCCCAATCAAACTCATTGGATGACAATGAAAAGAGTTTTGGGGTATTTAAAACATACTCAAAACTATGTCTTGGATTATAATAATATCCAGAAAAGGATATAATGATGCAAATTAGATCACCGGGATCAAATGAAGTAAAATTCACGAGTGGATATGTATTTAATCTTGGTGGAGGAGCAATCTCTTGGAAATCTTCCAAAAGGACATGTATCGCTAGCTCTACAATGATCTCTGAGCTAGGTGCTCTAGATAAGGCCGGTGAATAAGTTGAAAGACTCCAGAATTTATTGATAGATATTCTTTTTGGCTCAAACCCTTGGCATCAGTATGCATAAACTCTGATAGTCAAGATGCAATATATAGGGCATGGAGAATGATGTATAACAGAAAGTCTCATCATATAAGAGATAGGCATAATACCGTTAGAAAACAACTACTCTCTAGTGGAATTATCACAATTGACTATGTAAAGTCCAAGGATAATGTGTCGGATCCAATTACAAAAAGGCCTAACTAGAGAGAAAGTTGAAAGATCATCTAAGGGAATGGGTTTATGGCTTAGGACAATTCATCACGGCGGTAACTCTATCTAGCAGACAGGAGATCCCAAGAGCTAGATTCAAGGAGAAAAACAAAGTTGTGACTGACGCTTCGACATTCTCAATCAACTCAATTCATTTTCATGATGAAGACAATGTTCAGGAACGAGGTTAAAACATTAAGACTTGGTAATTAGTTAATAAAGCTTAAAGTTTTTAATGATATGCTAAGTTTGGCAGACCTGACCAAATAGTGTATCTACGCGATGACACGGTTAGAAATCACCAATGTGAGTGTGAAGTGTAAGCCACTTCAAAGAGAATTATTGTCAAAATCCTATTCTCTATACACTCATGAAAGTCGGAGGTGTTCATGGCATAAACGAACACAACTGTAAGAACCATAAATGGCAAAGGGTTAATTGTGTGACATATGATTGTCTAGGTATACACCAAAGCTCGAAGGTTCAAAGATATTGCATCTACCGATTGACCGCGTATATATCTGACATATGTTCACTAGGGAAAGTCCAAAGGGAAACCTACTTATCAAGATGCAGTTAATTCTTGCTTGTAAAGTACACATACTTGTCTGTTTCTTTGTCTTGGGACCATTGCCCATTCATGCTGGGTTTAAAAGGTGTGAATCGAAAATGAAGAGTTGCGACTTCTATGAACAGTTGCAACTTTTATGAACAGTTGTAACTTTAATGAAAAGTTTTGACTTTTATGAAAAGTTGTGACTTTTATGAAAAGTTGTGACTTTTATGAAAGATTGTGACCTTTCCGAAAGATTGTGTCTTTTCCAAAGGTTTGTGACTTTTCCAGTAAGGCACAATAAAAACCTTTTCACACTTCCCTTTGTTTTTTATAAATTGAGGGATTTCTCTCCTTTTAGTTGAATGAATTTTTCTGGACTTCTTCTACTATTACTAAATCTAGTATTCTATGTGTACTTTACTACCGTTGAGTAGTTCACTGACACCGTCATTTTAGGTACCGATACACCGGTGAGTAAGATTATTCTAACCTGGGAGGATATATTCCATTAACCTCGGATACTTGAGGGGAATAATTTCCTTAAGGAGACTATGCATTCAGTGGGCTCTATTTTCTTTCTTTGAGAAAGATATTTTTATATTGTTTCTAATTTGTTTCTGATTCTATTTTCTCTACTTGTTTTAATTCTCTAGTTTGAAAATACTCTTTAAACTTTGTTGTATCTTACCAAGTTCTGTTCTAAGAATCTTAGAAATACAAGATGAACAACACTCCCAGCCCCCATAAACCATGTAGCCACCATGGGTAGAAAAGGGTCATACTTTTTAGATGGTTCTTTAGTGCTTTTTACCATAGACTAGTGGATCCACTTAGTAGTCAGGTTCTATACCCTCGGAAAGGTATAGGATGGCCGTGACAGTGTCAGGCAAAACGTATTATCACAATATCTCTTAAGTGATGGTTGTCGGTTAGAGAAACTCCCACAAAAGTATTTTGTATCCTTATATACACATATTATTTGTATTTTCGTAAAGAAAATGAGTTCATATTGTATCTTTTCATACAAACAGAGTCACTATTTCTCTATTTAATACACAGAGTTACTATTCATGTTTTAAAAGCTTTTCTTTATATTGCATTTACATTACTGCTTTATATTGAAATGAGTTCAGTTCAGTTCAGTTCAGTTGCGATCTGGTTTGTTCTTTCAGTTCCTTTCAAGCTTATGTCTTGTTTAGATTTCTCCTCGCATACTCGTACATTCAATGTATTGATGCCATTTGGCCTGCATCTTTTAACGATGTAGACACATGTAACCAGGATCATCATCTAGTGCATCGTTGATCCTAGTTGAGCTCCAGAGTTGTTGGTGAGCCTCCTTGCTTCTGGAGGATCCCTTTTATTGCTTTCAGTATTTAGTTCATTAGGATATCGTGGGTCTTGTCCCAACAACTATCTCAGTTATTAGAGGCTTCATAGATAGTCAGTCAATTAGTTCATTTGTCACTATTTTATTATTGGCTTATGTTTTGAGACTTGAGTTGCCATCTTGGCTAGTTTGAATATTTCTTTTAATACATTATAAGTTTATTTCATTAGTTCCTTATTTGAGACTATTACTTGTGTTTACGTCTTCCACTGATTAAGTAAGTCAGGCCAAGGATTCGCTTGGGGCCAACAATGGTTCTTGAGTGCCAGTCCCGCCCAGAGTGTCGGCTAGGGGCGTGACAATGTGCCTCTATAGTTTTATTTTCTTCTTTAATAGTTATTCTTTTCATATAAGTTTTGGATCAGGTCCTGTCTGTAAATTTTAATTGAATTTTTATTTATCAAATTTTAAAAATAAGTTATTCATGGGATTATTAGTATTTTCAGTTTGTGTTAGTTTTTTGCATTAGTATACTCATTCTAAAAATGATAGTTAAGTGATTTTTTTTGGGTGGTGGTGGGGGTGATGGTTACATGATTGTATATGATTTGATATGTGTACACACCTTACATCTACCTTGTGAAGACGATAAATAAATGAATCGGAAAACATACATATACTTTAATACAAACACATCATTTCGATATAAAATTTCCAATCCATAGAACAAAAAATCTCTCATATACATAAATATATATATATATATATATATTATCTTTTTCAAATTTTCTCCCAACAATCAACCATTCTAACAATTCACATAATTTTCCTATATATATAGGGAAGAAAATAAAAATTAATCAATGATAACTACGATAAAAGAAGTTATAATAAGTCCTAAGTTCATATTCAAGCTTAAATTCTCTTTGCAAGTAAGTAGAATAGCGACTTATCAGATGAAACAACTCTTCAATTGTACCTTCTAACCTAACATCTTATATTTGACGATCAATTTCACTCAAATGGTGCCTGACATTCCCAACTCCCTGCAAATCTCGAGGTTTTGACCCCTATTATTATTACCAGGTGTCGCCATTTTTATAGCTAATTAATCAGTGAAAAAAATGAGAAAAAAAAATAGTTTTCGCAATAAAACTTCTCTACCAACTGCTATCTCTAAGACAATAATTATAGAGAGATTTGAATGTGTATACATACACAACAGATGAGTGAATTTTTGCAGTTAATTAAGCACTAATGAAACTAACGTGGGTGAAGTGATGTTCAAAGTTGGTAGAAATAAAATGTGCCTTCGATATTTATAGAGGATTCGTTGTCCTAGTTTCTAGATTTTCATAAAAAATTTGGATTTTCAAGATACGGAAGAAATAGAAGGAACATAATTATTTATCAATTTTTTTGGTTAATAGCTCTATGGCCCCTCAAACTTATCAACAAAAATTCATTTAGACACTCAAATTATAATTTGTTTAAATTGGGCAATTGAACATATAAAACATCTACTTTTAATATGAAATATAGTACGTGACTAATTTGCCTTTTGTGATACACTCTCTTTAAAACAAAATTCTGTGAACAATTTTTATTTATTCAAAAGTCATTGTCAGTCATGTCTAATCAATTCCAATCAAATCAGTAAGATAAATTAGTCAAACATTAATTTTTACATTAAATATAAAATAAGCTTAATAGAGTGGTCAACAAAGAAAGACGTTTTAATTATCCCTATTTATGATTTTGTTGGAATTCCTTGATGGTATATTAAGCCAAGTATTTCAAGTTAATACTCCCTCCGTTCCCTTTTACGTGTCACACTTTAACTTGGCACACCCATTAAGAAAATAATTATTCATATAGATATTTTACCAAACTTTTCCCTATTTAATGATGTCTTAAAAACTTATTTGAAAAATATGTATTTAATGCTAAGGGTAAAACATGAAAAAAAAAACTATCCTCTTTTCTTGATATGTCAAAAGTGACAATAAAAATAAAATCTATTTGAGGAATAAGTGAAAATCATCAATTTAGATACTATCACATTTTATGCACCAATAAATTATATAACAACTTTATCTATTACTTGTCCTTTTCATTAACTTTGCATGGAACAAAAATATAATATAACTTATGTCTTTGATTATGATGTCATAAATTTACATACTTAGATATAAAAGAAATAATTCATGATATAAAGAAAAATATAAGAGAAATTATTGTTTCTTTAATAAACAACTTTATTGGATACTTGTTATCGTCATTCAACAAATATTTGTAATTTGGAGATATGTAGCTACATAAGGTGTGTTCGGTACAAAGTAAAATTTTTTATAGAAAAATAAGTGAGTATGTTGTTATTTTTTAGTATAAAACTTTAAGCAAATATTCAACTAGCAGTATGTCTATAGGTACCTTACGAGATAAAATCATATATATATAATCACAATTTTCAAATATGTTCTAAACTACTGTATTATTTATTTTAAGGGAAAATTACGCGAATTGACATACATCCGAGCATACACCCTAGACGTGGCCGGCACTCGAGAACCATTGTTGGTCGTCCTCAAGCAAACCCTTATCCTGGCTGACTACTCAGTGGAAGACTAACTCAAGCATACACTCGCATCAAAACTGAAGAATTGTTTGAAAATAGTTTATTAAATCTCAAAGTTACCTAAAAATATTGAGTATTAGACATAAAGTTTTACATAAAATATCTAAAATTGAATACGACAAGATTGACCAAGACTGTTTATCTATGAAGCCTCTACTTTATAAAGATAGGTATCGGAAAAAAACCCACGACGCCTCAAAAGTGTTACTACTAATAAATCATAAACCTAGGGTCCTCCGAAAGCAAAGAGGTCTCACCAAAAGCTGATAAGCGAATGATGTAATCTCAACGGATCGTCTGTTGATGATCTGAAGTACATGAATCATCACCATGAAATGATGAAAGTTTAATGACATCAGTATATTGAATGTACGAGTATGTAATAGGGTTGAATAACACAAATAATTTAATTGAAATGATGTAAGTAACTCAACTGAAATATAGTATAAATCATGATGAAAATCATTTAAGCTCTAATTGTGGGAATGCAATAATAGTAAATACTGAACTGAAATGCATAAAAAAAATATACTTTATTTTACATGGGAGCTTCTCTAATCGACAACCATCACGAAAACCCTTGTGATGATACAACGTCTTATCCACGTTGCCAGAGCCATCCTATACCTTACCGGATTATAGACCACAACTGAACTGATATGTAACACCCTAGAAAAAGTTTTGAACTAAGACTTGAACCATCCTTCATTGTCAGTAGAATTTTACCGAGTATTAAAATTTCTTGAGTGTTAAGGTCACTAGATGTAGCAGCTTGAGTTCCAAGAAGAACTAAAGAGAGTTCGTTCAAGTTATTCCTAAGTTCTTCTATGTTTTAGGTCAACTTTAAACGACCATAACTTTCAGTACATGATGAGTTCGGCTTCCCATAGGATATCAAATGAAAGGTCTTTGAATTATCTTTCCAACGCAACAAAGTTTGCTAAGTTTTGAGGTCGGATGAGTGAGATATGTCCTTTTGAAGTTAGGCTATCCAATTAAGGAAAGTTATCCAAAAATAGTGAGGGGTATTTTGGTCTTCTCTGTAACATCCGGCAATGTGAAATAATTGAAGAGGCTTAGAATTGAAAATTTTCAATTTTTGGAAAGGATTTGAAAATCTGGAAAATTTTGGCTAAGTATGGAAAAGGTGAGTTTTTGGCAAACTTTGATCAGTCGTAACTTCTAGCTCATGACGAGTTAGAATTATTTCCAGTTATGGTTGCGTAGCCCTCGGAACGATCTTTCCAACGCCGCCGAGTTTTCTCAATTCCGAGTTCGTATGAGCGAGTTATGGCCTTTGAAAGTTAGGCAGTTGACAAGGAAATCCGTCCGGGAATCATTAAGGGCATTTTAGTCTTTTCCCTAGCCAATTCTTTTGGGATTATATTGTTGTATAGGGCTGATCTTTGGATCATTTTGTTCCATTCTAAGAGAGTGAAGGCTAGGGCTTGAGAGTGAAGAAGAGAAGAAGAAGAGAAGAAGAGGAGAAGAAGAAGAGGAAAATCGAGGAGATCAACAAGTTCCGTCAAGATCATCGTGGATTTTCGTCGGGGGTGATCCCTAACAAGGTATGTGAGCTTTTAGTGTTGGGTGATCCTTTCCCCCACACACCTAACCCCTTTTATTCATTAAGAAAGGATCGGCTTTGTTGTTAAAGTTGTGAGTTGTTGTGGTTGAAGTTGTTAAAGTTGTTAGTTGTTGTTGTTGGAAATATGGTTGGTGGTGGGACATGATTGGATTGTGTTTTTTTGAGTGGTATTCTATTGAATGTTGAGGGATTTTATGTTCCTAAGTGATTGGGGCTAGAACCTTTGAAGTGAAGAGGGTTTAGAGTTGGAAAAATGAAGGAGAAAAGTCGGGCTTCTTACATGAAACAAGTCCGTGTCGCGGACTTGTTCCCTCTGTGAACAAAATCTTCTCCGCGTCGCGGACAGGACGCGGACTTCACTGTTTTCAGAATTTATGTTCAAATATTTTCTTAAGTTTGGCTGTCCCAAATCATTCCTAAATCATTCCTAAACATCATGAGGTCCTTCCAAATACCAATCAAGTCCTTGAATCCTTAATTCAAGAAAGTTAGGATCAAGTCAAGTGAAGTTAGAAGTCAAGTGGAGTTAGAGCCAAGCTTAGAAGTTAAGCAAGTCAAGGCAAGTCTTTAAAGCTTTTCAAGAGTCGTTATTGAACGTCTTAACGTCGTTTCAAGTCTCAAGTGAGTTAAGAGTTTCAAGTCAAGTCAAAAGTAAAGAGTTCAAGTAAAGTAAGGAGTAAAGAGTTGTGTCCATTTCTCCAAAGTTATTAGGGAAGTATGTACTTCCCAAAGAAGTTTTTAAATGTTTTTACGTTTAAGCAAGAAAGGAACCATGTTTTCCAAAAGAGCCTTTGGGCTAAGCTTGAGTAATTATCTCAAACTAAAGAAAGAAGTTATTTTAAAAGAATGAGCCAAAGTATTTTTGGGAGTAGTATTGAGCACCGAATTGGGGACACGAGTTCATATTAACTCAACTCTCCATAAGAACCATGCGCCAACATGGGACTTGACGTATCATTCTTTTAAGATGATCACGTAAGATTAGGCTAGTGGATCCACTAAGCAAAAGTAAGGTCCTATATCGATGGCAAGGTATAGAATGGTCCTTTGGCAACGTGAGGTAAAACGTTGTATCATCACTAAGGCTCGTAGTGGTGGTTGTCGGTTAAAGAACCTCCCACAAAAGCTGTATTATGTTTATAAAAGAAAAGTGGAGTTTGTTGTCATTTTATCCTTAACGATCTAAGTTGTTTACATTCTTTTACAAGCTTTATATGTATGGCTCGTGTCTTATTGCTTTACTTTGAGTCCAGTTATGTATATGAGTCGAACAGAGTCAAGGTAAGTGATCTCTTGTTCTCCTTTCAAGCTTAAGTTGTGGTTCAGCTTTTCCAGCTCACATATTCGTACATTCCATGTACTGATGCCAGTTGGCCTGCATCGTCTTATGATGCAGATACAGGTACCCCGGATCAGCATCCTGCACGTCGTTGATCCAGCTGAGCACTCCAGAGTCTGTGGTGAGCCTCCTTGCATTCCGGAGGACTCAATTATTTTGTGTACTTAGTTTTGTTCTATTAGGATGTTGCGGGGTCTGTCCCCACATCCATCTCAGTATATTAGAGGCTTCAATAGACAGTCAATTAGTTTTGAGTCTCTCATCCATGTATACGTATATATATGTAAATATTCTATTTTGAGACTCGAGTTGCCCTTTGGGCCATACTTTTATTAGTTAAGTTGTTTATGTCTTTGCATGGCATTGAGTTATTCTGTTGAGTTAGGTTTCCGCTGAGTTAAGAAAGCCAGGCCAAGGGTTCGCCTGGGACCAGCAATGGTCTCCAGGTGCCGATCCCGCCCAGGGTGTAGGCTCGGGGCGTGACAAACTTGGTATCAGAGCACAGAGTTCAAGAGTCCTAGGGTGTCTATGAAGCCGTGTCTGTAGAGTCCTAGTTATCGGTGTGAAGCGCGCTACATCTATAATTAGGAGGCTGCAACATTTAGGAAAATTTCTCATTTTTTTCATACTCATCTCGTGCGCTAGAGTTGATCTCTAAAGAGTTTCCTTTTAATCCGTGCTTGCGCGTGTTTTCGGATAGTCATGCCTCCACGAAGAGTTGGTAGAGGGCGTCTTCCTAGACGCTATGTTGATGAGCAAGAGTTACCCTATGCACCGGGAGTGCAAGATCAAGGGGAAGTTTCTAATGCCGAGTTCAGAGAGGCAATTAGGATGTTGAGTCAAGCTGTAGCCAATCAGGTGGGTCAGCAAAGGGGAGTTCGACATGAAGGAGCTGACACTTCAAGGATCCGTGAGTTCTTGGGGATGAATCCTCCGAGTTTCATGGGATCAAGCACTACTGAGGACCCAGAGAACTTCATTGAGGAGTTGAAGAGGATTTTTGATGTAATGCATGTAGCAGACACTGAGCGGGTTGAACTAGCTGCGTATCAGCTGAAGGATGTTGCTAGAACATGGTTTGACCAGTGGAAAGGGGGCGGAGCTGAGAATGCACCACCTGCGAGTTGGGCCTATTTCGAGGAAGCTTTCTTGGGGCATTTCTTTCCTCGAGAATTGAGAGAGGCCAAGGTACGTGAGTTCCTCACACTTAAGCAGGAGTCCTTTAGTGTTCATGAGTACAGTCTGAAGTTCACACAACTATCCCGCTATGCCCCGGAGATGGTTGCAGACATGAGGAATAGAATGAGTCTGTTCGTTGCTGGGCTGTCTCGGTTGTCGAGCAAGGAAGGTAGGGCGGCAATGCTTATCGGGGACATGGACATATCCAGATTAATGGTCTATGTACAGCAGGTTGAGGAAGAGAAGCTGAGGGATAGGGAAGAGTTCAGGAGTAAGAGAGCCAAGACCGGTAATGAGCCTGGGCAGCAGAAAGGTAATGTGAATCGTCCGTCCTTCCAAGAAAGGCAAAAGGGACCTGCTCCATCATCTGTTAGCGCACCCGCACCAAGGTACAGAGGTGGTCACAATGGCCAGAATTCGAAGGACTTCAAGGCTAGACCAGTACAGTCCTCAGGTAGTGTGTCACAAAGAAGCAGTTTGTTTCCTGCATGTGCTAGGTGTGGTAGAACCCACCCAGGCAAATGTCGTGATGGCCAGACAGGATGTTTTAAGTGTGGGCAAGAGGGTCACTTCGTGAAGGAGTGCCCTAAGAATAATCAAGGTAGTGGAAGTTTGGGTAGTAGGACCCAATCTTCATCAGTTGCTCCCCCAGACAGGATGGCACCTAGAGGAGCTACTTCTAGTACCGGTGGAGGAGCAAATCGCCTTTATGCTATCACCAGTCGCCATGAGCAAGAGAACTCTCCGAATGTTGTCACTGGTATGATCAAAGTCTTTGCTTTTGATGTATATGCTTTGTTAGATCCAGGAGCAAGTTTATCTTTTGTAACTCCTTATGTTGCGAATAAGTTTGATGTTCTTCCTGAAAGACTTTGTGAACCCTTTTGTGTCTCTACACCTGTTGGGGAGTCTATTCTAGCTGAAAGAGTTTATCGTGATTGTCCTGTTTCTATCAATCACAAGAGCCCCATGGTTGATTTGATTGAGTTAGACATGGTAGATTTCAATGTCATTTTAGGTATGGATTGGCTTCATGCTTGTTATGCATCGATAGATTGTAGAACTCGAGTGGTCAAGTTTCAGTTTCCGAATGAGCCAGTCATAGAGTGGAGTAGCAGTTCAGCAGTGCCTAAGGGTCGTTTTATTTCGTACCTTAAGGCAAGAAAGTTAGTTTCGAAGGGTTGTATCTATCACTTAGTCCGAGTTCATGACTCTAGTGTTGAGATACCTTATTTTCAGTCGGTTCCTATAGTAAGAGAGTTTCCAGAAGTGTTTCCTGATGATCTACCCGGAATTCCTCCTGAGAGAGAGATAGATTTCGGCATAGATCTCATTCCAGACACTCGTCCTATCTCTATTCCTCCATATAGAATGGCACCAGCAGAGTTGAAAGAGTTGAAAGAGCAGTTGAAAGATCTCCTAGAAAAGGGTTTCATTCGACTGAGTGTCTCACCTTGGGGTGCTCCGGTTTTGTTTGTGAAGAAGAAAGATGGTTCCCTTAGAATGTGTATAGACTACCGTCAGTTGAATAAGGTTACCATCAAGAACAAGTACCCTCTTCCGAGGATTGATGATCTTTTCGATCAGCTTCAGGGTGCCACCTGTTTTTCAAAGATTGACCTTCGATCAGGCTATCATCAGTTAAGGGTAAGGGATTGTGATATCCCAAAGATAGCTTTCAGGACCAGGTATGGTCATTATGAGTTTTTGGTCATGTCCTTTGGTTTGACTAATGCGCCTGCAGCTTTCATGGACCTGATGAATAGAGTCTTTAAACCTTATTTAGATATGTTTGTTATTGTCTTTATTGATGATATACTAGTCTATTCAAGGAATGAAGAAGATCATGCTAGTCATCTCAGAACAGTTCTTCAGACTTTGAAAGATAAGGAGTTGTATGCCAAGTTCTCTAAGTGTGAGTTTTGGCTTAAGTCTGTGGCGTTCCTAGGCCACATTGTGACCGGTGATGGAATTAAAGTTGATACTCGGAAAATTGAGGCAGTGCAGAATTGGCCTAGACCCACATCTCCAACTGAAATTAGGAGTTTCTTGGGTTTAGCTGGTTATTATAGAAGGTTTGTTGAGGGGTTCTCGTCTATTGCATCTCCTTTGACAAAGTTGACTCAGAAGGCCGCGAAATTCCAATGGTCTGAAGCTTGTGAGAAAAGCTTTCAGGAATTGAAGAAGAGATTGATTCCAGCTCCAATTTTGACGCTACCAGAAGGTACTCAAGGTTTTGTGGTGTATTGTGATGCATCTAGAGTTGGTTTGGGTTGTGTCTTAATGCAGAATGGCAAAGTTGTAGCTTATGCCTCTAGACAGTTGAAGGTTCATGAGAGGAACTACCCAACCCATGACTTAGAGCTAGCTGCTGTAGTATTTGCTTTGAAGATATGGCGTCATTACTTGTATGGTGTGCATGTCGACATATTCACTGATCACAAGAGCCTTCAATACGTGCTTACTCAGAAGGATCTTAATCTCAGGCAGAGGAGGTGGTTAGAGTTACTCAAGGATTATGACCTGAGTATTCTTTACCACCCAGGTAAGGCTAATGTTGTTGCTGATTCTTTGAGCAGGTTGTCTATGGGTAGCACCGCCCATATTGAAGAAGGAAGGAGAGGGTTAGCAAAAGATGTGCACAGACTGTCATGCCTGGGAGTCAGCTTTACAGATTCCGCAGAAGGAGGAATAGTGGTGACGAGCAGGGCCGAGTCATCATTAATGTCAGAAGTGAAAAAGAAGCAAGATCAAGATCCCATTTTGCTTGAGTTGAAGGCAAATGTTCAGAAGCAAAGAGTATTAGCTTTTGAACAAGGGGGAGATGGCGTATTGAGGTATCAAGGTAGATTGTGTGTACCTATGGTAGATGGACTCCAAGAGAAGATTATGGAGGAAGCTCACAACTCCAGATATTCTATTCATCCAGGTTCCACCAAGATGTATCGTGATTTGCGAGAAGTTTATTGGTGGAATGGCATGAAGAAGGGCATTGCTGAGTTTGTTGCTAAATGTCCAAATTGCCAACAAGTGAAAGTTGAACACCAAAGGCCCGGTGGTTTGGCTCAGAGGATAGAACTTCCAGAGTGGAAGTGGGAGATGATCAATATGGATTTCATCACAGGGTTGCCAAGGTCTCGTAGACAGCATGATTCCATTTGGGTGGTTGTCGACAGAATGACAAAGTCAGCTCATTTTCTACCGGTAAAGACTACCAATACAGCAGAAGATTATGCCAAGTTGTATATTCAAGAGATAGTGAGACTTCATGGGGTCCCAATCTCTATTATTTCATATAGAGGTGCACAGTTTACTGCACAGTTCTGGAAATCTTTTCAGAAGGGTTTGGGTTCAAAGGTGAGCTTAAGTACTGCATTTCATCCTCAGACTGATGGGCAAGCAGAGCGCACTATTCAGACCTTAGAAGATATGTTGAGAGCTTGTGTGATCGATTTCAAAGGCAACTGGGATGATCACCTACCTCTCATTGAGTTTGCATACAACAACAGTTATCATTCTAGCATCCAGATGGCTCCATACGAGGCTCTATATGGGAGAAGATGTAGATCTCCTATTGGATGGTTCGAAGTTGGTGAAGCTCGGTTGATAGGACCAGATTTAGTTCACCAAGCTATGGAGAAGGTGAAAGTGATTCAAGAGAGGTTGAAAACGGCACAGAGTCGCCAGAAATCCTACGCTGATGTTAGGAGAAGGGCGTTAGAGTTTGAAGTAGGTGATTGGGTATATTTGAAGGTTTCACCCATGAAAGTCGTTATGAGGTTTGGTAAGAAGGGGAAACTTAGTCCCCGGTATATTGGACCTTATCGCATAGCCAAGAGGATTGGCAATGTTGCTTATGAGTTGGAGTTACCACAGGAACTAGCAGCGGTTCATCCGGTATTTCACATCTCCATGTTGAAGAAGTGCATAGGTGATCCTTCATTGATCCTACCGACTGAAAGTGTTAAGATCAAGGATAACTTATCTTATGAGGAGGTGCCGGTTCAGATTTTAGATCGCCAAGTTCGTAGGTTGAGAACGAAAGATGTGGCATTAGTCAAGGTCCTTTGGAGGAACCAATTTGTTGAGGAAGCCACTTGGGAAGCCGAAGAGGACATGAAGAAGAAATATCCTCATCTTTTTGAATCCGGAGGGAATGCGGATTAAGGTATTAATTTCCTTCTTAGTGCTCTTTAATATATAGTGGGCATGTCGTCGTTGTTGTTGTTTGCATGATTGCTTGTTGGGTGTTTGAGTTTGATGTTACACCCTTAGTTTTGTAAAAGTAACCTCATTCGAGGACGAATGTTCCCAAGGGGGAGATATTGTAACATCCGGCAATGTGAAATAATTGAAGAGGCTTAGAATTGAAAATTTTCAATTTTTGGAAAGGATTTGAAAATCTGGAAAATTTTGGCTAAGTATGGAAAAGGTGAGTTTTTGGCCAACTTTGATCAGTCGTAACTTCTAGCTCATGACGAGTTAGAATTATTTCCAGTTATGGTTGCGTAGCCCTTGGAACGATCTTTCCAACGCCGCCGAGTTTGCTCAATTCCGAGTTCGTATGAGCGAGTTATGGCCTTTGAAAGTTAGGCAGTTGACAAGGAAATCCGTCCGGGAATCATTAAGGGCATTTTAGTCTTTTCCCTAGCCAATTCTTTTGGGATTATATTGTTGTATAGGGCTGATCTTTGGATCATTTTGTTCCATTCTAAGAGAGTGAAGGCTAGGGCTTGAGAGTGAAGAAGAGAAGAAGAAGAGAAGAAGAGAAGAAGAGGAGAAGAAGAAGAGGAAAATCGAGGAGATCAACAAGTTCCGTCAAGATCATCGTGGATTTTCGTCGGGGGTGATCCCTAACAAGGTATGCGAGCTTTTAGTGTTAGGTGATCCTTTCCCCCACACACCTAACCTCTTTTATTCATTAAGAAAGGATGGCTTTGTTGTTAAAGTTGTGAGTTGTTGTGGTTGAAGTTGTTAAAGTTGTTAGTTGTTGTTGTTGGAAATATGGTTGGTGGTGGGACATGATTGGATTGTGTTTTTTTGAGTGGTATTCTATTGAATGTTGAGGGATTTTATGTTCCTAAGTGATTGGGGCTAGAACCTTTGAAGTGAAGAGGGTTTAGAGTTGGAAAAATGAAGGAGAAAAGTCGGGCTTCTTACATGAAACAAGTCCGTGTCACGGACTTGTTCCCTCTGTGAACAAAATCTTCTCCGCGTCGCGGACAGGACGCGGACTTCACTGTTTTCAGAATTTATGTTCAAATATTTTCTTAAGTTTGGCTGTCCCAAATCATTCCTAAATCATTCCTAAACATCATGAGGTCCTTCCAAATACCAATCAAGTCCTTGAATCCTTAATTCAAGAAAGTTAGGATCAAGTCAAGTGAAGTTAGAAGTCAAGTGGAGTTAGAGCCAAGCTTAGAAGTTAAGCAAGTCAAGGCAAGTCTTTAAAGCTTTTCAAGAGTCGTTATTGAACGTCTTAACGTCGTTTCAAGTCTCAAGTGAGTTAAGAGTTTCAAGTCAAGTCAAAAGTAAAGAGTTCAAGTAAAGTAAGGAGTAAAGAGTTGTGTCCATTTCTCCAAAGTTATTAGGGAACTATGTACTTCCCAAAGAAGTTTTTAAATGTTTTTACGTTTAAGCAAGAAAGGAACCATGTTTTCCAAAAGAGCCTTTGGGCTAAGCTTGAGTAATTATCTCAAACTAAAGAAAGAAGTTATTTTAAAAGCATGAGCCAAAGTATTTTTGGGAGTAGTATTGAGCACCGAATTGGGGACACGAGTTCATATTAACTCAACTCTCCATAAGAACCATGCGCCAACATGGGACTTGACGTATCATTCTTTTAAGATGATCACGTAAGATTAGGCTAGTGGATCCACTAAGCAAAAGTAAGGTCCTATATCGATGGCAAGGTATAGGATGGTCCTTTGGCAACGTGAGGTAAAACGTTGTATCATCACTAAGGCTCGTAGTGGTGGTTGTCGGTTAAAGAACCTCCCACAAAAGCTGTATTATGTTTATAAAAGAAAAGTGGAGTTTGTTGTCATTTTATCCTTAACGATCTAAGTTGTTTACATTCTTTTACAAGCTTTATATGTATGGCTCGTGTCTTATTGCTTTACTTTGAGTCCAGTTATGTATATGAGTCGAGCAGAGTCAAGGTAAGTGATCTCTTGTTCTCCTTTCAAGCTTAAGTTGTGGTTCAGCTTTTCCAGCTCACATATTCGTACATTCCATGTATTGATGCCAGTTGGCCTGCATCGTCTTATGATGCAGATACAGGTACCCCGGATCAGCATCCTGCACGTCGTTGATCCAGCTGAGCACTCCAGAGTCTGTGGTGAACCTTCTTGCATTCCGGAGGACTCAATTATTTTGTGTACTTAGTTTTGTTCTATTAGGATGTTGCGGGGTCTGTCCCCACATCCATCTCAGTATATTAGAGGCTTCAATAGACAGTCAGTTAGTTTTGAGTCTCTCATCCATGTATACGTATATATATGTAAATATTCTATTTTGAGACTCGAGTTGCCCTTTGGGCCATACTTTTATTAGTTAAGTTGTTTATGTCTTTGCATGGCATTGAGTTATTCTGTTGAGTTAGGTTTCCACTGAGTTAAGAAAGCCAGGCAAAGGGTTCGCCTGGGACCAGCAATGGTCTCCAAGTGCCGGTCCCGCCCAGGGTGTAGGCTCGGGGCGTGACATTCTCCTTACCCTATCAGATTTAATTAATTTTTAGTAGGGTTTTAGGGGTCTAATCAGATTATTTTCAGTTTATAATCCTAATATACGCCTAGGGTTTTAGTTGAGAGTTCAAGAAGAGAAAAGAACTGAAAAGAGGAGAAAAGAGGAAAGGGTCAAGGCGTTCATCGAGATTCTTGAGAGTTGTTGCGAATTTTCGCCATGGGTTTGATCCCTAAGAGTTATGTATGTTTTCATAGGGTTGGGTTCGTTCACCCACACGCCAAACATTATTTTCATATTCGAATTCATCCATAAAGATTGAAAGATTTAAGTTCTTGATAAGTGTTCTTTAAGTTTCATTATGAATCTTGTTTTGTTGGGGGTTTTGATGAATTATTGAGATGGAAATGAGAGTTTTGAGGGCTGTGTCGAGTAGATTAGAGTGTACTTATGTTAAGTAATTAAATCAGAGTGGTTGGGGAAGAAACCATTCGTATCTAGGTGAGTTAGGCTACGAAAATAAGAAAGAAAACTCGTCGGGTTTTCTGGGCTAGGGTTGGTGCGCCGCCCTAGCAGTGCACCAAAAACATGGGTCTGTAGGTAGAGGGCTAGCGCCCTGCAACACTCAATGCGCTAGGGTAGCCTTCCCCCACCCCTTCTCTTTCGTTTTGCCTTTTTGAGTCCTTTAAAAGGGTACCTTCAAGCCCTATCGATTCTAATCACTCTAAACTACTTCTAAACACCTAGAAACTATTCCTAACATGATCATAACCTTAAATCCATAATTCAAATTCACGGTAGAGTTAAGAGTAAGTCTCAAGAGTTCTTCCGAACATTTTGAGAAATTCCCTTTGAGTCTTTTCATGAGTCTTCTACAATTTAAACTAACTTGTTTGAAGACTCGAGCATGTGAATATAAGAATAAAGAGAATGTATTAAAGAATCTAGATTATCATCATGAAATCCTTCATATCATGAACCATGAATCTTGAATTCATAATTCAAATTCAAGAGAGATTTAATAGTAGAGTTCAAGAAAGTCTTTGAGTTCAATTGTGCATTCTTTGAGATCAACTATTGATTTAAACTAAGTTTTGAGCAAGTAAGTATGAGAAAGGGTAAGAGTTGTATACATGAGTTCCATATTGTTATGTAGACTCTCGAGTTGAGCCGTTCTTACCCATAAATTTCGCATGAACTCCATAAGTTGAGTATCTCTGAGAGGGGTAGTATCTTCAAGTTCTATGTCTTGAGTATTGAGTTCCTAACCCTTTTGTCATTATATTCCTAATCATGGGGCTATACCACGTTACCCATGAAGGTCCTTGAGTTGAGTTGTTCATGCCTATAATTCTGCATGAACCTTATGAGTTGAGTAGTCTTGAGATGAGAAGTATCATTAAGCCCTTGAGTTGAGTAGTTGATGCCCATAATTCCACATGACCCCCCCTCCTCGGGTTGAGTATTCTCGAAATAAGTAGTATCATTGAAGTTCTTGAGTTCTAAGTTGTTGAGTTCCGAGTATTGAGTTCTATCTATGGTTATTGAAAACCTTGAATTGAGTCGTTCACATACATAATTCAGAAAGAACCCTATTTCAAGAAGTCTTTTTACAAATTGTTTTATAACTTGTTTTAAAAACATGAGAATTGTGTTTGAGAAAGAGTAGAGTCAAGTTCATGTTTATTTTGAAAAGATTATATAGGAACTAAGTATTTCCAAAGAGTAAATGTGTTCACATTTAAACAAAAGAGGAAACACCAATTTCCAGAAGAGATTTTGAGCTAGTTTTTGAGTAATAATTTAAAACCACAGAAAGAGTTATGTTTTTTAAACATAAGAGCTAGTTACATTTAGGGAGTAGTATTGAGAACCAATATGGGGACAAGTTTTAGTTTAGATAAATCAAAGTCTCCATAAACTGTGTAGCCAACATGGGTAGAAAAGGGTCATTATTTTTAGATGATTCCTTAATGCTTTTAGCATAGACTACTGGATCTATTTAGTGAGTAGGTTCTATTCACCGGCAAAATATAAAACGACCCTGGCAGCGTGCGGCAAGCCGCTATATCATCACATAGATCATAATGATGGTTGTCGGTTAGAGAAACTCCCACAGAGATATTTTGTATTCTTTTATACACAGAGTTTACTTTGTATTTTCATATACAAGCAGATTTTATCTTGTATCCTTGCATTCAAACTTAGTTACTACTGCATTTTTCAATGCATTGAGTTGCTTTCTACTGTTTTAAATGCTTTCCATGTATTGCATTTGTATTGTTGCTTTATATTGAGTTGAGTTTCCAGATTTGAGTATCTTATCAATTAGTCGAGCCTTATTTCACTGAGTTGAATATCTTATAATTGAGTGGAGCCCTATTTTCTTTGAGTTGAATTGAACTATGTTTCTTTGAGTTGAGTTGAGTTGAGTGAGTTTAGAAGAGGTAAGAATGTTTCTATTCCACCAGTTCAAGCTTATGTTTATGCTTTGGAATTCCTCTAACAAGCTAGTACATTCCATGTAAGGATCATCAACAGATGCTTCGTTGATACCAGATGCAGTTCGAGTTAGCTACGGTGAGCCTCCTTACTTCCGGAGGGTTCCACTTGTACTTTCAGTTATATCAGTTTTTAGGACTTTGTGGGTCTTGTCCCGACTTTCATCTATGTCAGTTAGAGGCTTTATAGATAGACAATATATTTTCAAAAGTCTGTTCATTTATTTTGTTAACTGTTTTAAAAACTGAAGTTGCCTATTTTATGGCGAGTTGAATATATTATTTTTATTCAGTTTTTAAGCTTTGTATGCTTAAGTTAGTCTTCCACTTGTAGTCGGCCAGGATGAGAGTTGGCTTGGGACCAACAATGGTTCTCGAGTGGCGGCCATGTCTAGGGTGTAGGCTTGGGTCATAACAAACTTGGTATCAAAGCACAAAGTTCAAGAGCCCTAGGGTGTCTATGAAGCCGTGTATGTATAGTCCTAGTTATCAGTGTGAAGCACGCCACATCTATAATTAGGATGCTGCAACATTTAGTAACTCTCTCACTTCTTTAATACTCTTAATCGTTCAATAGAGCTATTCCATAGAGATTTATTCATATTCATGCATTTCTCAGGTTCATACGACTACCTATGATACTAGAGGTGGTTGAAATGAAAAGTCATTCGTTTATCGATGGTTGGTCTTTAGCAAGAGTCTTGAGGAAGTCATGAGAATCCAGAGGGGCTTGAGAGAAGCCCATGAGTGATTTAAGTGTTAAGTTTCATAGGAATGACTAATGTTCATATGAATCTTGCGTTTGAGCTAAAAGAAAGTTGACACTCTTCCCTAAACCTTATTCAGTTGAGACCTTTAATAGGATGGTATGTTTAGAGATTTGGTAGTATTTTCTCCATAAAAGATAGTATGAATTACGAGATTATGAGAAGTAGTAGTGAAAGTGCCCAACATTAAAGGAAAGTATGGAGAGGTTCAGTAATCTAAGAAAATGGGATAATGATGGGGAAGATTATGTGATTGCAATCATGCACCCATTCAGTTATAAGTATGAGTTTCCCTCAATAGTAAAATAAGGAATAATAATGTTGTAGAGAGTTCTAGATAGAAGGAAGAGGAATAATTACTAGTCACTATGAGATAGATTTAAAAAAAAACCAGAATAGAGTTTATGTCAATGTGCCATCGTGTTAGAGAAGACTAAATTATATGTTGAATAATCGAGTAGAGTATTCATGAGGTGGTAGACCCAAGCTAGTCTTATGAATTTTGAAGGGGCAAACCCCATGGTATTTAGAGGATGATAGAAATATTTGAGAGATAATGCGCAGTAAGTGAGTAAGTAGTAATTAAGTTGCGAAGTCGAATATGATGGTAATTTGTGAGTATGGAGAATAAGAGGTACGGATTGACTACTTGTCATAAGGTCCTAGCGGACGAGTGTTTCTAAATTGTATGCAGTAGTTGTAAGTTAGTATAGTAAGCAAGAAATCATATTGGTATTTGGGTTCAGTAATAAACATTAAGCTATAATTTGAGATGAGTGACTTGAAAATAGGATGCCAACATGAGGGTGATGATGTTAGTTTTGAGATTTGATCTAGAATACTTGACATAGAGTAGGTGAGGAATTGAGGTGATTAGCTGCAATAAATATGAGTGGTACCAATGAGATACCATAAATCTCTTGACAAGGGTAGTGAAGTGTGTCTAAGTCACAAGAGTAAAAATAGCATTACAATGTGTATCGAGAGCATATGTAATCAGAAGAGGTTAACAAAAACACCTTAGAAAGAAGTCTTTGTACCTGCTTATGGAGAGTCTGGTAGTCATAAGATAAGTTTCTCCCGAGTGTTAGAGTATAAGAGGATGTAGACAAGTTAGAGATGTTGGAATAGGTCATAGCCTTCAAGTGTCAACTTTAGACCTAAGGGGGAGATGATAAGATTGGAAATGAAGTCAAGTGTTGAGAATAAGATAGTAATGAGTCCAAAAGAGTATGGGAGATATCTTTTCAGAGGTCCTTTCAGTAACAGAGTAATGTTAGAAAGAGAAGGTTAATGATCCTATCGTGATAAGGATGGTGTGATAAATTTGTCTAAGGTTATAAATGAGGAGGAAGAAGAGAATGAGGTTTTACTATGACAAATAGATAAATGAGAGCCCTCAGTTGGTTCCGAATAGTAATGCGGGTAAATTCTAGTTGGTAAGGTAGAGATGATAAGAGTAACCCCGTTGCATACCCAGTCCAACCGTCATTCGAGGACGAATGATCCCAAGGGGGATATATTGTAACATTCAGAAAAGTTTTGAACTAAGACTCGAACCATCCTTTATTGTGAGTAGGATTTTATCAAGGACTTTAAAATTTCTTGACTGTTAAGGTTACTAGATGTAGCACCTTGAGTTCCAAGAAGAACTAAAGAGAGTTTTTTCAAGTCATTCCTATGTTCTTTTAAGTTTTGGGTAAACTTCAAACGACCATAAATTTCAGTACAGGATGAGTTAGGTGGCCCATAAGATATCAAATGAAAGCTCTTTGAATTATCTTTCCATTGCCACCAAGTTTTCTAAGTTTTGAGGTCATATGAATGATATATGTCCTTCTGAAGTCAGGCTACCCAATTAAGGAAAGTTACCCGAAAATAGTGAGGGGTATTTTGGTCTTCTCCTTACCCAATAAGATTTAATTCGTATTTAGTAAGGTTTTAGAGGTCTAATATGATTAGGTTCAGTTTTGTAATCCTAATATACGCCTAGGGTTTTAGTTGAGAGTTCAAGAAGAGAAAAGAAGACAAAAGAGGAAAAAAGAGGAAAAAAGCATGGCATTCGTCGAGATTCTTGAGAGTTGTTGCAGATTTTGGCCATGGGTTTGATCCCTATATGGTATGTAAGCTTCCATAGTGTTGGGTTCTTTCACCCACACGCCAAACATGATTTTCATATTCGAATTCGTCTATAAAGATTGAAAGATTTAAGTTCTTTATAAGTGATTTTTAAGTTTCATTCTAAATCTTGTTTTTTTGGGGTTTTGAAGAATTATTGAGATGAAAGTGAATGTTTTGAGGGCTGTATTGAGTAGATTGGATTTTACTTATGTTATGTAATCAAATTCAAGTGTTTCGGGAAGAAAGCATTTGTTTGTAGTTGAGTTAGGGTCCGAAAACTTGAAAGAAAAGTCATCCGGGTTTTCTGGGCTGGGGCTGGTCTGCCGCCCTAGCAGTGGGCCCGAAACATGGATCTGTAGGTAGAGGGTTAGCACCCTGCACCACTCAGTGTTCAAAGATCGCCTGCCCCCACCCATTCTCCATCGTTTTGCCCTTTTGAGTCCTTCAAAAGGGTACCTTCAAGTCCTATCGATTCTAATCATTCTAAAGTACTTCTAAACACCTAGAAATCACTCCTAACATGATCATAACCTTGAATCCATAAATCAAATTCAAGGTAGAGCTAAGAGTTATGTCTTAAGAGTTCTTCGGAAAATTTTGAGAAAGTCCCTTTGAGTCTTTTGATGAGTCTTCTACAATTTCAAAGAACTTGTTTCAAGACTCAGAGCAAGTGAGTATAAGAATGAGGAGAATGTTTTCATGAGTCTACATTATCATCACAAGATCCTTCATATCATGAACCATGAATCTTGAGTTTATAATTCATAGTCAAGAAAGATTTAAGAGTAGAGTACAAGAAAGTCTTTGACTTCAATTGTTAATCATTTATAATCAAATACGTATTTGAACTAAGTTTTGAGCAAGTAAGTATGAGAAAGGGGAATAATTGTATACATGAGTTCCATATTGTTATGTGGACTCTCAAGTCGAGTCGTTCATGCCCATGAATTCCGTATGAACTCCATAAGTTGAGTATCTTTGAGAGGAATAGTATCTTCCAATTCTAAGTCTTGAGTATTGAGTTCCCAACCCTTATGAGATTATATTCCTAATCATGGGGCTATTTCATGTTACCCATAAAGGTCCTTGAGTTGAGTTGTTCATGCCCATAATTCCACATGAACCTTATGAGTTGAGCAATCTTGAAATGAGAAGTATCTTTGAGCCCTTGAGTTGAGTAGTTCATGCCCATAATTCTTCATGACCCCCCTCCCCCTCCTCGAGTTGAATATTCTCGAAATTAGTAGTATAATTGAAGTTCTTGAGTTATGAGTTGTTGAGTTCTGAGTGTTGAGTTCTTCTATGGTTATTGAAAATATAGAATTGAGTCGTTCACGTCCATAATTCGGCATGAACCCTATTTTAAGAAGTCTTTTGCAAATTGTTTTAAAACTTGTTTTAAAGACTTGAGCATTGAGTTTGAGAAATACTAGAGTCGAGTTCATGATTCTTTTCAAAAGAGTATATGTGAACTAAGTATTCCCTAAGAGTAAATATTTTCACAGTTAAATAAGAGAGGAAACATCGATTTCCAAAAGAGGTTTTGAGCTAGTTTTTGAGTACTAATCTCAAACCACTGAAAGAGTTATGTTTTTTAAGCATATGAGCTAGTTACATTTTGGGAGTAGTATTGAGCACCGTTATGGGGATGAGTTTGAGTTCAAATAATTCAAAGTATCCATAAACCGTGTAGCCAACATGGGTGAAAAAGGGTCATACATTTTAGATGATTTCTATATGCTTTTAGCATAGACTAGGGGATCCACTTAGTGAGTATGTTCTACAACCCAAAAAAGTACAGGACGACCTTTGTAGCGTGCGACAAGACGCTGTATCATCCCATAGCTCATAGTGATGGTTGTCGGTTAGAGAAACTCCCACAGAGATGATTTCTATTCTTATATACACATAGTTTAATTTGTATTTTCATATACAAGAATATTTTATCTTGTATCCTTGCATACAAAATGAGTTACTATTGCATTTTTCAATACATTGAGTTGCTTTCTACTATTTTAAAAGCTTTCCATATATTGGATCTATATTGTTGCTTTATATTGAGTTGAGTATCCAGAGTTGAGTACCCAGAGTCGAGTATCTTATTATTGAGTCGAGCCTTATATCACTGAGTTGAACACCTTATAATTTCATTGAGCCCTATTTTCTCTTAGTTGAATTGAACTATGTTTCTTTGAGTTTAGTTGAGTTGAGTGAGTTACGAAGAGGTAAGTATGTTTCTATTCCACCAGTTGAAGCTTATGTTTATGCTTTAGAATTCCCCTTACATGCTCGTACATTCCATGTACTGAGCCATTTGGCCTGCATCGTTTCATGATGGAGATATAGGTACTCAGGATCATCAACAAGCGCTTCGTTGTACCGCATGCAGTTTGAGTTTAGCTATAGTGAGCCTCCTTGATTACGGAAGGTTCCACTTGTACTTTCATTTATATCAGTTGTTAGGATGTCGTGGGTCTTGTTTCGACTTCCATCTTTTTCACCTAGAGGCTTTATAGATGGACAATACAGTTTCAAAAGTCTGTTCATTTATTTGTTAGTTGTCTTAAAGACTTAAGTTGCCTATTTTATTGCGAGTTGAATATATTATTTTTATTTAGTTTTTAAGCTTTGTATGCTTGAGTTAGTCTTCCGCCTGTAGTCAGCCAGGATGAGGGTTCGTTTGGGGACCATCAATGGTTCTTGAGTGCCAGCCACGTCCATGGTGTAGGCTCGGGTCATGACATGATAGATCCACTAAAGCCTTCTTGAGGCAGATAAGAACTTGTCCGTCTTGTGACCTTAATTATTTTCCAAATTTATTCTCACACTTAAACATTGACCTTAATAGCTAGGTATAATTTAATAATCAGCCGATTCGATCTTATACGTAAATGAGGAATAGTTCGGGTCTTAACTTAGAAATTTATGTAAGTAAAAGGGACCCACAATGAATTGTATATGGAAAGAAAAATAGTCCTTCCCTTATTTGTATACTCATTTATACAAATCTGATTTTATCTCTCCTCTCTCCGTCCTCTAATTCTCTCCTAAAATCACTCATACACATTGATTTTTGAATTTTGAAATCCACTTTCTTCCTCATAATCGTGGCATCTGATTTTATCTCTCCGCTCTCCATTCTCTAATTCTATCCTAATATCACTCATACACATTAATTTTGAATTTCGAAATCTACTTTGTTCCTCATAATCATGGCATCACAATTCAAGGTAATCGCCGAAAACATGTTTCAACTTTTTGTTTTTGTTTGTATATGATTTATGCTTGTCTTTTTTTTTCCCTCAAAAATCTTTCCATAGACCTCATATTTTCAGATTTTTCAGAAAAAATGGATAAAGGAACTTGGATTACTAGAGGTATATCATTGTGTGTCAAATTTGTTGATGATCCACCATGATTTTCGTTGGGTCTAACTCAAGCAGTACTCTAAGATATTGCAAGATATGTTGTTAAATCTTGACTGAATGAAGAAATTAGAATCATTGAAGAGTTTGAATCCAAGCACCGAAATGACTCAATTAAGATGCAATAAATTTTGAAATATTTTCAAGCAAAACATAGAAACAGAAATACTATATATATATATATATATATATATTAAGTAACAGAGTTATACATATACAATACCTTTATAATCAAAGACATTTATATAATCAACCAAAAATCCATTATTACTCAAACGTATTTTCAAATCTAACCAAAGTACTTCCATGTATTCAAAATATTCATGAACAAAAAACAAATTCATTCCTTTGAATTTCAATTGTATATAGCAAATATAATTTGCATTCTATTTTTCCATTCAAAAGATGAATTTTTCTCGAAAGAAACACTTATATGTCTTTCAGTAATCAAGAATATAGATCAATAAATTTTTGTTCGTTTAATGAAGCTTCAGTGATATGAAAAAGAGTTATGGTGTTTGTATCTTACTAGAACTCATTTTAGACAAAATATTTTATTAAAAAATGATTAGCTTGAATCATGAGATTCTGTAAATTTTGTGTTACTGCAATTAGCGTCCATATACATATATATATATACTAAACAAAACAATGAAATATACAAATCTAAGACTCCATAGCAAACTAAACTATAACCATAGAGCATAATTAGATAAACTATAGCTATGGAGTGTTAATTCTCTTTGCCTTATATGAACTTGGCAAGAATATAAATTGCTCCTTAATATAAACCTTTCCTTCTATATATAAATAAATAATTTCATCTATTACTTTAATTTTGTGAAATAACGAGTTTAGATATTTAAATGATTGCGTTTAAATTAAAATCACAATTCCATTTTATTTTATCTCAACTTTACTTTGTATTTTTTGATTGATTGAATGTGCAGAAGACATTATGTATACTCAAATTTACTTTAACTTAAACTAAAATTCTTGGTCACTATAATATTTCTCTACAATTCAAGTTTTTGATTGACACTGTTGTTTGTTTCGTCAACTAGAATAATATCGTTGACAAATAGTATTTATATCCATGAAACTTTATCATATATTTTGTACGCAACTTATACATAATTATGGTTTAGGGTAAATAAATACGTAGTAATTATCGAACCCACAATTACAAAAAATTCCTTTATTTGTAGTTAATCTCAACTTCAAATTCTACTAATATAATAAGAGAGAGGAACGATTTCGGAAAAACTTAAAAGATTACACTGTCTAACATAAAATATTATATTACATAGCTTAGTAATTAGTAATATATATTATGATGCTATTGAAAACCGTCTTTCTATGGCACACTTTTCATTTTTATAAATTCTTGTGAAACTTCACAATTACTTTGTTGTTATTTGTAATATTATATATTTTATTATTATAACATAATATTTTCTCTAGAAGACAATGATCTCAAAGATTTTTTGAGAAACCTTAATGTAACTAATAAGATCATTGTCATGTAGTTAATATTATGAGTTCAAACCATGGAAATAATCTTTTAACTGATTATAATATATACTTATGATCAGATCCTTTTTGAACTCGGGCATCACAAGTTTTAGTGCACCTTTAACTGATTATAATAGATACTTATGAACCAACCCATATCAAACTCGAGCATCATCAGCTTTAGTGAACTGAGCTGCCTATATTTATCATCACATATCGATCCCAGATCCACTTTATTTTTTAGAGATGATGAAACCCCAAAACTCAATCACAAAAACAATATTCCAAAATTCAAGAATGTCAGTAGTTCAAGAAAACCCTCAATTTCATCATAATCAAGTCCAAAGGAAAAAAATGATTGTTTGCTGATTGGGGCTGGTATAGTGGGCATTGCAGTAGCTAAATAGCTTAGTGTAAATCATGGTAGACAAGTTTTGGTTTTGGATTCTGCCCCAATTGTTTTGGATCTGGTACAAGTTCTCGTAATAGTGAAGTTATTCATGTTGTCATCTATTACCCTACTAATTCTCTCAAGGTTCTTTCTTGTTTTCAGTTTTTCTAAGTTCTACTGTGAATCTTGTTGTTTATAGGCATACCCATTTAAGGATTTAGTTAAAAATCGAATCTTGGGGTCGGTTATTGGTTGAGTTTTCCCGTTTTAGCTGATAAAGATTTGTGATTAAGTATTACTGGAAGTCTATTTTTTATTTTAGGCATGATATGTAAACAAACTTAAACTTGAGATCTGCTAGCTAAGTAATCACTTTAGACAACTCAACTTGTCTCCATTGTGTTAGTTGAACACTAGAACTTATAAAATGATCATCTAGATACCTCCGAAAGTTATGTGTCATGGTAGCATTGGGTGTTCCCGAGATAGAGTGAGGATGAGTTGAAGCACACTATATCCCCCTTGGGAGAAGCCTCTACAAACTTTTTAAGCATCGCTTCCTTCAATTCAACCAATGTTGGATCAAGACCTTGCTTGACCTTCACATCACCCACAAAATACAATCATGAACCATTGTGAACTGTAACACCACCCTTGGTAGAGTCAACTAATCGAACACCCAACCGGGCCAATCTATGAACATGTCAAACTAACTCTTTCTTATTATCTTCAATGTGAGCAACATTACCCATCGGTAATCGACTAGGAGTATTCGCCTTACTGGGGTGATAGAGAAGCAATCAAAGAAAATCCTTCAACAAATCTTCTATAGTAATCGGCTAGACCGAAGAAACTCCTAATATCCAAAAGGTTTAGAGGTCTAGGCCAACTTTTTACCGCATCCCTTTTCTTAGGATGTACCTCAATACCTTACCAGAAACAATATGCCCAAGAAAAGTCACGCATCTTAGCCAAAATTCACATTTATTAAACATTGCGAAGAGTTGTAGGTCCTTGAAGATTTGCAACACAATCCCCAAATGATTGGTATGCTCGTCTTCACTTCTCGAATAGATCGGTATATCATCAATGAACACAATCACAAACATGCCAAGGTATTGTCTGAACACCCTCTTTGTCAAGTCTATAAACGTGGCAGGAGCATTAGTCAAACCAAATGACATTACCAAAAAACTCATAATGACCATACTGAGTTTGAAAAACCATTTTTGGAATGTCATCTTCTTTCACCCTCAATTGGTGATAACCCGACCAGAGGTCAATCATAGAGACGTAATTTGCTTCTTGAAGTTGATCAAACAAAATATCTATTCTTGGAAGAGGGTAGTTATTCTTAATAGTACCCTTGTTCAATTGTTAGCAGTCAATACACATACAGAGCGGTCCATCTTTCTTTCTAACAAACAAAACTGGAGCACCCCTTAGAGAGATACTTGTTCGGATGAAACACTTATCCAATAAATCTTTCAACTGCTCCTTTTATTCTTTAAGTTCTGCCAGGGCATATGATAAGGGGGGATAGAGAGAGGCTGCGTAACAGGGAAAAGGTCAATATCGAAGTATATATCCCTTTCGAGAGGAATACTGTCACGCCCCGAAGCTACCCCCTTGACGTAACACAGAACCTAGGATCAGGAGTGACCCCAATCTAACCCTGAGCCTGACATATATCAAGCATACTGAAAATAACTAAGAAAGACATATACTATGTGGAAGCTTAAACAGTGGCTATCTAAAATGGGGAAAACCCCAACTAGTCTGAATATGTAAAACATACAAAGAGTTCAGTGATAACTGAAAGATCACTTAACAACTCAAGCTGAATATATTACTATGTTAGAAAAGCCTCTAACTGAGTTGAGTTGCTAGGACATGCCCCCCAGCTAACTCTAACAAAAATGAAAAATGACTGTAAAGACTAAAATGAAAAGCATGCCTATTGTCCTCGAAGTATGAGGACTAATCACTGAAGATGCAGACTGCGAATCGAGAATCGATATAAGCGTGATTCAAATGCTGAGTATCTGAAACTACATCATGAAACGATGTAGCGCAGGGTATCCGTCAGTACTTGGAATGTACTGAGCATGCAAGATATAAATACTAAGCTGAACAATTATATATATATATAAGCTGAACAAATCATAACTTAACAATAACATAAACTGAGCAAGAATGTAAGTACTCAAAAATAACTGAAAAGCTAAGCTGAATGCAATGACCAAGTACTAATCATGAACATGACATGCTAAACTGAATGCTAAGGTATATACTGAAAACCTGGTCAAATGCACTAGGAGTCTGACTGTGGGAGCTACTATTACACGACATAAAACCACATGAGCTAAACGTGGAATTGGATGTATACACCCTATCAAGAGGACCCAATATACCTTGGAAGGGGTATAAATGCATGACTGGTGTGAACACTAAATCTGATGCCAAACAAAAGGGACTTATACACCTACGGGGGCACGTAGTTCGGGGACTATGTGGGTACGTGGAACCCTAGTCCAACTCGGTGCTAAGTATACTCCTAACTGAATATGTATATGACACAATGTAACTGAAATACTTAATAGCTCAAAATGCTGACATGCAATCTGAGAATGCAACATTAATAAATTGACAATTTAACATTCGAAATCTGGAGCATGATTACCTGTTTAATTGACCTAGCGAGTAAAATTCATGATCTAGGAGCATTTACACATACTAGGGTTTTGAGTTTCATACAATGATTAAGTAAACTTTCCAAGAAACATGATATTTCTATTAAGGATACTACCACAACTAAATCTAAACCAATATCCAAGGATTTAGAAACCCTAGGTGTAACAAAGATATGGAGAATCAAGGAGCTGAATGAATTCTAGGGACCTAATGGATGAAAGGAATCCACTAGTGAAATTCCACATACTTGGTGATGAAATCTACGGAGAAATCATTTAATTTCGGGGTTAAAACTTGAATAAAACTTTTTGAGTGTTCTTGAGAGGGCTGGTCGACTTTCCTTTTCTTTTTGCTCTAATTTAGGCGATTCTTGAAAAATAAAGGTTTTGGGTATGTCTGAGTAGGTTATTAGGCTTAGACTGAGTAAAATGATGTAGTTTAGGCATCAAACTCCATAGTTTAAGTACCCAACGCATAGGGGAAAGGACAAAAACAACCCCGACTTAAAACTGACGAGTTCCATCTACTAATGGACTGATGGGCCGTTGTTTGAACTACCTACCGTCGTTAGGAGTTGTCGTTCATGCCCTGCCCGACAGGGCTTCACTAAAACCAGCATAACTTTTTCGCCGAGCTTTGATTTTAGCAAACGCAATGGCGTTGGAAAGACGATTCAGTTATCTTAAATTTGATAAGTCATGGGCCACCTAATTCATTTTGTGCTAAAAGATATGACCATGTGAAGTTGACCCAACAACCATTTTCCTCCAACTGGCTGTTGACACTCACCTACAGTCAAACCTATGGTGCGTGTGTCCAACTATGGACGGTACTGGTCAACCGCGGGTGGGATCAAAGACTATTAAAATTTGGATCTTCACGATAGAACCCCACCTACGGTCCATGGTTTGCCTATGGTCCATGGGTGGTTCTGTTGGTAGTCGCGCTAATTTTTCTGAAAACTAGGATTTTCTTCATTTTGAGATTGGATGTGTTAGATTATCGCCCCCTTGGGAACATTCGTCTTCGAATGAAGTCTATACAAGCTGAGTATAGAGAGAAGGAGCTGCACTCCCTACCACTAAGTACTAGAACTGATATCTGACTGATTTGAGTTTTATAAACATAGAAAGAGGCTAAAATGCAAGGATAACTGAGGGAAGAAGATATTGAGACTGAATTACACAAGAGTAAATTGAGAGACTGAAGAGGAACTATTACCTAAAGCTGAAACGGAATCGGAAGGAAAGAGATGAGGGTACATGGCCATCATGGCTCCTTTTGCTCCCCAAGTAGCTCCCTCTACTGACTGATTCCTCCACAAAACATTCACTGAAGTGACTTCCTTATTTATCAACCTATGAACCTGATGGTCAAGAATTTCAAATGGCACTTCTTCGTAAGTGAGACTATCTTTCACAACAACACTCTCTAATAGTACTATCAGTTTCGGATCAGCCACACACTTCTTCAACAAGGAAATGTGAAAGACTGGATGAACCGCTGCTAGTTATACTGGAAACTCTAAATCATAATCAATATTACCAACCCTTTTCAGGATTCTCTAAGGACCTACATGTAACACCCCGCATCCAAAAAAGGGAAATGGAATAGATTTTGTGTAGTTGTAGGAGTCAGCCACGGAGGCCAACAACGCCCATGGATAGGACTACAGATCGTAGTGTGGTCCGTGGATTGGCCACCTCGCTAAGTCTGCAGAGGCTCAGGACCACTGTCTGATCTACATACCATAGGCCAAACCATGGTCCGTTGTTGATGTCTGTGGTTTGCTGGCTAAAATACATGTTTCTGACCACCATCAGCGGTCCACCAGGATGGGCTGTGGGTTAGACCACAGTCCGTCGATTGGGGTCCGTAGGTGGAAGGTCAGTGGGCAGCTGACAATTATTTTCTAGGGCAGTTTAGTCATTTCCTAATTAATTAATTCCTATAATGCGTCATTTTACAGTTCACTAAGACCCCTGTATAAGTATTTTCAACCCCCAAATTAGCCCATTCACTTCGTTCTTCCAAATTCACAAAACAAGATCATTTCTCATCTCCCCAAATTTCTCTATTTCAAAGCTTAGAATTCCCCAATTGAGTTAGAGTATTTTTCAATTATCATGGGTTCTTTTCATTAATGATTTAAATGATGAATTATGATCTCTTATGCATGAATTGATGAAATACTATGATTTAATGATGATTTCCCCATTTACCCATGTAATCCCAATGTTTTAAAGTTATAAATAATATGATATGGTATTTTGATTGTAAAGGATGAGTTTTATGAAATTAAGCATGTATTGCAAGCTTTACATGAATTTAGGATGAAATCCATATCTAACCCATGTTTTCTAAATGTTGATGATCGAAAGTGGGTTTTGAACTTCGGTAGGTGAATTATGGACTTATGCATTTTCTTATGAAATCTATGAAAATGTTTTAAGGGTGCTTTGAGAGTAAAGTACTAATGATCATGATGTGTCATTGAAATGATTTTCTCATGTACACATAAGATCAAGATGTGAAAATATCGCTCATGGATCCACTTAGGCTAGAAGTTCATGGTTCTACCTTGGCAAGTAGGACAACCCTTTTTGGTGTGGGAGACACCGGAGGATCATGTTATAGCTCAAATGGTCTCTATGTCGGTTAAGACTAATTCCCCACATTAATAATGTACTAAGGTTACTTCAAGAAGTATCGTACATGAGTTCAAAGGTTTTAAGGATGATGTTAGCTGGGATTGACCATGATTTTATGACTTATGTTTTCTAACACTCTTTTATCATGTTTTAGCATGGTCAATTTAATGTCATGAAATGAAATGTCCTTTTTAGAATGATTTAAAATGTTTTATGCATATCTATCATACTTGGTACATTGTTTTGTACTAACTCATACTCTCGCCTACATTTCCCAAATGTAGGGTTCGACAGCCAGGTTTCTCAGTTCTGTGGGTAGTGGTTGAGTTTGAAATTTCAGAGCTTTGGTGAGTCCTTATGATTCGAGGATGAATTTTTTTTGTTTCACTTTCTTTCATGTATTTCTCTTTAAGACATGATGTATGGGCTAGGCCCAATTTCATTCGATTGTATTAGATGACTATTATGAGACAAGTGGTTTAGGTTGCACTTTTTTAAAATAAACTGTTGTGGACTTGGACTTTACTCTTATTGTTCTATTTCTTATGTTATGAGAGCTAACTGGCTTGTATCAAGTTATTCGGGGTTCTATAGGCCGTGTTACATCTAGGGGCTACCCCTAGGTCGTGGCACTACATATTTGGGACTGAGCTTCCCTTTCTTACCAAATATCATCACCCCTTTCATAGGTGACACCTTTAGGAAAATCCAATCATCGATTTTGGACTCTAAGTCCCTTTTCCTCACATCCGCATAGGACTTCTAACGACTCTGAGATATCTTTAGTCTATCTCTAATGAGCTGAACTTTTTCCATAGCTTAATGAACTGAATTTGGCCCAATCAAGGCTACTTCACCTACTTCGAACCAACCAACCGAAGATCTACATCTACGCCCATATAGGGCCTCATAAGGGGCCATTTGAATACTTGAATGTAAGCTATTATTATAGGAGAACTCTATGAGAGGTAGGTGATCATCCCAACTACCTTTGAAATCTATCACGTAAACTCTCAACATATCTTCTAAGGTCTGAATGTTACCCTCCGCCTGACCATCCGCTTGTGGATGAAATGTTGTAATGAGATTTACGTGGGTACCAAGACCTTTATGAAATGATTTCAAGAAGTGAGAGGTAAAATGAGGACCTCTATTTGAGATTATAGACAAGGGAACCCCATGCAGCCTGACTATCTCATGGATGTTGTGTTTGGCATAGTCCTCCGCTAAATTTGTAGTCTTGACAGCCAAGAAGTGAGCGTACTTAGTAACTCTGTCCACTATCACCTAAATGGAGTCGTGTAGTCTGCGAGTACGAGGTAATCCCGTAATGAAGTCCATGTTTATCATTTCCCACATCCATGTAGAAATGTTAATCTCCAGAGTCATACCTCCTGGTTTATGATGTTCTACCTTAACCTGTTGAAAATTAGGACACTTAGCCACGAAGTATGCTATGTTCCTCTTCATGCCGCTCCACTAAAAGACTTCCCATAGATCACAGTACATCTTAGTAGCACCTGGATGAATGGAATACCTGGAGTTATGAGCTGCTATAAGGATTTTCTGCCTCAACTCACCCACATTAGGAACACGTAAGCGACCCTGGTAATGAAGCACACCATCTCCCCCTTGGGAGAAAACCTCAACTTTCTATTGATGAGCTGCACCTTTCAACTAAATTAATATAGGATCACTATCCTATTTTTCCTTGACCTTCTCTACCAATGAAGATTCTGATCCATTCTGAACTATCACCCCATTATCTGATGTATTTGTACGGCAAGTGAGCAAGCTGGTGAACATCTATGGCTACCTCTTTCCTTTCTTCCTCAATATGTGCTACACTACTCATGGACAATGTGCTGAAAGCATCAGCCACTACATTGGCCTTACCCGGATGGTAGAACATATTCGTGTCATAATCCTTAAGGAATTCAAGTCATCTCATCTAACGAAGACTCAACTCTTTCTACGTGAACACATATTGGAGGCGCTTATGATATATGCATACATTAACTTGAACAACATACAAATAGTGTCTCCAAATCTTTAGGGCAAATACTACAACTGCAAGCTCGAGGTCATGAGTTGGGTAGTTCTTCTCATGAACCTTAAGCTGTCTAGAAGCATAAGGGATGACCTTACCTCGTTGCATCAAAACACAACCTAGGCCAACCTTGGATACTTCACAATAAATCACATAACCATCTAAACAATATGGTAGAGTCAAGATTGGAGCTATAGTCAACCTAGTCGTCAGTTCTAAGAAGATTTTCTCACACTCATCTTACCACTGAGATTTGACCTTCTTCCGAGTCAACTTGTTCAATGGGAAAGATATGGAGTAAAATCCTTCAACAAATCTCTTGTAATAACCGGTCGAACCTAAGAAACTTCTAATAACTATTAGAGATGTGGATCTTGGTCAGTGATGCACTACCTTAATTTTCTGAGAATCCACTCGAATCCCTTCACTAGATACCACATGACCAAGGTCAGTGACAACTTGTAACCAATATTTACATTTGCTAAACATAGTGAATTGTTGGCGATCTTTGAGAGTTTGCAGAACAACTCTCAGATGAGTCACGTGCTCCTTCTAACTTCGAGAGTAAATGAGGATATCATCAATAAAAATGATGACGAACAAATCCAAATACTGTTTGAATACCCTGTTCATTAAATCCATGAAAAGTATAGGATCATTTGTTAGTCCAAAAGACATAACTACAAATTCATAATGACCATACCGAGTTCTGAAAGCTGTCTTCAGAATTTCACTATGTCTAACATGATATTCGGACCTAAGGTCTATCTTAGAAAATAACCTAGCACCCTGAAGTTGGTCGAACAAGTCATCAATCCTGGGGATGGAATACTTATTCTTGATTGTGACCTTGTTCAACTGCCCATAATCAATGCACATTCTTAGATTACCATCTTTCTTTTTCACGAACAACACTGGAGGCCTCCATGGAGAGATATTGTCTTTGATGAATACCTTATCTAGAAGGTCTTTCAACTACTCTTTCAATTCCTTAAGCTTTGATGGAGCCATTCTGTAAGGAGGAATCGAAATGGGCTGGGTATCTGGAAGGAGTTCGCTTCCAAAGTTGATTTCCCTTTTGGGAGGAACTCCGGGAAGATCTTGTAGGTATACTTTTGGAAATCATTTTCTACTAGACTGACCAAGAGTGGGGGTTTCGGAGTTTGAATCCTTAACCAGAACAAGATGATAGATATACCCTTTGAAAATCATTTTTCTTGCCTTAGGTTAAGGGATAAATTGACTCGTAGGCAATGAGCTACTACCTTTCCATTATAAGACAGACTCATTTGGAAAGTGAAACTGAACGATCCTACTTCTACAATCGAGTGAGGCATAATAGGAATGTAACCAATCCATACCTAGAATGATATCAAAATCTACCATTTCTAACTCTACAAGATCCGCTGAGGTGACTTTCTAAGAGACTGTGACAAGGCAAGTTCTGTATATGCGTCTATCTATAGCTGGGTCACCATCTTGAGTAGATACTGAGAAGGGTTCTGAAAGAGTTGTTGGACTTACACCGAAGTTTACTGCTATATAGGGTGTTACAACAAATAGTGTAGCTTCTGGATGTAACAATGCATAAACATCTAAATGAAAGACTCATAACGTACCAATGACCACATCAAGAGAATATTCCTGGTCCTCGCGAGCCTGGAGAGCATACAACTTGTTCTGGCGTTGACCACCACCTGTACCAGATGAAGCACCCTACTGAGTTGGGCGACCTGTTGGTGCTGCAAAAGCTGTAGTCTGAGCCCTATTATTGTTACCTCCTTGCCCGTGCTTGGCAAAAGGGAAATCCTTCAACCTATGGCTAGATTGACCACACCAAAAGCACCCTTGTTTTCCTGCAAGACACTCGCTCAGAATGTTCTTACCACACTTTGGACATGTTGGGAAGGTCCTGTCACCCGAAGCACTCCCGTGAGACCTAGATCCTGATGTCCTACCTTTTTGATACTATCAAAAGATGGGAGATGGAGCACTAACTGATGATGGTGTTGGGTCTATAGACCTCTGCTGAAACTATGAGCGATTCCCACTGTCCGACTTTTGCTGTGAGTATTCATAGTTTGCTGTTCTGGCCTTCTTGTTATCCTTACCCAATTCCCTAAGCTTATCTCCCTCAACCTGCTGAGCATAAGTCATTAGTCTGGAGATAGCCATATCCCCTAGAAGCATAGCATTCCCATACTCAGTCTTCACTAGATCATATACCCCAAATAAGAACTTACTTATTTGTACCCTTGAATTGGCAACCATGTGTGGAGCATACCTGGAGAGCTGGGTAAACTTCAGCCTGTACTCTTGGACCGACATTGACCCTAGCTTCAAGTTCATAAACTCTTTGACCATAGGTTCTCTCAATTCCCTTAGGAAGAACTTGTCTAGGAAAGCTACAGTAAAACCATCCCAAGTCACAGAGCTGCATCCGCACCCTTGTTATCTTTCCACTGAGTGAACCAGATATGAGCCACTTCCTTAAGTTGGTAGGATGCCAACTCACCACTCTCTGCTCCAGTCAGTTGCATTACTCCAAGAATTTTCTTAACCTTATCAATGAAGTTATGTGGGTCCTCACCAACCTTTGACCTGAGAAAATCAATCGGATTCATCCGAACAAAGTCTCGAACCCTAGCTATAGCTGATGCACTATTTGTGTTAGTAGGAACTTGGAACTGTTGATTATTCCGATTAGCCACACACTGAGCCAAGAGCTGGATAGTATTCCAAAATTCTACATTCGTCACCTCATGGTTCAAGACTAGCATTGCATGCATTAGCATTCTGTGCATTAGCGCTACGAGAACGAATGATCTGAAATTCTTAATGACAGATTAGAAAGGAGAAGTTGGATCATACCTACGCACGATGAGAATAGAAAAGAAAGTGAAGATTTTTTAACACGCTTCGTAGCTTCCCCCTCTTAGATGTGGCGCGCTTCACATCCGTGAAAGAGACTCTACTTAGTTCGGTTTTAAGACATCCTAAGACTATTGAACCTAATGCATTGATACAATGTTTGTCAAGCCCCGAGGCTACCCCTTTAACGTAACACGAGAACTAGGATCACGAGTGACCCCAAGCTAACCCTGAGGATGGCATATATCAAGCATACTAAAAGTAACTGAGTTAAAACATATACTATGTAGAAGCTAAAATAGTGGCTATCTAAAATGGGGGGGGGGGGGGAACACAATTAGTCTTAATATATAAAGCACATTAAGAGTTTTGTGATAACTGAAAGAATCTCTTAACAACTCAAGTTGAATCTATTACTACGTCTGAAAGGCATCTAACTGAGTTGAATTGTTGGGACATTCCCCCCAGCTAACTCTAAGAGAACCGAAAATTGAATGTAAAGACTAAAATGAAAAGCACTGAAGCTGCTGATTGCGGACCGAGAATCAATCTAAGCGTGATCTGGATGCTGATTACCTGAACCTACATCATGAAAGGATGTAGTGCAGAGTATGCATTAGTATTGGAAATGTACTGAGCATGTATGATATAGATACTAAGCTGAACAATTATATATAAAAGCTGAACAAAGCATAACTGAACAATGACATGAAGTGAGCAAGAATGTTAGTACTGAAACATTACTGAAAAGCTAAGCCCAATGGAATGACCAAGTACTAATCTTGAACATGATATGATAAACTTAAAGCTGAAATATATACTGAAAACCTGGTCAAATGCACTAGGAGTCTGACTGTGGGAGCTACTATTAACTGACATAAAACCACGTGAGCTAAATATGGAGTCCGATGCATACGCCCCATCGAGAGGATTCAATATACCTTGCCAGGGGTATAAAGACATGAATGACGTTATCACTAAATCTGATGCCCAATAGAGGGGACTTATATTCCTACGGGGCACATAGTTCTTGGACTATGAGGGTACAATGAACCCTAGTCCAACTTGATGCTAAGTCTACTCCCAACTAAATATGTATATGACACAATGTAACTGAAATATTGAATAGGTCAAAATATTGACATGCAATCTAAGAATGCAACATTTATATACTAATAAAGTAAAATTTGAAATCAGGAGCATGATTATCTGTTTAACTAACCTTGTGAGTAAAATTGATGAACTAAGAGAATTTACACAAACCTGGGTTTTAAGTTTCATACAAGGATTTAAATAAAATTTCCAAGAAACATGTTATTTCGATTAAGGATACTACCATTACTAAATCACAACAAATATCCAAGTATTTAGAAACCCAGGTCTGAATGAATTCTAGAGACCTAGTGGATGAAAGGAATCCACTAGTGAAATCCCACATACCTGGTCATGAAATATATGGCGAAATCCTTTGATTGTGGGGCTGAAACTAGAAGAAAACCTTTTACGCGTTCTAGAGAGGGCTGGTCGACTTTCCTCTTCTTTTTGATTGAATTCATGTGATTTTTCGAGAATAAAGGTTTTAGGTATGTCTGACTAGGTTAATTGGCTTAGACTGAGTAAAACGACGTAGTGTAGGCATCAAATGACGTAGTTTAAGTGCCCAACGCATAGGGGAAAGGACCAAAATGACCATGACTTAAAACTGACGAGTTCCATCTACTACAGGACTGATGGGCCATCTTTTGAACTACCAACCATTGTTAGGAGTCGTTGTTCATGCTCTGCCCGATAGGGCTTCAATAAAATGAGCATAACATTTTACTCCAACTTTGGATATTAGCATACTCGGTGGAGTTGGAAAGAGGATTCAATTATCGTTAATTTTATAGGTCATGGGCCACCTAAATCATTTTCTGCTAAAAGATATAACCATTTGAAGTTGACCCAACATCCACTTTCCTCCAACGGGCTTCTGACCCTTACCTACGGTCCGTAGGTCCAACCACAGACCGTACTGGTCTACCGTTGGTGGGATCAGAGACTATGAAAATTTGGACTTTAACAAAGGAACCCCACTTATTGTCTGTGGGTGGTTTCGTTGGAATTGGCACAATTTTTTCTGAAAACTAGGATTTTCTTCATTTTGAGATCTGAGGTGTTAGAAATACTAGGTAAATCATCTGGAAACACTTTTCGAAACTCATTTACAACGGACACCGACTCAAGAGTAGGGGTCTCAGAATCTATGTCCCTCACCCTGACTAGATGGAAAATGCAACCCTTCGAAATCATCTTTCTAGGTTTAGGACAAGAATCAAACTGACCCATATGGATACAATTTCCCCATTTCCACTCTAGGGTGGGTTCAATTGGGAACAAAAACTTGATTACACGGGTTCTAAAATCAATAGAAGCATAACATGCAGCAACCAATCAATACCAAGGATAACATCAAAATCTAGCATATCAAGCTCTACAAGGTCAACAAGAGTGACTCTGTGGGACAACGAGACGGGACACTTTCTATTGACCCTCTTAGCCAAAACAGAATCACCACTAGTAGAGACAAAAAAAGAATCTATCAACACATCCGGAAGAATATCAAACCTCATAGCCATATATGGCATCACAAAAGACAAGGTAACACCGGGGTCAAGTAAAGCATAAACATTAATTTGGAAGACTTTCAACATATCGGTAACCACATCAGAAGAACCATCTTGTTCACCATGAATCTGAAGTGCATAGAATCGGTTTTGCTTGGGAGAATTGGAACCCAAAACACTAGAAGGAGCTTGCTTACCTTCTCTTCCTTTAGTTGTAAGAATCAGGAAATCCCTCATATTTATGTACAATTTTACCACAACCAAAGAAACAATGTGTGTCGGCTAAGCACTCACCCTTGTGCTTCTTTCCACACCTAGCACAAGTAGACATAATTAATGAAGATCCACTACCATTTCCTCCTTGATTTTTAGGGTTAGGTACCCTATATTTGTTCGACTTAAGAGGAGCATTGGAGGAACCTTGGCCGGAAAACCTTTGTCGAAACTTAGAACAATCATGATCATCGTACCTTGAATGTGAGAAGTTACCATCACTGGTCTTAGCCCTCTTTTCCACCGTATACCTTTCCTTAAGTTCTCCTCTTCGATTTATTGAGCATGAAATATGAGACGAGAAATGTTCATATCATTGATAAGCATTGCGTTACAACATTCATTAAATACCATCTTGGACACACCCAAAACAAACATACTCATCCTTCTTAGGATCGGTAATTATAGTAGGAGCATATATAGACAATTGTGTGAACTTCAAAGTATATTCCTTCACACTCATATTTCCTTGACGAAAGTTGATGAATTCAAGAACCTTTGCCTCCCTCATCTCAAGGGGAAATAACCTATAAAGGAAATAAACTTTGAACTTTTCCCAATCAAGGGGACCCGCATCTTCCACTCTCTCTTCTTTCCATTGGTTGAACCATACTTGAGAAACACCCTTAAGTTGATAACCGGCCAATTTCGCTTTTTCCACCGGCGTCACTCCCATGATCATCAACACCTTGTAAAACTCATCGATGAACTCTTGAGGGTGTTCCTCAACCTTAGGACCATAAAGCTGTGGAGGATTCATTCTAGTGAAGTCCCTCACTCTAGATGGGGTTGTACCCACATTTGGGTTCACGAGGACCACAACCTCCCTATTGGCTTGGGCTATCATGGCTTTAACCAATACTTGGAAACCAGCCCTAAACTTTGCATTAGTCACTTGCTCGGCCAAAGGGTCGGCCAGAACTAGAGGAGCTTTTTATTCCATATTCTCTCTCGCATTCCTTCTAATATATTCGCTTCGAGTAGCCCTATCCGGTAGAGCATCGGATAATGATTAGGATGGAGACCTTATAGAGTTAAACTCTATCACTCGACTTTAGAGTAATTAAAGAAGTGGAGTTTCCTAAACATCTTACAGCCTCTCATTCATAAATGTGGTGTGCTTCACACTCATGAACAAGACTCTACTTGACGTGGCTTATGAGACTTCCTAGGACCTTTCTAAACCTTGTGCTTTGATTACCAAGTTTGTCACGACCCAAGGTAGCCCCTAGGCGTAACATGGCGTATAAAACTCTAAGAGGCCCCATACAAGAAACTTAGCTTTCATCATACAAGATAATAGAATAAAGAGATTTAAAAGATAGTTTTAACATATAAAAGTCTCATAGAGAAATGCGGAAATCCAAACATTGTCTCAAAGCCATCTAGTACATAATAGTTTATGGGGGCGGAGCCCGTACATCGAGTTCCAAAATTGAAAGTAAAGACAAAAGGGAAATCAAGCTCAATCCTTGGAATATGAGGACTCACCACAACTTCAAACTTCTATATGAGATCCTAGCAACGAAAGTGCGATTCTATAAGGTCGGTCCCTACATTTGGAGAAATGTAGGCAAGAGTATGTGTTAGTACAATAAAACATTTGAAAACATGATAAAAAGGGCAGTTTCATATAGTTAGATGACCAAGCTAAACCATGAATGTAAAAGGACTAGAAGATATAAGTCATAAAACAAGGTCAATGCAAATGGACATCATCTTGAGTCACATGTGAGATACTTCTTGAAGTAACCTTAATTCAATATTGTGGGAGATTTACCTTAAACCGAAAAGGGGTTTCCTACTTGCGAAGGTAAGACAATGAACTTCTGGCTTATATGGATCCACTATCTTATGTCTATCTAAGACAATCATCCTACGGAGCACATATGTATGGGATAAAGAGATTGCTTCTAGAAACCCGACCTCTACTAATATGAGAGATCCCATCTCAATATCCTCTGGGTGCTAAGCATAAATCCTAGGGAATAGTCAATTTCTTAACTTGCCTTTATTATCAATGGAAGGGCACATCATCTTGCCAATCCAAGCTATGTTTAATTAGAATAGCTCCTTATCTTTGATTCATTTTAGTTCAGAAGACCTTTCAACCTAAGAATCATTTATTGATAAAATCTTTCACATTCATGCATGACGTAGTTATGTGAGCAATCCTTTCACAACAATTAGCCACAACAACATATATGCTTTTACTCAAAAAGCAATCTACATCATCTGATCAATTCCATAAAAATCATGCATAATTAAATAGTTAACCTTTCATAGTTCAAAACCCACTTCCAATCATCAATATCTAGAAAACATGGGTTAAGCCTGGGTTCATGGGAATTAATCATAAAATCATGTAATTGTCTCCATTCATGATTGATAAATCATAAAACAATCAAATAAATCAATATTGAAAAGAACTTATGACATGGAACAAAACCCTAACTCAATTAAGGGAATTCTAACTTTGTGGAGGAAAGGGCTCCATGGATGAAAAATATCATATTTCAATGCCAAAAGCTTGACTTCAATAGTGGAATTGGATTCTTGACTTGTAAACCCTATCTTTCTTCTTCAATTTCTAGAGAGAGAAATATTTGAGAGGAAGACTTGTTCATCTTTTAGGAATTTGAGAGAATGATTTCAATTGGTAAATTTTGAGGTTGAAATACTTATATAGGTGTTTTAAAAGAGGTAAAAACGACATGGTATTGAATTAAATTAATTTGGGGAAAAGAGCAAGAAGCTCCCAAAAATAACTGTCGTCACCAAGGACGGTGGGAACCTACGGTTCGTGGTTCAACCTATAGACCATCCTGATCGGTCGCTGTTGGTTTCAAAGACTTATTATTGGACCATGAATGAAGGACCCCTTCCTGCAGACCATGGTTTAGGAGATGGGTCGTAGGTTGTGATCGTCATGTTCGACCTGTGACTCTGAAATTTCTCTATGTCTTGGACTCACCTACAAAACTTATGTTCGACTTGTGGATTGGATGACGGACTGTCCTGGTGAACCGTTAATAAGTACTGGCTCTTGAAAACTTTTGTGATTCTGGGATGGCCAACCACAGGGCTAAACTACGGTCCGTGTATCAGTGTACGGGCAATACCGTCGGAACTGGCACCATATATCTCAAAACTAAAATTTTCTCGTCTTTTCAAATTCGAGGTATTACACTTCCACAAAAGATATGCTCAAAGAGTCACTCCTATTCAAATGATTACCATTATTATCAATATAACTAAATTGAGGTTCCTTAATAGCATAACAAGATTCCTCAATTAGTAAACAAGACTCATATGCAAGTTGATTAACACAATTATCAGATGATAAAGAACTATCCCTCAAAGCAATGGTTTCAAAACTAGGTGAACACAAATAGATCTTACTAGAAGAATAAATTCGGTCATCAATAACATCAACTAGTTTATCCACACTCTCAACATGTACATTATCAACACATGGTAAAGAAACATTAGGCCCAAATAAAGACAATCTATAGATAACTCTTCGTTCATTTGAAAATATTAAAATGTTAAGTTTATCTATTGTACCTTGACGTTCACACGAAAGGTCTTATTTACCTTGGAATGACACTCAATTAGGAATGTTGGGACACCCTAAAAGTGCATCCATCACACCTTCAATGGTAGGCTCTTTTTTGGGAACTCGTGTTCCAATATTCATCATTATTGTGCCTACATAAGAACCCTTACAAAGTGAAGGATAAAATAAAAGGTTAGATTGAGATTGTGGCAACCCCTTCACTTCACTCCACTTAGCCTCTCCTTTTTCCGCTCTGAGGTTGCTATTTTTCTATCCTTACTCATATCAGTTTTTTGTCTCTCAGGCTAATTTAGGGGTTGAAAACACTTATGTAGGGGTCTTAATGAAGGATAAAAAACATAGTATATGAGTTATTTAATTATGAAAAGACATAACTACCACTGAACTTAACTGTTGAACCCACCACCAACGGACCTTTGTCGACAGACCGTGGACGGAATGACCTACATCCCATCTTGGTAGTCCGTCGTTCTGATTAGAGAGGGGTCTTCTAGGGGTCTGGACCACGACCCTTGAACACGGACTATGGTTCACAATCGGTCTATTGGTTTTGACGGTGGTTCCAACTGCCTTAACCCTTGTATGGGTGCCCATCCATGGACCACTCCTATGGTTTGTGGTCCCATCCACGGGCCGTGGGTGGCCCTTGTGGATGGCACATGCAATTTCCTAAAATTTGCTTCAATTCCCTTTTTCGAATTTGGGGTATTACAATATCTCCCCCTTGGGATCATTCGTACTCTAATGAGATTCAAGCTGGTACGAAAAGAGTATGAGAGGAACTAACAACCCAACCTACAGTGCAATGCATACAACCAAGGAGGAACTATGGACAACAACATATGGCGTTATTAAAAGATCATAAGATGGGCGAAACTAGATCTTATAGCCCATCATGTATGCAATGTACATATCCTAGGAGGAAACATCAACTCCAAGATAACATCCGAGGAGGAAACATCAACTCCAAGCTAACAACATACTCAAATGCATATATCTAAGGAGGAAACTTAACTCCAAGCTAATATCATGCTCATAACATCAAATCATGTAGTCTACATGCAAATCATACTCATGTGCACATTAACATGTAGAAATTGATCTTAGGTATATTTATATGCCTAAGTGGTCAATATTTGCCCATGAATCGATTAGATTGAAGAATGATCTATTGTCATTAGCTTAATTCTTGGTGTAACTTGTGATGATTGTGCACTTACACACATGATTAGTTGTTTCACAAACTCTCAAGGGAATTGGAGTCAACTTGAAAAAAGGAGATGCAAAAGTGAATGAAAAGTGGCTAAGGATGAAGGCCCCAGGGCTAGGCGCGAGGCGCCAAGGGCCAACATTCAGAGGCCTTTCTCAGGCGCGCTGAGAGGCGCAACGCGCCAAGGCCCAACATTTAGAGGCCTTTCTTAGGCACACTAAGAGGCACGGCGCGCCAACCCTGATACAGCTGGAGCATGTTTTTGGGGTGATAGGAGGGGCGACACGCCAAGGGAATCCCAATTTTTCAAACTTAAGGTGTGTTAAAAAGGATTCCTAGTTGAAGTAGATTTTGTCTCAAATTTTCATAAACTTATAAGTAGACTCCTTGGGTTCTATTGTAGGGGGGTCGACTTTTATTTGGTGTGCAAGAGCAATATTCGTCTTTTGTAATAGGTTTTTGATCTTCTAAACTCTTCTAGTTTCTAGAAATCGCATGAACAATTGTATTTTGTGGTTTTCTAATAGCATGAGTGGCTAAACGCCCTTATTCTGGGGCTGTAGCTATGAATGGAATGTTGATTATTTAAGGTTTATGAATTAATTCTTGGTTGTCATTATAAGTTACTTCTATATTCTTGTTTTAGTATTTTGTGCTTGCGCACCATACGATAAATCTATTCTCTAATCTTAAAATCGAGAGAGGAGAGGTTAGATAGACCAGAGAATATAAAGAGCTCGATCAATCCATTTAATTGAGGTGATTCGTGTTCAGGAGCGATGCCCGGATGAATAACTTGCTTGGTTACAAAACAAGATGAAATATAAATGCTCTCCATTTTGTCTGTTTATCCCCGCTCAACGATGTAGTTAGATAGCTAATTAGAGTAGGCAACTAGAGGTGTGTAGCTCGACTCATACAATTAACCCTGTAAACCAGTAACTTGACAACTAACATTAGTTCTAAGCCAAGAATATGATACATGATATTCAGTATATGTTGTTGCCCTGAAATTTCTTTTAACCTGCTTAATACATCATATTAAAGTCGTTCACAATTAGTTACTTTCATTAAGTGCATAATTAGTAGTAGTTGACAATCAATCATCAACTCTTGAAACAGTTACTTTTACTTTTATTTGTAGAATTGAGTGTTAAATATAAATTGATCATAAGTCCCTTGGGAACGATAACTCATTTCTTAAAGAATCTATATCACTTGCGCGACCACGTACATTTGCGTGTATACTGGGGAGCAACAAGTTTTTGGCGCCGCTGCTGGGGACTTAGAAATTGATTTATATTCAATCTTCTTAAGTCTACAATTAGAATATTCAGGTATTAATTATTTGATCTTATCTTGTTTATTGCAGGTACTTGATATTCAGGTTTGGCTCGAAAGGGAGAACTTATCAAACCTTACAACGAACCCGAAAGAGTTTTACGCCAGCGCAAAAAAAATAAATCAGGGATGACAACGCGAATTGAGGTTAGGACTTCCGGAAAACTTTGATGATGATAATCAAGACAATGTGAATAACCCAGAAAACGTGAATAACCCAAGGAACCCTAATAACCAAAGAGTACCGCCTGTCGTACCCGCAAGACTAGTCCGTGATATGGCAGTCCCACTCACAACCAACTTGGCATCTTATATTAGGAAACCTCCACCGGGGGGTGGATTTGAACTAAAGCAGAGCATGGTACATATCCTCAATACTAATGGGCAATTCACTGGTCTCCCCCATGACGATTCTCAAATCCATCTCAGGACTTTCATAGAAATTACCAATACATACATCCTAATTGGAGTCTCATCAGACTATATAAGGTTGACTTTGTTCCCATACTCATTGTTAGGAGCTGCAAGACGTTGGTTAGACTGTGAGCCACCAAACTCCATCATTACTTGGGATGATCTAGCAAAGAAGTTCCTGAGTCGATTTTTCCCATCCAAGAAAACCGCGAAGCTGAGGGGTGAGATAATAAACTCTTTTCAAAAGCAAGGGGAGGACATGTACCAAGCATGGCCGCGTTTCAAACAAATGTTGAATGCTTGCCGACACCACATGCAAACTAATGAGGTACTTGCTCACACTTTCTTTGAAGGTTTAGACTATAATGTTCCTTCTCTTCTTAATAGTGCAGAAGGTGGACATGCCCTATCCAGAATGAGTGAAGAGTTCTTTGCCTTACTCGATAAACTTTCTGAAGGGAACCAAGGGTATGAGGGGGAAATGTCTAGAACCCCAACCCAAAAGGTTGTAGGGATATTAGATGTAGACCAAGTTACTGCCATAAATGCCAAATTAGATGCAATGCAACATAACATAACCTTACAATTTAAACAAATGGCTCTAAATCAGGCACCGATAAATATGGTACAATAGGCAGCAAATTGGTGTGAGGTATGTGGTAGTGGACCTCATGAAATCGAGCAATGTGAGGCAAACCCGGATTCCGTAAACTATGTGGGTAATGCTCAAAGGGGTGGAGTGCAACAAAAGTATGGTAACACTTACAACCCTAGTTGGAAGAACCATCCTAACTTCTCATGGGGTGGTAACCAAAACTAAAATCAGGCGCAAGGGGTTAACCAATATCGTCCTCAAGGGGCTGGGTAACAATACCTCAATCCTAACCAAGGCCCAAATCCTATTGCACCAAAAGTGGGATAACCAATGAAGAGCTACTCTAAAAGCTCATGACTGAAATAGGGACAAAATTAAATGCTAGAATAGATAAGCAGGATGAAAATATTAGAAACAACCAGATGTCCCAAATGAGTTTAGAGAAACAAGTTGCACAAGTGGCTAACTCCTTGAACTTGTGTCCCCAAGGTGGGCTTCCCGGTGATACAGAGCCCAACCCAAAGCAATTGCATGTGGTAAGTACTAGAAGTGAGCTGCAATTAGAGGAACTAGCTCCAAAGAAGAGAGATACTGAGATAAGTAACAAAGAAAAGAAGGTGGAAGAGGCAGTAAAAAGCTCCAATGTTGAGGTACCTGTTCCTCAAAAGAAATTACCACCTCCATTTCCACAAAGGTTGAAAAAGTAGAATGAAGATGAATGCTTTGGTAAGTTTCTCTGTCTCCTTAAACAAGTTCACATTAATCTACCTTTGGTTGACATTTTGCAGTGTATCCCAAAGTATGCTAAATACGTGAAGGACATTGTGGCTAGCAAGAGGAGGCTCACGGAATATGAAACTGTAGCACTTACTGAGGAGTGCAACTCAAGGATTCAAAATAGACTGCCCAAAAAGTTAAAAGATCCGGGTAGTATTATTGTGCATATTACAATTGGGCAAACTGTTCATGCCCGAGGGTTGTGTGATTTGGGGGCAAGTATAAATTTGATGCCCTTATCTCTGTATCTAAAGCTTGGGTTGGGTAGTCCTAAACGAACCACTGTTATTCTCCAACTTGCTGATAGATCCATTGCTAGGCTAGAGGGGGTGGTAGAAGATGTGTTAGTGCAAGTAGGTTCATTGATTTTTCTAGTAGATTTTGTCGTCTTAGACTTTGAACCTGATCCTGAAGTTCCATTCATTTTGGGACGTCCTTTCTTGGCGACGGGAAGGGCATTGATTGATGTAACAACTGGTCAATTAACCATGAGGGCACATGATAAGGTAGAGATATTTGATGTTTACTGCGCTCTAAAATTGCCTTCTATTTATGAAGAGTTGTCTGCTATTACTGTGGTTGATCGCATAGTAGAGTCACAGTTAGTGGTGCCGGAAGATCCCTTAGAAAGAATGTTAATAGGTCATAAGAGAGATGAAGTCACAGAGGCTCAAGAGATAGAAACATGTCTTAATCTAGCACTTGTGAAGCCTCACAAGCAGGTGAGTGGAACCATTAGAGCGTGAGTTGGGGCCACCATCCAAACCCTCCATTGACGAAGCCCTAAAGATTGAACTGAAAACACGCCGGCTCACCTCAGGTATTCAATTTTGGGTACTAATGAAACTTTGCATGTTATACTTTCTGCAGAGTTGTCTGAAATACAGGTTGGAGCGGCATTGAGGATCCTAAAGCGGAGAAAGAAAGCTATTGGATGGCAGATGACTGACCTTCATGGGATTAGTCCGGCATTATGTATGCACAAAATCTACATGGAAGAGGATCACAAACGAAGTGCACAACATCAACGTCGACTAAATCCTTAGATGAAAGAAGTGGTGAGAAAAGAGGTAATAAAGTTGCTACAAGCTGGAATTGTGTACCCAATCTCGGATAGTAAGTGGGTAAGTCCGGTACAATGTGTTCCCAACAAGGGAGGTATGACAGTGGTAAGGAACGAAAATAATGAGTTGATTCCTACTAGAACAGTGACCGAGTGGAGAATTTGGATGGATTACCGGAAACTAAATGATGCTACCCGGAAAGATCACTATCCCGTTCCCTTCATTGATCAGATGCTTGACCAACTAGTAGGGAAAGAGTACTATTATTTCTTAGATGGGTATTCCGGTTACAACAGATCTTAATTGCCCCCGAGGATTTGGAAAAGACCACGTTCACTTGTCCTTATGGTACCTATGCTTTCAAACGCATGCCATTCGGACTTTGCAATGCACTGGTGACTTTTCGAAGGTGTATGATGGACATTTTTCATGATATGGTGGAAGAATTTGTAGAGGTGTTCATGGATGATTTCTCCTTCTTTGGAAAGTCTTTTGAGGTATGTCTCCGGAATCTTGATAAAGTACTTGCTATATGTGAAGACATTAACCTAGTCCTAATCTGGGAAAAATGTCATTTTTTGGTACGAGAGGGGATAGTGTTGGGACACAAGGTGTCCAAATCTGGTTTGGAGGTTGATAAGACTAAGGTAGAAGTTATTGAGAAATTGCCCCCCTTATTTTTGTAAAAGGTGTGCATAGTTTTCTTGGTTATGCAGGATTTTACAGGCGATTTATCAAGGATTTTTCCAAGATTTCAAGATCCATGTGTAGTCTCTTGGAGAAGGAGGTGAAATTTGACTTTGATGAGATGTGTTTGAAAGCTTTTGAGATGCTGAATAGGAACTTAATTGAGGCTCCCATCTTAATTGCTCTTGATTGGTAATTACCATTTTAACTCATGTGTGATGTAAGCGACGTAGCAGTGGGTGCAATGTGGGGACAAATAAAGAATAAAGTGTTCCACTCGATCTATTATGCAAGAAAGACCCTTGACTCTACACAATCTAATTACACAGTGACTGAGAAGGAGATGCTAGCTCTAGTGTTCGCCTTCGACAAGTTCAGATCGTATTTGGTAGGAACTAAAGTGATTGTTTTTACTGCCCATGTAGCTATTAGGTACCTATTCAACAAGAAGGATGCTAAACCAAGGCTGATTCGATGGATATTGCTTCTCCAACAATTTGACCTGGAGATCAAAGATAGGAAAGGTACTAAGAATCAAATAGTAGATCACTTATCCAGGTTGGAGGATTTTCACATGTGAATGAAGGTGAGCAAATTCGGGAAGAATTTCTGGATGAACAATTAATGGCATTAGATATCTCTCAAGTGCCATGGTATGCAGACATTGTGAATTTGATAGTAAGTGGCGATTTTCCTCCAGATGCAACCACCCAACTGAAGAAAAATCTCAATCATGATGCCAAGTTCTATATCAGGGATGAACCATTCTTGTTCAAGCAAGGTGTAGACCGGGTAGTGAGAAGGTGCATTCCGGAATCTGAGGTTTACAAAGTGCTCAAAAGTTGTCATGCTAGCCCATATGGAGGTCACCATGGAGGAGAGTGCACTGCTCATAAGGTACTACAATCTGGTTTCTTTTGGCCCTCATTATTTAAAGATTCTATTGCTTTTGTGAAGGGCTGTGATAAATGCCAAAGGTTGGGTACTATTTCAAGAAGACATGAGATGCCGCTAAGAAACATTTTGGAGGTGGAAATCTTTGATGTGTGGGGTATTGACTTCATGGGTCCATTCACACCATCTAGTGGAAACCAATACATTCTTGTGGCTGTGTATTAGGTTAGTAAATGGTTTGAGGCAGTCGCTCTTCCTTCCAATGATTCAAGGGTGGTGATTAAGTTCATAAAGAAACACATCTTCACTCGCTGTGGCACTCCAAGGGTAATTATAAGTGATGGAGGTAAGCATTTCATTAACCATCTTGTTAAGAATCTTCTTGCTAAGTATGGTATTCGTCATAAGGTTGCTACAACTTACCATCCTCAAAGGAGTGGGCAAGTGGAGGTTTCAAATAGAGAGGTAAAGCAAATTTTGTAGAAAATGGTGAATGCGCAAAGGAAAGATTGGTTTGAGAAATTAGATGATGCGTTGTGGGCATATAGGACTACATATAGGACACCAATAGGGACTTCTCCCTATCACATAGTATTTGGGAAAGCATGTCATCTTCCAACGGAATTAGAACATCAAGCATTCTGGGCAATCAAGAAGCTGAACTTAGACCACGAGCTAGCCAGTAAAAAGAGAGTAAATCAGTTGCATGAACTTGAGGATTTTAGGCTCCACGCGTATGAGAATGCCAAGCTATACAAAGAAAAGACGAAGAGGTGGCATGACAAGCACATAGTAGCTTTTACCTTCAATCCCGGAGAAAAGGTACTACTCTTTAAACTCTAGATTGAGGTTATTCCCCGGAAAACTAAGGTCTAAATGGAGTGGTCCTTTCAAAGTGGTAAGAATGACACAACATGGAGCTGTTGAACTTAAAGGCCAGACCGTGCCTACATTCTTGGTAAACGGGTAAAGGGTGAAACACTACTTTGGTGAAGATTCAGATTGTGATCGGGAGGCTCTTGAGCTTAATGATGAATGATCCAAGCTGAGTTGTGCCGTGACGTTAAATCAAACGCTACATGGGAGGCAACCTATGAATAATATGTAATAGATTGGTAGTTCGTGTTCGAAATTCGGTATTTTATTGTTTTAGCATTTTTTAAATTTGTCGAATCTAGGAAATTCTTTTAGTTCTTACTTTAGTTAAGTAGGATGTTTACATTATTTGTAACTTAGCTTGTAATAGTGAAAAAATAATAATTTTGAAATCGCTACAGCCAGGCTTACTAGCTGGCGCGCCGCGCCTGGCATGAAGAATCAAAGAGCATGTTGGGGCGCACTGAGCACCGCTCCGTTCCAGGCTCAGCGATTCAGAGAGCAGGTTGGGGAGCGCTGAGCGACGCGTCGCCCCTCCATCACGTCACACTACAGTTTTTTTAAAATCCAGGTTTCTACCCGAATAAAACCCGACCCAATCTCCCTTAAACCCCTAAAATTCCCAATTCTTTCCCCATTCTCCTGACAAACCGCCCAACCCCCCTAAATTCTCTCCAACTTCTTCTTCTTCTTCTTCTCACCTTTCCTCTTCAAAAACCTCCATTACCACCATCTTCCTTTCTTCTTCCCCACTACCCACTATAAAACCTCAACACTCACAACTCCAACACTACTTTTCCACACTTCTCTCCTCCTCCCAAATTTTTTCCATCTTCCCGCTCATCCACTGCCTAATTCGAACACCTCCCTCTCTAATTTCATTTTTTTTCTTTTCTCTATTTTGTTCTTCTTCACAGGTTATAATGGGACCAAAATCAAAGAGTGGCGGGTTCTAAGCGGAGTAGGAACGGTGAAGCATCCGGGTTCGGAAATTTGGAACCAATCCAAAAATTTGGGAAAAAGGCGGTGGAGCAGTATGGTTGGGAATGGTTTGAGTGTCAGCGCAAACCAAAATATATAGGCAACGAATACGTCCATGAGGTAAGGTTGTAGTCTCAATTTTCTGTTATTTATCGGACTGTGCTTGAGTTAGGGCTGAGAATTATTTTTGATCATCTGGGAGTTTGTAATTTGTCTTTAGTTCATGAGTTTTATGCAAATTGGCTCACTGAGACTAAATATAAAATTGTTCCTATTAGAGTTAAGGATGTGAAGTTCAATGCTATGATACTAAATGAATTCTTAGGGACCCCGAATTGTGATTCTGATAACTTTAATACATTGAAGGATAAACCTCATTACTGGGATATCTGACATACTTTATGTGGGGTAGAGTCCTCGGCTAGGTGGGCGCGTAGCAAGGATACTGGAGGCATAATACCCTCAATTTTGCTAATTTCAATCAAGTTGCTAGAGTGTGATTAAAGATAGTGTGTAGTGTGCTTCTACCCGTGAAATATTCATTAACCTTCGACAAGGGGGTATGAGTGTGAGGGAATATGCTCTAAAGTCCACTCAATTGTCTAAGTATGCTCCATCAATGGTTGCGGATTCAAGGGCTAGAATGAGTAAGTTTGTATCGAGTGTGTCCGAAATGGTGGTTAAAGAGTGCAGAACCGCAATGCTCATTCATGATATGGACCTCTGTCATCTCATGGTACATGCACAACAAATTAAGGAGGAGAAACTCAAGGAAAAGTATAGGGAGGAAAAAAGGCTAAGACCGGTGATGGTAATTTCTCTAATACAAGGCGTGACGAACAAGGTCATCCAAGATTCCAACAAAGATTTTCCGGTCAAGGCTCCTCAAATGCTCCTAAAAAATTCAACCAAGATAGGGTGTCTAACCCTAAGCCTCAAAGAGGTAATGGTGGCGGATCTTCATTTCCCACATCTAATTGTACTAAGTGTGGATGGAAGCATGATGGTAGGTGTCTAGCCGATATGAATTGTTGTTATGGTTGTGGTAAAAGTGGTCACAAAATGAGGGATTGCCCGATGCTTAAGGCTAAGGGAAGAGAGGGCAAGTAAGCTACTCCTAGTGGTTCAAGTGCCAATGCTCGTACGCAAAATCGTTTCTATGTTTTTCATACTAGAGGTGAACAAGAGAGTTTCCCGGATGTGGTTACTGGTATGTTGAAAGTTTCTCAATTTGATGTATATGATTTACTTGATCCCATTGCTACCTTGTCTTCTATGACGCCATATGTGGCTATGAGTTTTGATGTGCTCCCCAATGTGTTGTTAGAACCTTTTTCTATTTTTACTCCTGTTTGTGATTCTGTGGTGGCTAAGAGGGTCTATAGAGAGTGTCTCATTTCCTTGTCCCATATAGTTACTCTTGTTGAATTGGTAGATCTTGACATGTTAGATTTCAATGTTATCTTGGGTAGGGATTGGCTACACTCTTGTTATGCTTGTATTGATTGTAGAACTCGTGTAGTGAAGTTTCAGTTCCCAAATGAGCCTATCCTTGATTAGAAGGGGGGAAATTCTATGCCTAAGGGTCAGTTTGTCTCTTATCTTAAAGCTACAAAGATGATTTCTAAGGGTTTTTTCTACCATTTAGTAAGGGTAAGGAATATACATTTAGAAACCCCTTCTCTTGAGTCGGTCCCCGTTGTCAATGAGTTTCTGGAAGTGTTTCCAAATGATTTACCCTGTACTCCTTCCAAGCAGGAGATAGAATTTAGTATTGACCTTCTCCCAGATACACAACCTATATCTATTCGTCTTTGCTGTGTGGCTCCAACAAAACTTAAGGAGTTGAAAGAACAGTTAAAGGACTTGTTGGATAAGGATGGTTCTCTTCGTATGGGCATTGATTATAGACAGTGGAATAAGGTGACTTTTAATAACAAGTATCCTCTCTCAAGGATTGATGATTTGTTTGACCAACTTCAAGGGGTAAAATATTTCTCTAAGATTGATCTCCGATCGGGTTATCACCAACTGAGGGTAAAAGATGATGACATTTCGAAGACTAATTTTTGAACTCGAATGGTCATTATGAGGTTTTGTATATGTCGTTTGGGTTGACTAATGCTCCAGCGACGTTTATGGACTTGATGAATAGAGTTTTTAGACTATACCTTGACATGTTTGTAATTGTGGTCATCAATGATATTTTGATCTACTCAAGGAGTGAGAATGAGCATTTATTTATCATTTGACGATTGTGTTGCAAATCTTTAAGGACCAATAACTGTTTGCAAAGTTTAGTAAATGTGAATTTTGGTTAAGGTCCGTTGCTTTCCTTGGTCATATTGTGTCAAGCAAGGGTATTGAGGTAGATCCTAAGACGACCGATGCGGTCAAGAGTTGACCTAGACCTCTAACTCCCTCGGATATAAGAAGTTTCTTGGGTTTGGCTAGTAACAATAAAAGGTTTGTTGAGGGTTTCTCTTAAATTGCCTCTCCTTTGACAGCTTTGACTCAAAAGAAGGTTAAGTTCATATGGTCCTAAGCATGTGAAAAGAGTTTTCAAGAGTTGAAAGATAGACTTACTACCGCCGTGGTATTGATCTTACCGGAAGGGACAGATGGTGTTGAGGTTTATTGTGATACCTCGAGAATTGAGCTAGGGTGTGCGTTTATGCAAAATGGGAAAGTTATTGCCTATGCCTCAAGACATCTTAAAATCTATAAGAAGAATTATCCTACTCATGACCTTGAGTTAGGGGCGGTCGTTTTTGCTCTTAATATTTGGTGACATTATTTGTATGGAGTTCATGTAGATGTGTTTACCGATAACATGAGTTCGCAATATGTGTTTAATAAAATAGATGTGAATCTTCACCAAAGAAGGTGGCTTGAATTATTGAATAATTACGACATGAGTGTCCTTTATCACCCTGGTAAATCTAATGTTGTAGTGGATGATCTTAGTCGGTTTTCTATGCAAAGTGTTGCTCATATTGATGTAGGAAACAAAGAGTTGATTTGAGATGTTCATAGATTGGCTCAATTAGATGTTCAAATAGTGGACTCTAACGAAGGTGGTGTTATGGTTCACAATGGTTCCTAATCATCTTTTGTGGCGGAAGTGAAAGCCAAGCAAGGTCTTGATCCAATTTTGGTAGAATTGAAAGAGGTGGTACTCAAGAATTCCGTTGAGGCTTTCTCCCAAGGGGGAGATAGTGTACTTAGATACCAAGGTCATTTATATGTTCCAAATGTTGATGACTTGAGGGAATAAATTTTAGCAGAAGCCCATATGTCACAGTATTGTATTCACCCGGGAGCCACCAAGATGTACTGTGATTTAAAGGAGGTCTATTAGTTGAATGGGATGAAGAAATATATCGCGGGATTTTTGGCTAAGTGTCCAAATTGCTAAAAAGTAAAGGTTGAGCATAAGAAACCAGGTTGTTTATCCTAAGATATTTACATATATTCCTACTTGGAAGTGGGAAGACTTGAATATGGACTTTATTGTTGGTTTGCCTCGCACCCGGTGATAACATGACTCTATTTGGGTGAGGGTAGATCGGATGATGAAATCGGCTCATTTCCTTCCCGTCAAGGTCAGCTATTTGGCGGAGGACTATGCCAAGTTGTACTTAATAGAAATGGTAAGGTTGCATGGAGTGCCCTTGTCCATCATTTCCGATCGTGGTACCCAATTCATTTCTCAGATTTGGAAGTCATTCCAAAAGGGGCTTGGATCTAATGTTAAGAGTAGCACGACTTTTCATCCCCAAACTGATGGGCAACCGTAGCGTACTATCCAAACTTTTGATGATACGTTAAGTGATTGTGTGATTGATTTTAAGGGTAATTGGGGTGACCATGTTCCATTGATAGAGTTTGCCTATAATAATAGTTATCACTCAAGTATCGATATGGCTCAATTTGAGGCCTTGTATGGTAGGAGGTGTAGATTTTCTATAGGTTGGTTTGAGATGGGTGAAGTTACCCTAATAGGTCCTGAGCTAGCTCAAGAAGCCATGGAGAAAGTTCGACTCATTAGAGAGAGGTTGAAAATGACTCAAAGTCAGGGAAATTCTTATGCTGATGTGAGAAGAAGGATCTAGAATTTGAGTTCAAAGATTCGGTTTACTTGAAAATCTCACCCATGAAGGATGTAATAAGGTTTGCCAAAGAAGGGAAGCTTAGTCCCCGGTATGTAGGCCCATATCAGATTTTAAGGCGTGTGGGTAAGGTTGCTTAGGAGTTAGATTTGCCAAATAAGTTGGCAATTGTGCATCTCATTTTCCATGTCTCTATGCTTAAGAAGTGTGTTGGAGATCTGTCATCCATAGTTTCCCTAGAAGGGTTGGGCGTTGATGAGAGCCTCTCATATGTGGAAGTTCCTGTTGAGATTCTAGACCGGTAAGTTAAGAGATTGAGAAACAAGGAAATAGCTTCCGTGAAGGTTTTGTGGAGGTATCAATTAGTTAAGAGTGCTACTTTGGGGGCTAAGGCCGATATGATGTCCCGATATTCTCATCTCTTTCCTTCTACTCCTACTCTAGCTTGAGGTAATGAGTTTCTCTTGAATTGTACTTGTTTTGGGAGTCATGTGTTTTTATGTGTTTCCATGTTTTCCTTATATTATGCATGTTCATGAAAACTAGTGTTTTGATAGAAAATGAGTTTATATGATTGGTTTTCCTTATGTTTTTGTGCATTGTGTATGAGTTACCTATAGACTTCATGAGATGCATTGATTAGCATGCATTAGCTATGCTTTTTGAGAGTAAATTGCATAGAGGCTCCATGAGATTGTGTTGAGCATGCTTTTAGCTTGGAGAAAGAAGTTCCTCCTTAAACCTGAGAAATGTTGAGAAGTTTTGAGAATTCAAGCATATTGGGTTGCTAGATGTAGTTCCTATATTCGTATGATGCATTTGAGTATGTTGAGCTTGGAGTTGATGTTTCCTCCTTATTTATGTATTGCATGCTTGATGTGCTGATTGAGTTAGTTTCACCCCTCTTATGATGTTCTGAGAATGTCCTAGCTTGGAGTCGATAATTTCTCCTTGGTTGTATGCATTTCATTATAGGTTGGGTTGTTCATTCCTCTACTACTCTTTTAGAACCAGTTTAAATCTCATTCGAGGACGAATGGTCCCAAGGGGGAGATATTGTAACACCCAGTATTCGAAAAGACCAAAATAACAGAGTTTTAGACCTTCCATGTGTCATCCATGAAGGGCCGACCACGGCCCGTGATGTGGGCCACGGACTGTAGGTGTTTCCGTGGATTGGCCCCTAAATAAATGGTCAAGGCATGGACCACTGTGGTACCTACGAACCGTAGGTGGGACCACACCCCGTGGTCTAATGGTCGTTGACTTGCCCAAAGTCTCTAACAAAGAGCCACAATTGTGCTTGACGGACCATAGGTCCATCCACGGTCCGTCGATGGTGGTGTCGTGGGTTACTGATTGGCAGTTATTTTTAGGGTCAGTTGGGTCTTTTCGTAATTAATTAAGTCCTATACTATGTCGTTTTGCCTATATTTAGAACCCCTATATAAGTCTTTTAACCCCAAATTCAACCAATTTATTTCATTCTTCCAAATTCCCAAAAGAAACTTGAAGAAGAAGAAGAGGATTCACCTATGGTTTGAAGCTAAGGTTCCAATTCCTCCATTCAAGGCTAGTTTTTGGACTCAAGGTATGATAGTTTTCATCCATGGATTCCTTTCATCCATGGAGTTCCTAAATCTCTTTATTTCAAAAGGTAGAATTCCCAAATTGAGTTAGGGTTTTCATCTATTATCATGGGTTCTCTTTAATATGGATTTAAATGAGTTAATTATGACCTTCTATGTATGCACTAATGAATTGCAATGCTTTTATGATGAATTCCCGTATGAACCCATGTGATCCCTATGTTTGTATGTTATGAACCATAAGTTGAGGAATTTTGATCTTCAAGGAAGAGTTTTATGAAATTGAACATGTATTACTAGTTTTACATGAATTTATGATGCAATTCATATCTAAACCATGTTTTCTAATAATTGATGATTGAAATTGGGCTTTCACCTCAAAGGGGTGAATTATGGACTTGTGCATTGTTTTATGAAATCTAAGCAAATGTTTTAAGGGTGCTTTGAGAGTAAAGTACCAATGATGATATTGTGTTGTTAAATGATATTATCACTAAAACCCATACTAGCATGATGTGAAAGGTTTTCTCACATAGAAATGATTCTTAGTTTGAAAGGCTTTTTCACCATATTTAATCAAAGACTAGGAGCTATCTTAATGAAATTAGCTTTAATTAATTGTCTAAGGTCACCTTTTAATGAGTAATGAAGTCAAGTAAGAAATAACTATTCGGTGGGAATTTATGCATCGCACCGAGTGGATACTGTATATTAGATGGAAGCTCTCACGTAGTAGAATCTAGGTTTCCAAATTAATCTCATGAGATGGAAACCTTCACGAAGTAGAGTCTGGGTTTCTAGAAGCAATCTCCTTATCCCATAACTATGTGCCCGCATGGGTTGATTAGCTAGTGGATCTACTTAAGCTACAAGTTCAAGGTTCTACCTTAGATAAGTAGAACAACCTCTTTTCTGTGTAGGGTAGACACTGGATTCAATGTTATAGCTTACATGGTATTATGCCAATTAAGGCTATTTCCCACAAGTAAGAATGAACTAAGGTTACTCAAGGAGTATCACATATGAGTTTAAGGGTTTTAAAGATGAAGTTAGCTTGCATTGACCATGATTTATGACTTATGTTTTATAACTCTTTCATATGATGTTTAACTTTGTCAATTGCATGTAAAGAAATGAAATGTACCTTTTCAGCATGTTTTAAATGTTCTATTCATAGCTATCATACTTGGTACATTGTTTAGTACTAATGGATACTCTTTCCTTGTTTTTTCCTAAATGTAGGTCTAACATACATGTTTCCGAGTCTCGTTGCTAGTTGTTGAGTTTGTCATTTCCCGAGCTTTGGTGAGTCCTCATGCTTCGAGGATGGTGTTATTGTTTTAGTTTACTTCTTGTAATTCTCTTTTGAACATGATGTATGGGCTAGGCCCAATTTCATTCTATTGTATTAGATGGCTATGTTGAGACAAGAGTAAGACTGCCGCTTTTCATTTTATAAAAGATTTTGGACATAGACAATTATTTTACTCTTATTGTTCTATTTATTTTGTTATGAGAGCTAACTGTCTTGTATGGAGTCCTTCGGGGTTCTATACACCATGTTTTACATCTAGGGGGTACCCCTGGGTCGTGACATTGCCACTCCCAATCAACATACACCTCGGGATCACACTTTCCTTCAAAATAGAAAGACTAACAATTTTGGGACCGAGACCCCTAACACATCCCCAAATATGCCTTGGTTCCTATATCCCAATAGGTGTGCATTAAAATGAGAAGTGTAGGATATGGTATAGTTAGACATTAGAGATACACACTCTCTTCTTCCCATCACATGACTTTCACTTGAAATACTGTAACCATACACACCGCTTCGACTAGGGCAAGAATTACAACAAGAAAAAGAATAGGAATCTTCACAATCCTTTGGGGCATGCTCCTCATAATTCCTATGTAGAGAGTCTTATACCTCACCTCACCTTCATCCCTAGATTGGGAAGTGTAATATGTTCAGTCACCATCATAGGAACCATCTTACTCTCGGAGTGGGAGTAAGATCTCTCACATTCTCCATCATCATCATAGGAACCATCACAAGGTTTTTCATCCTCTCCATCTTCACCATAAGAGCTATGATCATCATTTTCCTCATATTCTCCTCCGCAATAGTAGCTCTTATTCCCATTCGGCTCTTGATCATGGCTATCATCATAGTCTCCATAATCACAATCATCCTCACATCCATGGCCTCCATCACTAAAATCATAGTCTCCCATATCACAGTCACATGGGCCCAAATCTATTTATGACATGCTTCCTATAACACTTTTCTACCTACAAAATGAGCAAACAAAGTTAGTAGTAAAAGCTCCTTACCTCTCATTTTATCACCTTTGAATACCTCACAAATTGTCTGGGCTAACATTGAACCTTGTTTCAACCGGTGGTAGATAAGTGCCAATTAAGTTCTTGGTCAGAATATATCATTGTTCAAATAAAAATGGATGACTCGATTAAAAAAAATGGACTTGAATAAAAAAGTTAACTACGAAGTAAAAACTAAAAAAAAATACACCAAGAAAGCACAAAAAAGAAAACTGATACAAGACCAATCAACAACTAAGTAAGGACATTTACTAGTTTGAAACTAGTTTTTAGAATCAAAGAAGTTAGTAGGAATCAAGGAAATGAGACTAGGAAGTTAGAACATTAGACTAGCAATAAAATGAAGCTCGGGTGGCTAAACATAAACTTATTTTTACCAAAAATGAAGTTCACTTCACCAACTTATTCCATGTAGCTCACCTAGTCTGTTACGCGAGTCGCCGAAGTGACCCTCATCTCGCCGAATTAACCAGAGACTCAATTGTGATTCGGCCAGCTCAGCCCCAATTTAGCAAGTCACTGAATCAGTTTTGTAAGCACGACTTAGCTCGCCCAATTGACTTTCCAGAAAACTTGTAGCCTCTGATTATGCACTTCATGTGGTCCCTTTGTACTTCCTTGACCTAGTACTTGCCCTTTTTGGTAAATTCCTTTTTGAACCAACAAAAGTACACTTTCCTTTCCTCTTCCTTTTTGATCAAACACCTCCTTTGATGATTCTCCTTCTTGAAGATTTGAAGCTTCCCAAGAACACTATGGACAAGGTGAATATCGAAAAATCTCAACTCTCTTAATTCATCTCGAAATTACATAAAATTTGATTTCTAGGCTCCCCTTGATATGGGAAATAATCACCAATACTTTTTATCCTTCAATTCAAAGCCAACCTCATCAAATTTTGAAACTCATTTCCTTCTTTCTTCAAGTCATGAAGAACACCAAATTTTCAAACCCAATGGATTTGTACTTCGTTTCACGCAAATTTCAGATCTGTACTCCTAAGGATATAGATATAAAACCTTAACACCAAAGAGTTTCCAATTTCACAAAAATATAAAAACCCACTTGATGTTCTTCAAACTTCTTCAATTAACATGGTGGATTTTACAATCCTACTCCAATCAATGCCAAATCTCAATTATAGACTGAAGTAAGGCTAGGGAACACTAATCTAGCCTTAGAAACTTCAAACAAGACTCAAATAAACAAAGATATTTTGGGGTTTTCTTGGAAATGATTTTGACACTTTTTTTTGTAGGAACAAACTCAAGACTGGAATTGTAGGAACAAATTTAAGCATGGATATGATACCAAATGATGTAATTCCCGCTATGAAGAACAAATGAAAATGCAGAAATCAAAGACAATAAATAGATAGAATAAGATATACAAAAGAAGGAATAATTGGCAACTAAAGGATGTACTAAATCCTAAAACATCCAATTACAATACCTAAATAAGTACCTAATCAAGATAAATAGATTCACGCAAGAAAAGGAAATCAAAAGCAACCTAAAGGTATATTAAACCTAAAGACCTCAATCGATTAATCTGAATCAAGCACTAAATATCTTCTGAAGACCTTAAGGAAATATAATCTCTAAGCAACCCCCGATTCCAAATAAAGTACAATAAAAGCTTCACCAAGCTCTCAAGTCTCTCAAAGAAGATTCAATCAATCAATCATACATATTCAAAATAGTCTTCCTAAAAGAGAACCCAAACTAGCTATTTATAATTTTAGTCCATTATTTCATAAAAGGCCCAAAATTGGGAAAAGGGCGAGCTAGGTTGTGCTCGCCCTAAGGGACTTGGTGAGTTGCCGATCCAGTTGGCGAACTGGCTCTTCTCTGTAGCTCCCTAGAACTTTAGGCTATCTTGGATCTCTTGCCTAAAACATTAGGCGAGTCACCAAAGTAACCTCTAGCTCACTGAACGTGGCAGCTTCTCAATAGCGCCCTGGTTTAGGCGAGCTTCGAGCCCTCACCTAAGACATTATGTGAGTCGCCGAAGTGACTTCTAGCTCGCCGATTGTGGCATCTTTTTAACTTGCTCTTCCTTGTTTCGTTAGACCTACCACACTCCAAGCTATCATCCAAACATGGTATTGCTCAATTAGGTGCTCCCACCAAGTGCGTATGTTACTATTCAAGGCATATAATCCACTCTTTGTCATCAACTCCAGCTCAAGAACCTCCAACTTCGTGAACAATCCTTTCATACTTTGTAATACCCAAACTTGGATTTGAGTAAATAGCCTTGAGAAAATTTGGATTGCATCAAGCCTCAATCTCCCCATTAATCAACTTGCACATATTCTTCTCCACCCTCGATGCCCTCAAATTTGTAGATTGGGAAAGATTGCCTATGTGGTATCTCATCGCCTTGGTCAAGTGGGTCTGAGAAATACGAGTATTGGCAGGTGCAGGTGCAGGTGAAGTAGTGGTGGAAGAGAATGGAATAGTTGAAGGTTTGGGTATACTTGACGGCACCAAAAAAAGAGCAGAGGGGTGGCCTCAGTCTCAAAAATGGGAAGATCAACCTCAAGAATATCGTCTCTTGGTGGTGGTTTTGTCCTAGTCATATCATCCCTCAAGTAGTCCATCTCGATCTTCTAGATGCCATTGGAGGAGGCGAATGTGATCCTAACATTAGTCATCTCCCAAAAAAAAGCTCCCACACCTTTACATAATTACATGATCAGGACGGGGAAAGAGTGAGAGAGAGAGCCCTCATCAACATATCATAAACAATGAGTCCACCAATATTGATATAAATCTGGTCCATGATACTCGATCCTAACTAATACACCCTTCGGATGCCAGATAATGGACTCGTTTTAGGATGGCATGATAGTGCTACTTATAAATCTGAACCAATATTTGGAGGTTACGTTTATGTCTTTAATTTCTATCCTCGCTCCCTCAACCATCCATGGTCGGGAGACATCGAAGATGAGAGGGGCCAGCCACTTTAGTGCTTCTAAACCCTTGTTTAACTGGAGCTTAATAGCCATCACTATTACCTTTTGTACCAAAAATTTTATTTATCTTGCCTCCATGACATAGTACAATTTTTCCACCAAATTGAACTTCATTCAATGTATTCCAAACTGTATCCGTCCTCTTTTTGGGCAAGGCATTTACATAAGCTGCATAGAACTCTCTAACCCATGTTGGGAGATTTAAAGGTTGAAGCTTTGTGAACCTTTCAAACCCATGAAACCTGATCATATCACAGATGGCAAGGTAATTGCGTATAACTCCATCCATGAAGAGTCATCTCTCCTTGAGAATAGTGTGTTCTATAGGCTCTTTGAGCCTGTTGAGGGCCCTTGGAGAAATGATTGGGAGAACATGGGAGGTAGGTTCATGAGCTTGAGGGGGTTGTACTAATTTGGACTGGATATCCATCTTTTTTAGGCAACCACCTACTTTGGTTGCTCACTCAAGTGTGTAGAAGAACATAGAGGGGATTGTTATTGGCAGGGAGCCTTATATGGCTCGTTGATTGATATCACATTGTTTCTCTTAAGAGGATGATAAAGAGGAGAGTAATTCCCACACTCTGTGTTGGAGGTAACTACCCATTTCTCCTTCAGTTCTAGCCATTTCTTGCAAGGCACCATCATTCAAACACAGATTTGATGTAGGTTACTTGAAATCAAACTCAAAGGAAGCACAATTCAAAACTAAGTTTTGAGGTTCGCCTACTGGGAAGGTGATTCACCTAATAGGTTAGGCGATCTCAGGCGAGCTTGAAGTTTACAAACCACAATTTAATTGAACTCAGGCATGAAGGGCATAGTCACCTCCTACATAGTGATGCATAAAAATGTCTTCGCCAAACTAAGAGAAGTCCGTCGAAACTGACAGTGCCAACTTTAAAAGAACTTGCATGAAGGGTGATGTCCACTCTAACTTGGCAATACACTAAATGGGTTTCGGCAAACTAAGACAAGACCACTGAATGGAACATTACCTAAGGCATATTTTAATCATAAAAGGTTGTCTTAGGCGTACTTGGAGATTCACCTAATCACCTTGGTGAGCTAAGACAAGCCTGCCAAACATGTAATTTTTAGCCCAATGCCTATTTTCACAACTTCCACACCAATACGTAACAATGCACGATTCCCAATTAGTTTTATAGTCTAGCCACATTTTTTTCTACCTATGGGTACTGGAAATTCTTTGAAATTTCATAAACCATTACCTAAAATGACAATGTTTACCCTAAGAAAGTCATCACTCTAGCTATAATTGGGTAAATACATGCAATCGAGGCAACAATGAGCTAATCAGACTTCGCGCATACTCATATCACTCAAAACCCAGCATAAATAAGGATTTAATTTCAATTTTTAACCTTCACAATAAACTTTAGCAAGTTCATGCACAAAATCAACTATCTTAACTTATAGGCACACCTCAATATCATGCACTTAGCACTACCCACACAAATAAAACAACAAGATGCCACCAATAATACCAAGCCCATATCAAAACCATTAAATTCTTGCATAAATAAAAAGATAGAACTTGAAAACCAACTTTAGAGATGATAGAAAAGAACAAACTCAAGGAAGAGGGGTATGACATTGAGATTCTAATAGTCCAAAGCACTCTAGGCAAGTGAAATCAGACAAAAGAGGCATAGAAAAACCCAAAACAATGGTATGGTGAGTTTTAGGGAGAAATAGAACTCAAAAGCAAGAAAGGATTTCTTTTAGAACTTGAAGAGACACTTGGCATATTTAACTCAGACCAACTCGACGGGTTGCGACTAACGTCACCAAACGCATTGGGAGAATCGTCGAAGGAGCTTATGCTCATCGATAAAGCCTGATGATATACCGTGAGTTCACAATATTTTTGAGGCATTTCTCTTGGAGTTTGAATGAGTCGTGAGTTATTTATTATTAGTTGTGAAAGTATTTTCTCTCATTTTGCAAGAAATTAGGTTGGAAGCGGTGGAAAGAGCAAAGAACTGAAGTGGCAGTAGTAGCAGTCGACGGAGGCAACCACATAACATCGCTCCAGTGACGGGCCATAGGTGAAGGAACATGTATGTGAGTTCAAGGAATTCTTACCAAGTGTGGAACCACAGAGTCAAATGATGCCCCGTATAGTGAATGACATATCGTTGTGCAGTAACGTCATTTCTGATCAGAAAGTTGATTTAAAGTACTTAAACCACGAAGGGACAGGACGGACCATAGTTCAATCCATGGACCATAGGTGGTAACCGTCATTTGAAGGTCCTGAAATATTTTGTAATTGCTGAACCACGGACCATAGGCTGATCCGCAGTCCGTAGGTCGAGTTGTCGATCAGAAAACACGTCTGACCCAATTTTCCTTATTTCAGTTTCCTACCATGTTTAGGATTTAGTTCTTATAAACAGTAGTTGTAAATTTAGATTTTGGGAGTTAGACCCTATTGGAGACTTATTTTTGTCTTTTGGAATTATTTTTCAAACACTTTGGCACTCTAATTCTGGAAACTATTTCATTCAATTTGCACATTGAATTTCAATTCAAGATTTTGGTTTTCATCTATTCTAATTGTAAGTGCATGATTTCTTTTAGTAATCCTAATATGAATTGTGAATTCTCAAGCATGAGTAGCTAAATCCACAACTGGGTTGTGAGAACCATGAGCAATTAACAACGTATGACTAATAATTAAGTAATTCTTGAATATTTTTTATGCATGTATTGATAATCCTTTCGTTTAGAAGTCTTTTTAACGTAGGCCAATGTTATCACTTGCTTCGTTCCTACTTCCCTTATCGAAGGGGGTAATGAATGAGAAAAGGATGAAGCAACGAAGATTTAGTTAAGGATTTGCTGCTATCTAATAGTCTAACTTTTATCAGTTGACGTGAGGGTTAATACCCAACTCAATTGACACGGGGGCTAATTTGGGGTATGTAAATCACACACCCGTAGACTTACCAAGTTGCGGGGTGAAATTCCTTACTTGGATTACCCATCACTTATGGATATCCAACTTATCAACCTTGCATGTCAAACAATACGATAGAGTTACTATTATTAGGAATACTTTGTTAAGAGCTTGTGTGGAACACATATACCCTAGTTTTCATCTCATATTGATCTCTCAAATTGTGAATCTTTCTTACTTGTTACTTAAAAATTCAATTCAACAATTTGATATTTTATTTACAAATCTCTCATTTTATAATTTTTCTCGGAAATAGTTTGACTAAACGGCGATAATTGTGAGTTAAGCTTAACTCTAAACCATATTTCTCGTGGGATCGACCCTAACCTGAAAGTTAGGTTCTTTATTTGACAATGACCTCTTATACTTCTTTGAGGTGGTGTAATTTGGGCGTATCAAATTTTGGTGCCGCTGCAGGGGAATACAACTTTTGGATTAGACTAACTACATTGTTGAATTTTAGTCCAATATTTTCTGATTTTACATTTTTATTTTATTTTTGTTATCTACAGGTTTCAATTCTAGTGTATGCCAAGTACATGGAGTCAAGGAAATCCCGTGACGCCCTACGATCCAGAATTAAGGAGCATTTGAGAAGAAAGGTTGGAAGAGGAGTAAATCCCGAGGTACACAATGATCGTATCGAAGAGGTTCAAGGGGATGGATCTGATGTTTGACCTCCTGGAGCTGTGAATGCTCCCTCTTAGGTTCAGAATGGTCATCTAATTGAAAATTCAGAGAGGGCACAAAACCATCCGACACCAAGGTTTCGGGATGTATGACTATGACTCGGTTGGATAAACAGGTGCTATTATTCTTCCCCCACTACCTCCGAGACATACATTTGTGGTGACAATCAGTCTTATGCAAATGCTTACAGCAAGAGGGTTTTTCGCTGGGTTACCATTGGAAGATCCATATGCTCACATGGCTAAATTGACAAGTGTTTGTATGAGTAGTGTGGGGTGACTGGACTTGGATATGAACGTTATAGGCTTGAGATTTTTCGCTCTTTGATTTAATGTAGATATTGCTGTGTGGTTTTCCAAGCTGCCATACAATTCAATATATACATGGGACCAACTGCAGAAGGTGTTCATGGGGAGGTACTTTACGGTGTCTAAGAAGTTGAATTACAAAGATAAACTACATAACTTAACAACACTACCTGGGCAATGCTGCCATACAATTCAATATATACATGGGACCAACTGCACAAGGTGTTCATGGGGAGGTACTTTACGGTGTCTAAGAAGTTGAATTACCAAGATAAACTACATAACTTAACAACACTACCTGGATAGTGACTAAGTGGGATAGATTTACTTGATTTATGAAGAGTGTGCCAAACCACCGTATAGATGATGAGTCACTAAGGGAGTACTTCTACATAGGACAAGATGACAATGAAAAGTCTGGGAAAGATACTATTGCTGGAGGATCTTATGGGGAGTGCACCTTTGAAGAGATTGCTGAAAATCTTGAGATGATCTCCCAGAACAATAAGGCATGGAGCATGAGAAAGGAAAATACTGGTAGAAGCATGTTTGTTTTCCAAACTGCACCAAGTCAATCCAATGATGACATTCGTGAAGAGATGGCTCAAATGAGGAAAAAAATTGGCTTGGTATTAGAGCATGTGAGTAGAAGTGCAGAAAAAGTGAATGTGGTAAATTATCTAACTAGAACTCCACCATTGCCAATTGAGGAGTATTACTATGAGGAGGATGCAAATTTGGTTAATGATCAGACGGGGGGTTTCTGAACCAATGCCCAAGGTTCCAACTCGAAGAATTGATGCCAAGGTCAAGGAAACCAAGGTCAGAACTATGGAAAATACAACTGTGATGGAAACTATGTCCGGAATGGGAACTACAATCTTGATAACAATTATAACTGGAAAAACTATAGCAACAAGAATGAGAAGGTTGGGCCCTCTGTTCCACTTGGTAATTGAGAGGCTAGCAGTAGTGTTACTTGCACTGAAGTTATGATGCAGAAGATGATGAAGAGATTTGATGCAACAGATGAAAATATTAAGGAGATGAAAAATGATTTATCTGGAAATGCTTAGAGAGTTGATGCCCATGTAGTGTTGATCAAGCAACTTGAGCAGCAGTTTAGTTAGTTGTCCGCTACTGTGGAACCACGCCAGCCTGGCACACTTTCTAGCAACACCATCAAAAATCTGAAGAATGATGGGCATTGTATGAAAGTCACTACTCGCGAAGGAAAACAGAATATAGATCCCACCATGCCCTCTGAGATTGAAAGAGTGATCGAAAAAGATGAGGGTAAGAATGAGGTTACTGAAGATCCAAAAGTTGATATAGAGAAGGAAGCTGAGGTGACCCAAAAAGTTGTTCCCATGCAATGACCTCCACCTTCATTCCCACAAAGGTTGGTTAAAAAGACTGAAGAGGGAAAATATCATAGGGTCATCATCTCTATGTTGAAGAAACTGCCTATAAATGTCCTGTTGATAGAAGCTTTGGAACATATTATTGAGTTCTTTTTGCAATCCTTGTAACCGATCTTTTCGTCAATTCTGTATGTGATCTCATAATAATGTACATCTAGAAATGCCATCCTAAAATTATTTAAGCTTAATCACCAAAATTCAAGGTGATGTATCCGTATAATATGAATTTTATAAATATATATATATATATATATATATATATATAAATATAATTTAGTATACCAATTAATAAGCTTATAATCACATTTTTACTATAAAAGCCTAGTTGTATGTGAACTCCTAACAATGTACATCTAATAACTTTATCCTAAAATATTTTTAATAATAATTACCAAAATTAAAGTTGACAAATCTATAAAACATTCAAAAGTCATTCTTATCCTAAAAGATATCAGTAATTTTGAATATGGAATGTCAATTAATAAGACCAGAAACAAATTTTCCTATAAAAGTTGAATGCAATTATTTTCATAGCCACCATCAAGAAAAATATATACCTTTTTACATAGTATATTCCATCTCAAGCAAGGTTTCTACTTATTAACTTTATATTTACAAGATTTTTTAACGTCTGACTGTATGCATGAGTGGTTTTCATGAGATTATTTACTATTCTAAACTAATTACTATTTTTATTTTATTTTATGTGTGTTGGGTATATAGAAAAGTTAATGGGAAATGGAGGGAAATGAAAAGAGAGGAACTTGAAAAGTTCTCTTATGCTTTAGTAAAAAGGTTTTTCTCCCTCATCGGTGGTGGAAAGAAAAATAGAAGTGTTTAAATAGAGAAACACTTCTATTAGTGTTAAAAGGGTTCGAAAGAGGGACCCCGTCACGCTGTCATCGTTGCTCGCTCGGCTACGTCTTCAGATTCAGCTTCGAAAACTGATCGATCGAGAAATTATTTTTTGGACAAAATTTGTTTTAATTATTTATTTAATTAATTAAATTAAATGAAATAGCCAAAACGTTTCAATAAATTAGTTAATTAACTGAAACGTTTCGACCAGACTCGGATTCGCGCGACCTGTTTTAATTTCAATTTCCCGCCATTGGAGATGACTGTTCTGGAAGGTTGAAACTTTCATGAACAGCCATGACCGTTTGAAAGGTTGCAAACTTTCTGGAATGGTTGTCTGGTTTCTAAAAGGTTGCAACCTTCCGGAACCAGTGTTTCATGGCTATAAATACCACTGATTCTTTAGATTTTTTACTTACGAAATTTTTTGATTTCTTCTTCTTCTGTGCATATATTTTTCGAGTACTTTACTGTTGTTGAGTGGCTCGCTAACGCCAGAGTTTTTGGTATCAATACACTGGTGATTGAGATCATTTTATCTTGGTAGGACATATTCCAAATCAATCCTCGGATACTAGAGGGGAATAATTTCCTTAAGGGGACACTGTGCATTCAGTTGGCTTGATCTTCTTCCTATTTTGTTTTTTCATATTCGCATGTTTTACAGATTTTAGTTTTTGTTAATTAATTTCTTTTCTTCACTGGTTCATTGGAAACTTTGGTAACTTCGTGTTTCTGCAAAGTTTCTGTTAATCAGTACTGATGATTTTTAAACATAGAATGACAACAATCTTAAGGAAATTATATTTATTTTTTTTAATCTGTGTTTCTGGTGGATAAAAAAACCTTCGTGGTTGTATACTCCTATTAAATTTGCAATTAAAGTTATTGCTTACTAAATGTGTATCGATTTTTGTTTATCAGAAATGGCAAACAATAATGTTACGGTGGCTGTTGCTCCACCAACCGAACTACTGTTCCACCAGCAGAGAAACCTGGAAAATTCTCTGGTGTGAATTCCAAAGGATGGCAGCAACGGGCATTTTTCTGGCTTACCACTCTTGGTCTGCAGAAATTTACCAGTGAGGAAACTCCAGTGTCTACTGTTGAAATGCCAGACAGAGAAAAATTCATGATTATTGAAGCATGGAAACAGGGAGACTTCCTATGTCAGGGCTACATTCTGAGTGCTTTAGAGGATGACTTATATAATGTCTATAGTGCAATAACAACTTCGAAAGAAATGTGGGATGCACTTGATAAAAAATACAAGACACAAGATGCATGCATGCAAAAGTTTGTGGTCGTAAAGTTTTTAGACTATAAAATGTCAGATAGTAAAACTATTGGATCAGAAGTACAGGAACTTCAACTTATTTTCCATGATCTGATTACTGAGGATACGGTAGTAAATGAAGTTTTTCAAGTGGCTGCAATGATCGAGAAGTTACTTCCTTCGTGGAACGACTTTAACAATTATCTAAAGCACAAATGTATGGAAATGAACCTTTAAGAACTTGTGATTCGGCTCAAGATTGAGGAAGATAACAAAACCGCCAAAAAAGTCTCGTAAGAGTTCGACAATAATTGGAGTTAATATTGTTGAAGATTCGTACAAAAGGCAAGAAGAGAAAGAAGTCCAACGGACAAAAGTCAGAACAGGCCAAGAAGAAATTCAAGGGCAACTTAGTTTAAAATCCCAATGAGTGGTTTCTTGACTCAGGTGCCACTCGACACATTTGCTCTGCAAAAAGAAGCCTTTGCAACGTACACTCCTACTGAGTTTGAACAACGCTCTGCATGTTCCTACTATTAGGAAGAATTTAGTTTATGTTGTACTGCTCGTTAAGAACGGGTTTAAGTGTGTCCTAGTTAGTGACAAAGCTGTAATAAGTAAGAATGAGATGTTCCTAGGAAAGGGCTACCTCTGAGGGCCCTCTTCAAACTGAATGTAATGGTTATTGACAGTATTAATAAGAATTTTGCTTCTGTTTACTTATTGGAGTCAAATGATTTATGGCATGCCCGTTCGGGACATGTAAATTACAAAGCCTTGCGAAAATTGATTACGTTAGAAGTATTGCCTGATTTCAAATGCGATAAATCGAAATGCGATATTTGTGTGAAAAGTAAGTTTGTTAAACATCCTTACATGTGTATTGACAGGAATTCAAAACCTTTAGACTGAATTCACACATATATATGCGATATGAAGTCAACACCATCTCGTGGTGGGAAAAAGTATTTATAACTTTTATTGACGATTGCACTCAATTTTGTTATGTATATTTTCTTAATAGTAAGGATGGAGTAATTGATGCATTTAAGCAATACAAAACTAAAGTGGAGAATCAAATAAATGTAAAGATCAAAATGATTCGTAGTGATAGGGGTGGAGAATACGAATCTCCTTTTGCAGAGATATGTTTCGAATATGGTATTATTCATCAAACTACTGCACCCTATACACCACAGTCAAATGGTTTGATGGAACGAAAGAATAGAACATTAATGGAAATGATGAATGTCTTGATAATCAGTTCTAGTTCACCACAAATCTGTGGGGGGAAGCCATCCTTACGATTAACAAGATACTCAATAGGGTACCCCGTAGAAAATCGCAATCGATTCTATATGAGTTATGGAAAGGAAGGAAACCCAACTTGAAATATTTCAAAGTGTGGGGGTGTCTAGCAAAGGTAGAGGTTCCTTTGCCCAAGATGGTGAAACTTGGACCTAAAACAGTGGAATGTGTATTTATTGGATATGTTGTGAACAGTAAGGTCTGTCGGTTTTTGGTTGACAAATTTGATAATCCTAAAATTCATGTGAATATGGTAATTGAATAAGATAAAGCTGAGTTCTTTGAACACATTTATCTGTATAAAACTAAATGTGAGTCGACAAGTGAAAGACCTAAACGACTATGGGAAGAATCAACAGAAATACACTATTTAATGAGGATCCTAGGCATAGTAATCGCCAACGAAAATCCAATTCTGTCGGACCAGATTTTGTGGGATTCTTGCTTGAAAATGAGCCTCCAACATTTAAAGCAACTATGTCTTCGTCTGAGTCAATCTATTGGAAAGAAGCAGTCAATAGTGAGATCGAATCAATTTTAAATAATCATACTTGGGAATTGGCTGATCTTCCTCCAGGAAATAAACCTTTAGGATGAAAGTGGATCTTTAAAAGGAGAATGAAAGCCGATGGGACTATTGACAAATATAAGGCTAGACTTGTAGTTAGATGATACAGACAAAATGAAGGTCTAGATTACTTTGATACATACTCTACAGTAACAAGGATAACATCAATCAAGATGTTAATAGCACTAGCGACAGTGCTTGATCTTAAAATACACCAGATGGATGTACAGACAATCTCCTAAATGGTGAGTTAAAGGAAGAAATTTACATGGAACAACTTAAAGTGTTTGTGGTTCCTGGTAAAAGAAGAGAAACTGTGCAGACTTGTGAAGTCGCTTTGTGGGATCAAGAAAGCATCCAAACAATGGCATGCTAAATTTGACAAAACAATGTTGGCAAATGGATTCAAGATTAACGAATGTGATAAGTATATTTACATTAAAAATGTTCCAAATCATGAAGTCATTGTTTGTTTGTATGTTGATGACATATTAATAATGAATAAAGATATTGACGATATAAATGCTACTAAGCGCATGCTGTCGAGCAAGTTCGATATGAAGGACTTAGGAGTTGCTGATTTGATTCGAGAGATCAGGATTCTCAAAACTCCTCAGGGACTAGCATTATATCAATCACATTATATTGAAAGAGTATTAGATAAGTTCAAGTAATTGAATTTCAATGTTGTCAAAACTCCAATTCATTTAAGCTTTACATTTCAAAAGACTGAAGGTGAAAGTGACTCTCAATTGGAATATTCCAAAGTGTTGGGAAGTTTGATGTATATTATGAATTGTACGGGACCAAGATATAGCATATGCTATTAGAAAACTGAGTTGGTTCACTAGTAATCCTAATCAAACTCACTGGAAGGCAATGAAACGTGTGTTGGGGTATCTGAAACAGAAAAAACATTATGCTTCGCATTATAATAAATATCCTGTCGTGATTGAAGGATATAGTGATGCAAATTGGATCACCGGGTCAAATGAGGTAAAATCCACAATTGGTTATGTGTTTACACTTGGTGGATTAGTAGTCTCTTGGAAATCGTCCAAACAGACATGTATTTCTCGCTCCACAATGGAATCTGAATTTATTGCTTTCGATAAGGCTTGTGAAGAAGCTGAATGGCTTTGGAATTCCGTAGAGGATATTCCATTCTAGCTCAAACATGTAGGACCTATTTGCATACATTGTGATAGTCAAGCAGCAATAGGTATGGCAGGGAGCGTCATGTACAACGAGAAGTCTCGTCATATACGACGGAGACAGAACACCGTAAGACAACTTCTCTCTAGTGGAATTATCACAGTTGACTATGTGAAGTCAAGGGATAATGTGTTAGATCCACTAACAAAAGGCCTCGTGAAAGAGGCAATTGAAAGATCATCTAAAGGAATGGGTTTATGGCTTACGATAAGTCAGCATGGTGGTAACTGTATCTAGCAGACTAGAGATCCCAAGAAAAACAAAGTTATGACTGACTGTTCGACATTATCAATCAACTCAATCCATTCTCATGATAAAGACAATGTTCAGGAACAAGGTTAAGACCTTAAGCCTTGTTAATGAGTTAATGAAGCTTAAAGTTTCAAATGATTTGCTAAGTTTGGCAGATTTGACCAAATAGTTTATCTACGCGATGACACGGTTAGAAATGACCTACGTGTGAGTGTGAAGTGTAAGCCGCTTCAAAGAGATTTTTTTGTCAAAAGCCTATTCTCTATACACTCATGAAATCAGGAGGTGTTCATGGCTAAAATGAACACAACCGTAAGAACCATAAACAATAAAGGGTTAATTGTGTGACATATGGTTGTCTAGGTATACACCAAAGCTCGACGGTTCAAAGATATCACATCTACCAATTGACTGAGTATCTCCGGCATATGTTCACTATGGAAAATCCAAGGGGAAACATACTTATCCAGATGCAGTTGATTTTTGCTTGTAAAGTACACACTCGTCCGTGCATTCCTTATGTTATAACCATTCCCCATTGATGTGGGGGATTATTGGTTATATAGCAAAATTAATGGGAAATGAAGGGAAGATGAAAAGAGAGGAACTTGAAAAGTTCTCTTCTGCTTTAGTAAAAAGGTATTTCTCCCTCATAAGTGGTGGAAAGAAAAATAGAAGTGCTTAAATAGAGAAACACTTCTATTAGTTGTTAAAAAAGTTGGAAAAAGGGACCCTTTCGTGCCGTCGTCGTCGTTGCTTGATCGGCTACGGCTACGGCTACAACTTTGGCTTAGGTTTTCGAAAATGATCAATCGAGAGATTATTTTTTGGACAAAGTTTGTTTTAATTATTTAAAATGGAAGGAAGATGAAAACAAAGGAACTTGAAAAGTTCTCTTATACTTTAGGAAAAAGGCATTTCTCCCTTATTGATGGTGGAAAGAAAAATGTGTTTAAATAGAGAAACACTTCTATTAGTTGTTAAAAGGGTTGGAAAGAGGGATCCCCCTGAGGTTTGACGTAATCAAAGACACAACTTCCAATTCTAGTGTCAACGATCGCGTGCAGTAATATAACCCAACCGAATGGGTTGGGGTCGAGTCCCAAAGGAGTGGTTGGAAGAATCAATTAGAAAAGTAAAATCAATTTCTAATCAATCATAGCTAGAAACATTAACAAATAAAAACATACTAAATCTAAAGGTGACACGAGTGTCAACTATCAATAGGGGGTTTGGTATTCAACTGATGAACAAAAATAACAAAAATATAAAGATGCGAGATAGGGAGAAGGGATTCTTAGGATGTGATAGGAATATGGGATAAAATATACTATTGGTAAATGTTATTGATAGTAAATAGCTGAATATTTGTAACCAGGCTAGACTTTAGTGGGGGTTAATTCTCTCTCGAGCAACTTACCCCTAATCAACTCGGTTTCTCTCGAACACCGAGTTGCAACAATTAAGCACAGTCTCCGCCTTAGCCCATTCACTCTCTCGAGCTAAATGTGTGGGAGAAGGTCTAGGATTCACTCTCTCGAGCTAAACGCACGACGATCCAATAACCACCGGCTATCGAATTAATAGTCTTAGTTTTAAAACCTCTCTCTCGAGCAAGCCAAAAACACTAAAATAAAATCGTATTTGCAACTACAATCCCATTAGGTTCAAACACAACTACTAAACGAAATCACATTTAAACAACAAATAGACTAACAATAAGCAGTACCCAATAGCAAATTTAATCCATATTCACAAAATCACATCCCAAGAATTGGGGTTTTAGCTAGACATGAAAAAGAGATAGAAATCAATACCAACAAGTGTTTCCATCAAGTGGGTACGATAGAAAATGTTTTTAAACACGTCTACGATGAAGATTTTTGGATACCCACTTCCAATTTCTTGGAGTTGAAAACCTTCAAAACCTTCAAGCTCAAGAACAATGTCTCCCAAAAACTCTAAGAACTAAAAACTAAAAATATTCTATGTCTCCGTAATAATTCTCTACAAATTGATACTAAGCTACATAATTAAATAGGTATTTATAGTTTTTGAAAATTTGTGCTGCAAAGGACCACTGAACACAGTTAGTCGGGATCACCGATACCCTCAGCGAACCGCCCTTTGGTCTGGTTCATAGTCTTTTAGCTTTTGCCTTTTAGCAACTTCAAGCTCTGTAACTTTGGGCGATATTGAACTACCTCGCAGAACCGTTCAACGACTCGCCGACTTTTCCTTTCTATCGCCTATTTGAATTTATCCTTCAGGGCTTGGCACATTGGAACATTGGGTGAGACTAAGGCCATTTGACGACTCGCCTAATGGTTTAGGCGATCCTCAGGCCTTCTTTTCAACGTTCATTCGGCTGCCTTGTTCCTTTTTGCTCCATAGTGTCCATGCTTTGTCCCTAAGTTCAAATACCTGAAATTCAAGTATTTACATCAGTTATTGAGAAAAAATATGCATTTGACGACACTAAATCCATTAAAAGAAAGCCTTAAATGAGTCTAAATGGTGGACTCATCAACACCCCCAACTTAAACTTTTGCTTGTCCTCAACTAAAACTCAAGTTCAGCAGTTCAAAAAAGATGTCTCAAACAGTGCTACACAAGACTCAATCATGAATGCACACAAAAACTCTCAACTTACTTATGCAAGGATCCATTGTGCACTCAAAGATTCAAGTTGTGACTCACCATTACCAAGGAATCTCAAGCTCACTATACTTGCTTCAAATGCAAGTTCAAGCTCAACAAAGGATATCAAAAGCCCTCACACAAATAATCATTCCATGTTCACACACAATGGTTCAACAATTTAAAGTTCCGGAATCAAGATCAACAGTCACACTCACAGAGATAAACACAATACATGATTTCACCCATAGGTTTGCCCTTATTTTCCAATCGACTTTTGTTGCAGCTCATTCAAGATCAGAAAGGTATTTTTTCAAGGTTTGTAATGGGGCTGAGTGTAATGGTATTGTCATTTAGGCTTATAGGCTGAAAATCCTCATGAAATGTGATGTGAACAACACCTTCTTTCCTTCTCTTTATCAATTTCATTCAAGCTCAAAAGTAACCTCTTATTCATCTTCCATGAGTCATTGGAAACCCCATTTTCTTTGTATTTCCACAACTTTATTTCACAATTTTTTCTTTCCTTTTTTCTTTTTCAATCTTTTCTTCTCTTTTTTTTTATATGGAGGGGTTCCATTTTTCTCAAAACACGGGCACAAGGGACTTCTTTGCATTTACTTGATTTGCCTTCTCTTTTCACCACACCCCCAACTTAGGCTTCTAGCCTAAGTTGGCTATTTAAACAAACCACATATCTTGACGATTATGGATAATGGATCAATTTTGGTAGCAATGTTATCAAGTGTCTTCCAAGAAAAGGTTAGGGTTCAAAGGGTGCTCAAAAGAGGTTCACACACTCACAAGGTAGGCCATAAAATAGGTATATGTCAAATTGGTTCACACTCTTCAAAGTTTCCTAAGATCATGTCAAGAAATTGCATCACTTAGTCAACCGGACCAACGGGAAAAATTCTAGGTGTCATCACACATGGTTCACGATAAGCTCATCACACAAGAAATTGACACCAAAGTCAAACAAGACTCCACACTTTCGCTAGTGTGCAATGTTCATCACAAGAGACTTAATTCGATAATTGGCTAGTCACAACGAGATGCAAGGAGTTCACATATTGTCTATGCAACTTCTATTGGTCTCGTTGTAGCCACGCATTCATTTTTGTTCGATTATAAGAACTATTCAAGTCATCGGTATTGATCAAACCAATACTCAAGAGGTGGCAAATTTTTTTGGAAGGGTAAAAAATCATTCACAATTAAAAACATGGAGCCACACGCTCAAATATCCATAAGATGCAGTGTATAAAACACAATTTTAGCTCACAACCCAATATATAAAAAAAACCAGAGAGTCAAAAAATCACAAAAGGTGGGCCTCACCCCATCACAAATAAAGCATTTGTCCTCAAATGCAAACAAAAATATCCAAAAGTGAAATAAAGTAACACAAAGAGGAAGGTAAAGAGGTGTCATGTCTACACAGTCGCTCCATCTGTCTGGGCATCAGTGCTTGGTGCATCACTCTGGTCCTGGGTCTCAGTAACCAGAGTCGCCTCAAAAGAAACAACAGTACTAGACCCACTAGGAGCTGGCAAGGGCGTATTCGCCAAAAAGACCTGCACAGCTGCATAGAATCCCCGGTCCCACGAAGAAACATTAGGATCTCTGATAGTGGTCTTCCTGTCAGAAGTGGGCTTCTTGCCCTTGCCTTTATCTCAAGGTGGAGGTTCTTGTCTTCCCTTCTTGGGAGGATTTGACCCCAATTCATTTATTGTGATATCATGTGCTCTTTTCCGCGGTGGCATGACAATATTGGTCTTTACCATATCTTCAAGATAGTCATACTTCTCCCTGCTAGACTCAACAACATGCAAGCACAACCCCATAAGATTAAACCGATTTGAAGGTACAAAAATATGGGATTTTAACAATATAAACACTACAGGCAAGATTTTCACAGGCATAAGCAAAAACAATTAAGATCAGAGAAGCCCAACACACATCACTAAGATAAGATCATTGCAAAAGATTACAAAATTGCAAAAAATAAATTTGGGGTTCGGAATACCAACCTTAGATGCCGATTAAAATACTTTTGAAATGCTAGGCGGCAATGTAATCCAATCCAACCACAAATCACCGACTAAATTACTTTAAATTTGCAAAATTATAGAAACTAAGGTGCGAGTGTGAGTTTGTGACGATTGAAAGTGAGGAAAAGTGAAGAGTTTGAAAGTTTACACCTTTGGCCATTTAAGAAACCATCCAGTTATCGCCCATTCGGCGACATTAGTCGTGCTCGCCGACCCACTCGATGACATGCCAAATGGTCACTTACCTTGCCGAGTTTTATAGGATCCTCAGTTGATGTGGGGGTCCAAACGGCGGATTAGATCGGGATCGCCGACATGGTGGATGATTCGCAAATAACTTCCTGGGCTCGCCGACTTTTACAGACTCCAATGTAAAATTGTCTTGAGTCCAACGGCGGTCTGGGTCGGGGTCGCCGACTTCTTCGATGATGTACCGACTAGACCTTTTGCTCGCCAATCTGCATTTTTCAACAACTTTCTCACTTCGACATACACAAACAACACACTATTATTTCTTAAAGCATAAATAAAGTGATAAGGGGTCTTGGGTTGCCTCCCAAGCAGCGCCTTAGCTAACGTCGTGGCACGACGCATGTCCCCACTTAAGTTCCATTAGTGGGGTTTGCCTCACTTTCATAAAGCAACCCCTCTTCCGGCTCTAGGTAGAGACATTCCAGCAACATCTTATCTGGAATCCATAAGTCGGGCACTGCTGCAAGAGAGCCTTAAACCTTTGGCACAACTCATAAACTGACTCACCCTCCAATATATTGAAACTTAGGATGTTATCCCTTTGCATCATCATTTTCAGCGAAGGGTGGTCTATTGGGTCACCATTTCTAGCAGATATGCTCAATTTTTCTGTTCAAAACAACAACACAAAAAACAAAACAAAAAATTAAGTAAGTTCAACTATAATTAACAAGAACAAAATTCAACTTAACTAAAAATTCTCAACTAACACCACTCCCTAGCAGCAGCACCATTTTGATGTTTGACGTAATGAAAGACACAACTTCCAATTCAAGTGTCAACGATCGCGTGCAGTAATATAACCCAACCGAATGGGTTAGTGTCGAGTCCCAAGGGAGTGGTTGCAAGAATCAAATAGAAAAGTAAAACCAGGTTTTAATCAATCATACCTACAAACATTAACGAATAAAAACATTCTAAATCTAAAGGTGACACAAGTGTCAACTATTAATAAGGGGTTTGGTATTCAACTAATGAACAAAACCAACAAAAATATAAAGATGCGAGATAGGGAGACGAGATTCTTGGGATGTGATAGGAATATGGGATAAAATATAATATTGGGTAAATGCAATTAATAGTAAATTGCTGCATATTTGTAACTAGGTGTAACATCTCACAATTTGAAATAGCTAGGAAGAAGCTACTAATTGGAAATAGTCATTTTTGGAAAGAATGAAAATCTGGAAATTTGTTTAAGTTAGGAAAAGTTGAGTTTTGGTCAACTTCAAACAGCCATAACTCCTAGCTCAGGATGATTTAAGTGTACTTTATAATATGTTTGGAAAGCTCTTGGAATGATCTTTGCAACGCCGCCGATTTTGCGCGATTCCGAGTTTGTATTAGTAAGTTATGCCATTTGGAAGTTGGGTTGTTGGATTAAGGAAAGTCTAATCCGGATTTTTGAAGGGTAATTTAGTCTTTTTCTTACCTAATTATTATAAGTCCTTTTTAGGAGATTAATTGGGGTAAATCCACATTTTGGTCAGTTTAGAAAAGTTAGAGTTCACGCTAGGGCTTAGAGAAAAGAGGACAAAAGGAGAACATGAAGCAAGATTCGTCAAGATCGTCGAGTTTAGCGTATGGAATTCGTCGGGGGTGATCCCTACAAAGTATGTGAGATCACATAGCATTGGGTTAGTTCACCCACGCACCAAACATGATTCAAATCAGTGAATTTAAATCTTTGAATGTTTAAAAATTGGGTTCTTGATGAACATTGTTGAAAGTTTCATTGAATTTATTTTGGGTGGTGTTGTTGGAGTTCCTTGCAATTTGATTCATGTTTTCGGGTGTAATTTCGAGTTGAATCTGGTATATATTGAGGATTTAATCTATTCTAAGTGTTTGGGGAAAGGCCTAAGTTGATTGGGAGGGTTTAGAGTTGAAAATCGAAGAAGAAAAGTCAGGAAACACCTGGGGAGGGACCTAGCGTGTCACGCCTCTTAGAGCCCCAAAAAGGGGTCTGTGAATTTTGGGCTTTGGGGGGCTGCGCCAGCCAGAGCGCTCGAACTTGGTCCCTGAATCTCAAGGGCTGGCTCCCTGCCCCTTTCAGAGCGTCAGGGACGCCAATTCTTCCCCATCCTTTCGTACTTGTTCCTTAGCAATGTACCTATGTTTTCAAGTTGATTCCAACACTCTAAGGTACATCTAAACATCATGGAATCATCCATAAACATGAGAGCATGAACCTTGAATCCATAATCCAATACGAGGATAGTTAGGATCAAAGTCAAGAGAAGTTAAGAGTCAAGTCAAGAAGTTATGAAGCAAGTCGAAGCAAAGTTTTTTTAAAGTTTTCAAAAGTCTTTCACAAACTTTTTAACTTTATTTTAAGACTTAAGTTTCAAGTTAAGCAAAGAGTAAAGAGTTGAGTTCAATTCTCAAAAAGTTATAAGGGAACTAAGTATTCCCAAAGAGTTTATAAATGTTTTCACATTTGAGCAAGAAAAGGGAACATCGATTCCCAGAGAGCTTTTAACAAACTAAGTTGCTTTTACTATTTCACAAAACTTTTCATATACTGCATGTGTTTCATTGCTTTATTTTGAGCTAAGTATCCTTGAGTTGAGAAGAGCCAAGGTAAGTGTTTCTTTAAGAATCTTTTTCAATCCTAGATATTGTTTAGCATTCGAAGTCGCATACTCGTACATTCAACTTACTGATGCCATTTGGCCTGCATCGTCTTCTTATGTAGACGTAGGTAACCAGGATCATCATCCAGGACCTCGTTGATCATGTTCAGCACTCCGAGTCAGTTGGTGAGCCTCCTTGCATTCTGGAGGACTCTTTTATCATTTTCTTTCTAGTTTTTCAGTTGTTAGGATGATCGAAAGTCATGTCCCGACATCCCTCTTTATTTTAGTGGCTTCATAGACTGATATCATTAGTGCTTTAGTCTTATTCATTTCAGTTGTATACGTTTAATACTTGAGTTGCCATTTTTGGCTAAGTTATTATCTTTTAAGTTATTGCATGAGCTATATCTCTTGTGTTTAAGTTTTCCGCTGAGTAAGTAAGCCAGGCCAAGGGTTCCCTTGGGTCCAGCAATGGTTCTCGAGTGCCAGCCACGTACGGGGTGTATGCTCAGGGATTGACAAACTTGTTATCAGAGCCCAGAGTTCAAGAGTCCTAGGGAATCTATAAAGCTGTGTCTGTAGAGTCCTAGTTATCGGTGTGAAGCGAACCATATCTATAATTAGGAGGCTGCAACATTTAGGAATTCATTCACTTCTTTCCTACTCACTTCATGCAATAAAGTGTATCTCTATAAAAGTCTATTTCTAACTCGTGCTTACGCGTGATCGATTTTGAGCTGGCCTATGGTCGAGAGTGCCTTCATGAGGCGTTTCTTTCCTCGTGAGATAATAGAATCAAAGAGATGGTTGCTGACTTGAGGAGCAGGATGAGTTTATTTGTAGTTGGGTTGACTCATCTGTCAAGGAAGGAAAGTAAGGTAGTCATGCTAATAGGTGATATGGACATACCAAGGATGATGATCCATGTGCAATAAGTTGAAGAGGAAAAGATGACGGATAGAGAAGAGTTTAAGAATAAAAGGGCTGAGACATCATAGAATGAATCCGGGAAGCAAAAGAGTAATGAAAACCGGTCTTCCTTCCAACATAAGCAGAAAGGACCTGCTCCCTCATCTGCTAGTGCACCTGCACCAAGGAACAAATGTGAGTACAATAGTGAAAATCCTCAGATCTTCAGAGCTAGACATGCGTATTCGCAAGGTAGTAAGTCACAACAGGGTACTAAGACTCCTGCATGTGCTAAGTGTGGTAGGAGCCACTCAGGGGTGTGTCATGATGGCTCCACTAGTTGCATCAAGTGTGGCCAGAACGGTCATTTTATGAGAAAGTGTCCTAAGAGCAGACAAAGTAATGGTAATGGGGCAATAGAGCCTTGTCTTCTTCAGTTTCTCCACCAGATAGAGTTGCATCAATATGAGCTACTTCAAGGGCAGGCGGAGAAGGAAGTTGTCTTTATGCTATCGCTAGTCGTCAAGAGCAAGAGAACTCTCCAGATGTTGTCACTGGTATGGTTAAAGTCTTTACTCTTGATGTTTATGCTTTACTAGATCCAGGAGCAAGTTTATCTTTTGTAACCCCTTATGTTGCAAATAAGTTTGATGTTCTTCCTGAGAAACTTTGTGAACCATTTTGTGTTTCTACACCTATTGGAGAGTCTGTTCTAGATGAGCGAGTTTATTGTGATTGTCTTATTTCCATCAATCACAAAGACACCATGGCTGATTTAACTGAGTTAGACATGGTATATTTTGACGTCATTCTAGGTATGGACTGGCTTCATGCCTGTTATGCATCAATAGATTGTAGAACTCAAGTTGTCAAGTTTCAAATTCCAAATGAGGCAGTCTTAGAGTGGAAAAGTAGTTCAGCAGTGCCTAAGGGTCGTTTCATTTCGTATCTTAAGGCATGAAAGTTAGTTTCGAAAGGGTGTGTCTATCACTTAGTTCGAATTAATGACTCTAGGGTTGAGATACCTCATATTCTGTCAGTTTCTATAGTAAAAGAGTTTCCAGAAGTCTTCCCTGATTTTCTACCAATAGTCCCTCCTGAGAGAGAGATAGACTTTGGTATAGATGTTCTTCCAAATACTCGTCCTATATCTATTCCGTCATATAGAATGGCACCAGCAGAGTTGAAAGATCTTAAACAGTAACTGAAAGATCTTTTAGAGAAAGGGTTTATTCGACCAAGTATCCCACCTTGGGGTGCTCCACTCTTATTTGTGAGAAAGAAAGATGGTTCTCTTAGAATGTCTATAGACTACCCCCAATTGAACAAGGTTACTATCAAGAACAAGTATCCTCTTACTAGAATTGATGATCTTTTCGATCAACTTTAGGGTGCTTCTTTTTTTTCTAAGATAGACCTCATATATGGCTATAATCAATTGAAAGTAAGGAAGTGTGATATTCCCAAGACAGTAATCAGGACCTGTTATAGTCATTATGAGTTTCTGGTTATGTCGTTCGGTTTGACTAATACATCTGCAGCGTTCACGGACCTTATGAATATAGTATTCAAACCTTATTTAGATATGTTTGTTATCGTCTTCATTGATGACATACTAATCTATTCAAGGAATGAAGAAGATCATGCTAGTCACCTTAGAATTGCTCTTTAGACTTTGAAAGATAAGGTGTTATATGCTAAGTTCTCTAAATGTGAGTTTTGGCTTGAGTCTGTGGCATTCTTAGGTTACATTGTGTCTAGAGAGGGGATTAAAGTTGACACTCAGAAAATTGAGGCAGTACAGAATTGTCCTAGACCTCTATTTCCAACTGATATTAGGAGTTTCTTGGGTTTGGTCGGCTATTATAGAAGGTTTGTAGAAGGTTCTCATCCATTTCGTCTCCTTTAACGAAGTTGACTCAGAAAACAATTAAGTTTCAATGGTCTAAAGCTTGTGAGAAAAGCTTTAAGGAATTGAAAAATAGGTTGACTACTTCCCTAGTTTTGATCTTACCGGAAGGTACTCAAGGTTTTGTGGTGTATTGTGATGCATCTAGAGTTGGCTTGGGTTGTGTGTTAATGAAGAATGGCAAAGTTATAGCTTATGCCTCCAGACAGTTGAAAGTTCATGAGAAGAACTACCCAACACATGACTTAGAGTTGGCTGTTGTAGTATTTTCTTTGAAGATATGGCGTCATTATTTGTATGTTGTTCATGTTGATGTATTCACTGATCACAAGAGTCTTCAATATCTGTTCACTCAGAAAGAGCTTAATCTCAGACAAATGAGGTGGTTAGAGTTACTCAAGGATTACGACATGAGTATTATTTACCACCTAGGTAAGGCTAATGTTGTTGCTGATGCTTTGAGCAGGTTGTCTATGGGTAGTACCGCCCATGTTAAGGAAGAAAAGAGAGAGTTAGTGAAGGATGCGCATATACTTGCACGCTTAGGAGTCCTACTAATGGATTTCACAGAAGGAGGAGTAGTGGTAATGAATGGGGCTGAATCTTCATTGGTGTCAGAAGTGAAAGAGAAGCAAGACCAAGACCCTATTTTGCCTGAATTGAAAGAAACTGCTCATAAGCAAAAATATTATCTTTTTAACAAGGGGAAGATGGTGTGTTGAGATATCAAGGTAGATTGTGTGTACCAATGGTTGATGGACTTCAAGAGAGGATCATGGACGAAGCTCATAGCTCCATATATTCCATTCATTCGGGTTCCACAAAGATGTATCGCGATTTGAGAGAAGTCTATTCGTGGAGTAGCATGAAGAAGTGTATTGCAGAATTTGTTGCTAAATGTCCAAATTGACAACAAGTTAAAGTAGAGTAACAAAGGCCCGGTGGTTTGGCTCAGAATATAGTGCTTCCGGAATGGAAGTGGGAGATAACTAATATGGACTTCATCACAGGTTTACTGAGGTCTCGCAGGCAACATGATTCTATTTGGGTGATTGTCTATAGAATGACAAAATCAGCCCACTTTTTTTCGGTAAAGACTACCCACTCAGCTAAAGATTATGCTAAGCTTTATATTCAAGAGGTGGTAAGACTTCATGGGGTTCCAGTCTCCATTATTTAATATAGGCACAATTTACTGCACAAAGGTGAACTTGAGTACGACTTTCATCCTTAGACTGATGGGAAAGTAGAGTGCACTATTCAGACCTTAGAGGATATGTTGAGGGCATGTGTGATTGATTTCAAAGGTAATTGGGATGATCACCTACCCCTTATTGAATTTGCATACAATAATAGTTACCACTCTAGCATCCAAATGGCTCTTTATGAAGCTCTTTATGGGAGAACATGCAGATTTCCTATTTGATGGGTTGAAGTTGGTGAAGCTGGATTGAGAGGACCAGATTTAGTGCATCAAGAGACGAAGAAGGTGAAACTGATTCAAGAGAGATTGAAGATGGCACAGAGTCATCAGAAATACTACACTGATGTTAGGAGAAGAGACTTGGAGTTTGAAGTAGATGATTGGGTGTATCTAAAAGTTTCACCGATAAAGGGTGTTATAAGGTTTGGTAAGAAGGGGAAATTTAGTCCCCGGTATATCAGACCTTACCGAATATCCAAGAGGATTGGCAAAGTAGCTTATGATTTGGAGCTACCACAAGAGTTAGTCGCAGTTCATCTGGTGTTTCACATCTCCATGTTGAAAAAGTTCATGGGCGATCCGTCATTGATCATACTAACTGAAGATATTGAGATCAAGGATAACTTATCTTATGAGGATATTCATGTTCAGATCTTAGACCGTCAAGTTCACAAGTTGAGGACTAAGGAAGTAGCATTAATTAAAGTCCTTTGGAGGAACCAATTTGTTGAGGAAGCTACTTGGGAAGCTGAAGAGGATATGAAGAAGAGATATCCACATCTCTTTGAGTCCAGAGAAAATGCAGACCAAGGTACTAATTCTCTTCTTAGTACCCTTTAAATTATGAGTGCGCATGTTGTTTGTTTGAAATTGTTTGTTGGGTGTTTGAACTTGATGTTGCACCCTTAGCCTAGTAAGAGTAATCTCATTCGAGGACGAATGTTTCCAAGTGGGAGATATTGTAACATCTCGCATTTTGAAATAACTAGGAAGTAGCTACTAATTGGAAATAGTCATTTTGGGAAAGAATGAAAATCTGGAAATTTGTTTAAGTTAGGAGAAGTTGAGTTTTGGTCAACTTCAAACAGCCATGACTCCTAGCTCAGGATGAGATAGGTGTACTTCCTGACATGGTTGGAAAGTTCTTGGAATGATCTTTCCAACGCCGCCGAGTTTGCGCGATTCAGAGTTCATATGAGTAAGTTATGCCCTTTGGAAGTTGGGCTGTTGGATTAAGGAAAGTCTAATCCGGATTTTTGAAGGGTAATTTCGTCTTTTCCTTACCTAATTATTCTAATTCGTCTTTAGGAGATTAATTGGGGTAAAACCAGATTTTGGTCACTTTAGAAAAGTTAGAGTTCACACTAGGGCTTGGAGAAAAGAGAGAAAAGAGGAAAAAGGAGAAAAGGAAGCAAGATTCGTCAAGATCGTGGAATTCATCGGGGGTGATCCCTACAAGGTATGTGAGATCACATAGCATTGGTTTAGTTCGCCTACGCGCCAAACATGATTCAATTCAGTGAATTTAAATCTTTGAAAGTTTAGAAATTGGGTTCTTGATGAACATTGTTGAAAGTTTCGTTGAATTTCTTGTGGGTTGTGTTATTGGAGTTTCATGCGATTTGATTCATATTTTCGAGTGTAATTTCGAGTTGAATCTGGTATATACTGAGGATTTAATTGATTCTAAGTTTTTGGGGAAAGACATAAGTTGATTGGGAGGGTTTAGAGTTGAAAAACGAAGGAGAAAAGTTAGGGAACACCTGGGGAGGGCCCTGGCGCCTCGCGCCTCTCACAACCCCAAAAAGGGGTCTCTGAATGTTGAGCTCTGGGGCGCCATGCCAGCTAGAGCGCCCTAGTTTGGTCCCTAAATCTCAAGGGCTGGCACCCTGCGCCTCTCAGAGCGCCAGGGACACTAGTCCTTCCCTCATCCTTTCGTACTTGTTCCTTAATTTGTAATGTACCTAAGTTTTCTAGTTGATTCCAATACTCTAAGGTAAATTTAAACATCATGAAATCATCCATAAACATGAGATCATGAACCTTGAATCCATAATCTAATTCAAGGAAAGTTATGATCAAAGTCAAGAGAAGTTAAGAGTCAAGTCTAAAAGTTATGAAGCAAGTCAAAGCAAAGTTTTTTTAAAGTTTTCAAAATTCTTTAACAAACGTTTTAACTTTGTTTTAAGACTTAAGTTTCATGTTAAGCAAAGAGTAAAGAGTTGAGTTCATTTCTCAAAAAGCTATAAGGGAACTAAGTATTCCCAAAGAGTTTATAAATGTTTTCACATTTTAGCAAGAAAAGGGAACATCGATTCCGAGAGAGCTTTTAAGCTAAGTTTTGAGTAATTATCTTAAACCAAAGAAAGAAGTTTCTTTTTAAAACATATAAGCTAAGTATATTTTGGGAGTAGTATTGAGCACCAATATGGGATGCGAGTTCATATTAACTCAAGTCTCCATGAATCATGTAGCCATCATGGGTAGTAAAGGATCATACTTTTTAGATGACTCCTTAAGATGCTTTTAGCATAAGCTAGTGGATCCACTAAGTTAAGCGTTCTATATCGGCAAAGTATAGGACATTTTTGGTAGCGTGGGCAAGACGATGTATCACCACTTAGGCTCATAGTGGTGGTTGTCGGTTAGAGAATCTCCCACATAAACTATATTACTTTATTATATGAGTAAAGTGGAGTTTGTTATTGCATTTTTTTTAACGAACTAAGTTGCTTTTACTGTTTCACCAAGCTTTTCATATATTTCATGTGTTTCATTGATTTATTTTGAGTTAAGTATCCATGAGTTGAGAAGAGAGAAGGTAAGTGTTTCTTTCAGAATCTTCTCAAGCATATGTATTGTTTAGTATTCCAACTCGCATACTCGTACATTCAATGTACTGATGCCAGTTGGCCTGCATCATCTTCTTATGCAGACATAGGTAACCAGGATCAGCATCCAGCACCTCGTTGATCAGTTTCAGCACTCCGAGTCAATTGGTGAGCTTCCTTCCATTTTGGAGGACTCTTTTATCATTTGCTTTCTAGTTTTCAGTTGTTAGGATATGGGGGGTCCTGTCCCGACACCCCTCTTTGTTTTAGAGGCTTCATAGACTGATAGTATTAGTTCTTTATTCTTATTCATTTTAGTTGAATACGTTTAAGACTTGAGTTGCCATTTTTGGCTAAGTTATTATCTTTTAAGTTATTGCATGAGTTATATATCTTATATTTAAGTCTTCCGCTGAGTAAGTAAGTCAGGCCAAGGGTTCGCTTGGTGCCAACAATGGTTCTTGAGTGCCAGCCACATTTGAGGTGTAGGCTTGGGGCGTGACACTAGGCTAGAATTTAGTGGGGTTAAATTCTCTATCGAGCAACTTACCTCGAATCAACTCGGTTTTTCTCAAACACCGAGTTGCAGCACTTAAGCACAGTCTCCGCCTTAGCCCATTCACTCTCTCGAGCTAAATGTGTGGGAGAAGGTCTAGGACTCACTCTCTCGAGCTAAACGCACGACGATCCAATAATCTTTGACTATCGATTTAGTAGTCATAGTTATAAAACCTCTCTCTCGAGCAAGCGAAAAACAGTAAGATGAAATCGTATTTGCAACTACAATTCCATTAAGCTCAAACACAACTACTAAAGAAAATCACATTTAAACAACAAATAGACTAACAATAAGTAATACCCAATAGGAAATATAACCCCACCCCAAGAATTGGGGTTTTAGCTAGACATGAAAAAGAGATAGAAATCAATACCAACAAGTGTTTCCATCTAGTGGGTACGATAGAAAATGTCTTCAAACACTTCTAGGATAAAGATTCTTAGATAGCCACTTCCAATTTCTTGGAGTTGAAAACCTTCAAGTTCAAGAACAATGTCTCCCAAAAACTCTATGAACTAAAATTGAAAATATTCTAAGTCTCAGTAATAATTATCTAAAACTTGATACTAAGCTACATAATTAAATAGGTATTTTTAGTTTTTGAAAATTTGGGCTGCGAATGACCACTGGGCGGAGTTAGTCGGGATCACCGATACACTTGGTGATCCGCTCTTTGGTCTGGTTCATCATCTTTTAGGTTTTGCCTTTCAGAAACTTCAAGCACTGTAAATTTGGGCTATATACCACTGCCTGGTGGAACTGTTCGGCGACTCGCCGACTGCTCATTTCTATGCCTATTTGATTTTATTCTACAGGGCTTGGCACATTGGAACATTGGGCGAGATTAAGGCCATTCGATGACTCGCCCAATGGTTTAGGCGATCCTCAGACCTTCCTTTCTTTGTTCTTTTGGCCGCCTTGTTCCTTTTTGCTCCGTAGTGTCCATGTTTTGTCCCTAAGTTCAAGTACGTGAAATTCAAGTATTTACATCAGTAATTGAGACAAAATATGCATTTGAGGGCACTAAATCCATTAAAATAAATCCCTAAATGAGTCCAAATTGTGGACCCATCGCCCCCTCGCGCCGTCGCCGTCGTCGCTCACTCGGCTCAGCTACGCTACGGATTCGGCTTTGGCTTTGGCTTTGGAAAATGATTAATCGAGAGATTATTTTTTGGACAAAGTTTGTTTTAATTATATAATTATATATTAATTTATTTAATTAAATTAAATTAAATAGACAAAACATCTCAATAAATTAGTTAATTAACTGAAACGTTTCGACCCGACTTGAATCTGCATGACCCATTTTGTTTAAAAAACTTTCCCGTTTTAATTTGAATTTCCCGCCGTTTTAATTCAAGAATAGCCATGACCATTTCAAAGGTTGCAAAACTTCTGGAATGGTCGTGTGGTTTTTGAAGGTTGCAACCTTTCGGAACCAGTGCTTCATGGCTATAAATACCACAAATTCTTCAAATTTTTACTGACAAAAAATTCTGATTTCTTCTTCATCTTCTGCACAAATATTTTTCGTGTACTTTACTGCCATTGAGTGGCTCGCTGACACCAGAGTTTTTGGTATCAATACACTGGTGGTTGAGATCATTCTATATTGGGAGGACATATACCAAATTAAACCTCAAATACTAGAGGGAAATAATTTCCTTAAGGAGACACTGTGCATTCAGTGGGCTTGATCTTCTTCCTGTTCTATTTTTTTAGATTCTGGTATGTTTTACAGATTTTAGTTTTTGTTAATTAATTTCTTTTCCTCACTGGTTCATTGGAAACTTTGGTAACTTCGTGTTTCTATTAATCAGTTTTTATGTTTTATAAACACAGATTGGCAACAATGTGTAGCTAAAATGAATACTTTCATCAACAATAAGAACTTCAACAAGAAGAAAGTGGTTGTCCTTTAGCAAATTTGAGTCTCGGTTTTGACCAATATCAATGACTCACATATTGCTCATAATCGAACGAACATGAATGTGCAACTATGATGAGACCAAGTGAAGTTACATGGACAATATGTGAACTGCTTGCATCTCGTTGTGACTAGCCAATTATCGAATTGAGTCTCTTGTGATGAACATTACACACTAGCGAAAGTGTGGAGTCTTGTTTGACTTTGGTGTCGATACCTTGTGTGATAAGCATACTGTGAACCATGCATGATAACACCTAGAATTTATCCCGTTAGTCCGGTCGACTAAGTAAGATTATCTCTTTATATGATCTTAGGCAACTTCAAAGAATGTAAGCCAATTTGACATATAACTCTTTTGTGGCCTACCTTGTGAGTGTGTGTGAACCTCTTTTGAACACCCCTTGAGCCTTACCCTTTTGGAAAAACCTTGATGAAAACATGACCTTTCTTAATCCACTACCTATAATCCTCTTGATTTTTGGTAGATTGAATAGACAACTTAGGCCAAAAGCCTAAGTTGGGGGTGTGGTGAAAAGAGAAGACAAGTCAAGAAGTGCTAGAAAAGTCCCCTTTAACCCATGGTATTGAGAAAAATGGAATCCCTCCATACAAAAAAAAAAAAAGAGAAAAAGAGAAGAAAAGAATGAAAAAGAAAAAGTCGGGGAATAAAGTACAAAAGAAATGGGGTTTCCGAACAATCCATGAAAAGTGAATAATGGGATGACTTATGAGCACTAAAGAAAATGATGAAAGAAGAGGAAAGGGAGTGTTGTGAGCACCACATTTCATGTGGATGAAAGTCACTGAGCCTAAATGACCATACATTTGCACTCAGCCCCATCACAACCCTTGAAAAGATCTTTTTGATCTTGAGTGAGTTGAAGCAATTGTCAATTGGAAAATACGGGTAAACCTATGGGTGAAAACATGAATTCTATTCTTTCAAATTCTTTAAGGTAGAATATTCCCGAACATTTATGGTCATTTATTTTCTCACTCTATTACCTTGACATTATGAATGATCTCATGTAATTGTGTAAGTACATATTTATATTAATATATATTAAATATAGAAGACTTGAACTTGGACTTGGGGCTTGGGATTGGATCGGAACTTAAAATAAGTATTTTTATAAAGCGTAAAATATTTTCTCTATAAATAACAATGTTTTTACATACAAAAATAATGAATATAGAAAGAAGGGTCATATCATATATATATCTGTAATGCGATTCAAACTGTACAAAATAGGTCCAAATTAAACTGTCGAAGAGACAAAATAACTCAAGATAGGGATAATGATAGTTTATGTTCAGTAAATAATAATATGGTGATCATAACCTTTGAGAAATCTTTTCATAATATCCAGGCATGGTTGCAAAATGGTATTCCTCTATGCTTCGTCAACAACTTCTTTTCTATCTCCTTTGAAGACGTTGATGTTTGACGTAATCAAAGAAACAACTTCCAATTTAAGTGTCAACGATCGTGTGCAGTAATATAACCCAACCGAATGGGTTGGGGTCGAGTTCCAAGGGAGAGATTAGTAGTCGAGAATTCAATAGAAAAGTAAAATTATGTTCCAATCAATCATAGCTATAGACATTAACGAGTAAAAACATAATAAGTTCAAGAAATGACACGAATGTCAATTATCAAATTGGGGGTTTATATTCAACTAAGAAACAAAAATAGCAAAAATAAAAAGATACGAGATAGGGAGACGGGATTCTTGGGATGTGATAGGAATATGGGCTTAAATAAACAATCGGGTACATGCTATTGATAGTAAATCGCTGTAAATTTGTAACTAAGCTAGACTTTAGTGGGGGTAAATTTACTTCCTAGCAACTTACCCTGAATCAACCCGGTTTCTCTCGAACACCGAGTTGCAACATTTAAGCACAACCTTCACCTTAGCCCATTCACTCTCTCAGCTGAATGTGTGGGAGAAGGACTAGGATTTACTCTCTCCAGCTGAACCACGACGACCAAATAACCAATGGCTATTGATTCAGTAGTTTTGGTCTTAAGACCTCTCTCTCTCGCAAGCCAAAGACACGAAGATGAAATCATATTTGCAACTACAATCTTATTAAATTCATACAAAACTACTGAACAAAATCACATTTAAACAGCAAATAGACTATTAATAAGAAAGACCAAACAGTAAATTCAACTTGTATTCACATAGTCATACCCCAAGAATTGAGATTTTAGTTAGACATGAAAAAGAGATGGAAATCGATACAAAAAAGTGTTTCCATCAAATGGGTATGATAAATGTTGTCTTTAAACACGTTAAGGATGAAGATTCTTCAAGACCCACTTCCAATTTCTTGGAATTGAAAACTTCAAAATATTCAAAGCTCAAGAACAATGTCTCAAAAACTCTAAGAACTCAAAACTGAAATATGCTAAAAATCAGTAATAATTCACTACCACTTGATACTAAGCTACATAATTAAATAGGTATTTATAGTTTTCAAAAATTTGTGTTGCGAAGGACCATTCGGCGTAGTTAGTTAAGATCACCGATACACTCGGCGATCCACCCTTTGGTTTGGTTCATCGCCTTTCCGCTTTTTCCTTCAGCATCTTCCCGTTTTGATTCGTTGGGCGATAGGGAACTGCTTCATGGAACTGCTCAGCGATGTTCCGACTTTTCCCTTTCCTCGTACACTTGATCTTTTCCTTCAGGGCTCAGCACACTGGAACATTAGGCAAGATTTGAGGCCTTCCGGTGACTCGTCTAATGGATTAGGCGATCTTCAGGCCGTGTTTTCTTCCTTCTTTCAGCCACTTTGTTCCTTTTTGCTCGATAGCATCCATGGTTTGTTTCTCAAGTCAAATACCTGAAAGTGAAGGATTTACATCAGTTATTGAGACAAAATATGTATTTGAGGACACTAATTGAATCAAAATATAGCCCTAAATAAGTCCAAATTGTGGACTCATCAACACCCCCAACTTAGACTTTTGCTTGTCCTCAAGTAAAACTCAAGTTCAGTAGTTCAAAAAGTATGTCTCAAACAGTGCTACACAAGACACAATCATGAATGTACACAAAAAGACTCAACTTACTCATGCAAGGATCAATTGTATACTCAAAGACTCAATTTGTGACACACCATTATCAAGGATTCTCAAGTTCACTATACTTGCTTCAAATGCAAGTTCTAACTCAACAAAGGTATTCAAATGCCCTCATACAAAAGAATGATTCCATTTTCAAACTCAATGATTTAATCATTTAAAGTTCCGGAATCTAATGTAGCGCTCACACTCACAAAGAAGAACACTATGCCTAACTCAAAATTTAAAATTGTTACATAGACAAAGAAGAGAAAATAGTAAATTTGCAATATATCGGTAATGATCATTTAAGGAAATATATTCTACCTAATTCAATCATGGTGATGGAAGCTTGATTCAATAAAATCTTTGTGTATTATTATATGCTGCACAAGTTAATATAAATACTCGTAATTGAAATAGTTATCGATAATTGTTCCCTTCCCTCTAATGGAATTAGACCTAACACTTATCACATGTTGTACAATAGTGTAAGAATTGACGTATTATCACTTGAATATATTTCGTCAGAAATATTATTGAGTTCTTTTGACAATCCTTTTGTAATCGATCTTTTCGTCAATTCTGTATATGATCACATAACAATGTACATCTAGAAACGTCATCCTAAAATTATTTAAGATTAATCACCAAAATTCAAGGTGATGCATCTGTAAAAAAATTCAAGAACTATTCTTATCCTAAAAGATATGTATTATATATATATATATATATATATATATATATATTTTATTATTATTATTATTATTTTATTCGGTATACCAATTAATAAGTTTATAATCACATTTTTACTATAAAAGCCTAGTTGTATGTGATCTCCTAACAATGTACATCTAATAACTTTATCCTAAAATATATTTAATAATAATTACCAAAATTCAAGTTGGCATATCTATAAAATTTTCAAAAGTCATTCTTATCCAAAAAGATATCAGTAACTCTGAATATGGTATGTCAATTAATAAGTCCACAAACAAATTTTACTATAAAAGCTGAATGCATTTTCTTTCATAGCCACCATCAAGAAAAATATTTTTTTTACATAGCATATTCTATCTGAACCAAGGTTTCTACTTATTAACTTTATATTTACAAGATATTTTAATGTCTGACTTTATGCGCGAGTGGTTTTCATTAGATTATTTACTATTGTAAACTAATTTTTTTTATGTGTAGCTAAAATGAATACTTTCATCAACAATAACAACTTCAACAAGAACAAAGTGGTGTTCATAATGGGAGCAACAGGAATGGGAAAATCCCGTCTGAAATAATCAACTCGGACAAAATGCAAGTATATAAGGGACTTGAAATTGTTACAAACAAGATCACACATACTGAGAAACATGGTGTAAGACACTATTTATATCAAATGACTACCTAGATAATTTTGTAGTAGTAATTGTAGATTCTAGTGGAAAATACACTTTACTATTAAAAAATTATTTATTCCAATTCTGAGAAAGTTAATTTGATCACATTTTCTTAGGTGAAATTGAGCCAGATTCCGACTTCACAGCTGAAGATTTTTTTTTCAAGTTATTTTCTACATATATATTTTTTTGAAAACTCAACGTGTTCCAATTGTTGTTGGAGGGTCAAATTCGTATATTGAAATACCTGTGGAAGACTCTGTGTTCATGTTCAAATATAAGTATGATACTTGCTTTATTTGGATTGATGTAGAGCAATCAGTCTTGAACCGTAGAGTTAACATGAGGGTTGATCAAATGGTCAATGCAGGTAAATTTTTGTAACTGTTTTATGTACCAATCATGATATAATCATGCATCTAGCTAAAAACTTTTCTTATATAATTTTCTTAATAATATTTATGGTTATCAATTCTATGTTCCATTAAATAAAACTCTTCTTTATATTTATGTTGCATGCAGGGCTACTGGATGAGGTGCGGCAGATTTTCATTCCAGATGAGGATTACACCAAAGGAATCTGACGGTCCATTGGTGTCCCCAAAATGGATAGATATTTAAGAGAAGAAACAAATATAGATGAAGATGATGAATCAAAGAAGATGCTTTTTCAATCGTCAATTCCTAATATCAAGAGTAATACTCGTCTATTAATTTATCACCAAATTGAAAAGATTCAATGGCTAATAAATGAGAAAATGTGGTTCGTGCATCATATTATTGCTACTGATGTTTTCAAAGGAGATAGAAAAGAAGTTGTTGACAAAGCGTGGAGGAATACCGTTTTGCAACCATGCTTGGATATTGTGAAAAGATTTCTCAAAAGTTATGATCACAATATTATTATTGAGTGAACATAAACTATCATTATCTCTATCTTAAGTTATTTTGTCTCTTCGGCACTTTAATTTGGACCTATGTTTTATAGTTTGTATCGCATTGTGGATATATATATGATATGACCCTTCTTTATATATATATATATATATATATATTATTCTTGTCTGTAAACACATTGTTATTTATAGAGAAAATACTTAAGCTTTATAAAAATATTTATTTTAAGTTCCAATCCAAGACCAAGCCCCAAGTCCAAGTCCAAGTCTTCTATATTTAATATATACTAATATAAATACGTATTTACACAATTACATGAGATCATTCATAATTTCAAGGTAATAGAGTGAGAAAATAAATGACCATAAATGTTCGGGAAGATTCTACCCTAAAAGAATTTGAAAGAATAGAATTCTTAACTCAAAATTTAAAATTGTTACATAGACAAAGAAGAGAAAATAATAAATTTGCAATCTATCGGTAATGATCATTTAAGGAAATATATTTTACCTAATTCAATCACGGTGATGGAAGCTTGATTGAATAAATTTTTTATCTATTATTATATACTGCACAAGTTAATATAAATACTCATAATTGAAATAGGTATCGATAATTGTTCCCTTCCCTCTAATGGAATTAGACTTAACACTTATGACGTGTTGTTAAATAGTGTAAGAATTGATGCATTATCACTTGAATATATTCCATCCGAAATATTATTGAGTTCTTTTTACAATCCTTTTGTAATCGATCTTTTCGTCCATTCTATATGTGATCTCATAACAATGTACATCTAGAAACGTCATCCTAAAATTATTTAAGCTTAATCACCAAAATTGAAGGTGACCTTTCTGTATATTTTTTCAAGAACTATTCTTATCCTAGAAGATATGAATTTTATATATATATATATATATATATATATATATATATATATATATATATATATATATATATATATTCAATTTGGTAAGCCAATTAATAAGTTTATAATCACATTTTTACTATAAACCCCAGTTGTATCTGATCTCCTAACAATGTACATCTAATAACTTTATCCTAAAATATATTTAATAATAATTACAAAAATTCAAGTTGACATATCTATAAATTTTTCAAAAGTCATTCTTATCCTAAAAGATATCAGTAATTCTGAATCTGGTATGTCAATTAATAAATCCACAAACAGATTTTACTATAAAAGCTAAATTCAATTTCCTTCTTAGCCACCATCAAGAAAAATAATTTTTTTACATAGTATATTCCATCTCAAGTAAGGATTTTACTTATTAACTTTATATTTACAAGATTTTTTAATGTCTGATTGTATGCATGAGTGGTTTTCATGAGATTATTTACTATTGTAAACTAATTATTATTTTTATTTTATTTTATTTTATGTGTAGCTAAAATGAATACTTTCATTAACAATAACATGTTCAACAAGAAGAAAGTGATTGTCACGACTTAAATCGAGTCATGAGTGACACCCACACTTAACCTCCTCGGTGGGCGAACCAATGAATTCAACCCCAACTTTTATTTTACATTCAACTTACAAAATACTAACCGTAATGCGGAAGCTTAAATCTTATTAGTGTAAGAACACGAATCCATTAAAGTCTACTGTATGTCATTACCAAAACCTAAAAGTCATCACATCGAGGACATCTAATCTTCAAATACTTAGTCTAAGAGTATTAACGACACTAAAATAAATGAATAAAATAGTTTATCTCTGAAAACTAAGGACATCATGCCATGACCAAGAGAATCCAACACGAGCTTGAATGAATAGCTCCCCTTGGGACCTGATATGCTAGAGACTGGCTAGAGCTGAGGTCAAGTCAAAGTCGTTGGTACACTCACTGCACTCCACAAAATAAAAACAAAGAAAAATACAAGTAGGGCTTAGTACAGGAAAACATGTATTGAGTAGATATCATCGGCCGACTCAAAATAGTAACTAATATGCATAAAGTAATAGTATAAAATCAACTATAGCACTTAGCAGATGACAGCAACAATCAATATGAACAAGTGACAACTAAAGCAAATACGTAATAAATCACAATATCAACCACACATACGATGACTCATGCTTCCACACCGCACGCTCGTTTGGGAAATAGGTTCTTTGAGATTGATTACATTTAGTTAATTCAATATGTTTTCCTTTTTAATGTTACCATGTCAGAATGTGAAACCCCGACCCCATAATATCGTGTCGGAACATGACACCCCAATACAATGATATCGTGTTGGAACGTGACACCCCGATCCAATAATACTGTGTCGTAACGTGACACCCTGATCCAATAATATCGTTAATTTATCATTTATTATTATCATTTTTCATTGCATTAACAATATTTCATTCAGCCTTCTTTATTCAAGGCATCACTTCGATAGAGAAGGTTCGAGATTATAAATTTCATGGTCTTAGGATTTCAGACCTATCATAAACCACACAACCACACAATCAATGTAACATATCGCAACTAGAAAGAAGTTTAAAATCTGGAAATAGTCATTTTTGGAAAGTGTAAGGAAATTTGGAAAATTTTAAGTAAGTTAAAGTGAGTTTTTGGTCAACTTCAAATGACCATAACTCCTAGCTCAAGATGAGTTAGGTGTAGTTCCTAAGATGGTGGGAAATCTCTTGGGATGATCATTCCAACACCACCGAGTTTGCGAGATTCTGAGTTTGTATGAGTAGGTTATGCCCTTTGGAAGTTAGGTTGTTAGATAAAGGAAAGTCTAATCCGGGATTTGGAAGGGTAAACTAGTCTTTTCCTTACCTAATTTTCCTATTTTGTTTTTAGAAATTTATTTGGGTAAAACAACACTTTATTCAGTTTAGAAAATTAGAATTTACGCTAGGGCTTGGAGAGGAGAAGAGAGAAGAGAAAAGAGGAGAGAAATCATGAAATCGCCAAGAACGTTCAAGCTTTGCGAGTAAAATTCATCAGGGGTGATCCCTACAAGGTATGTGAGATCACATAGTGTAGGTTTAGTTCACCCACACGCCAAACTTGTTTCAATTCAGCAAAATTGGAATTGTTCGAATGTTAAGAAACTGAAGTTCTTGAAGAACATTGTTGAATTCTTGTTGGTTGAATGTTGAATGCCTAGTGTTGATTTGATTCGTGTTTCCGGGTTGTTTTACGACTTAAATCTATTGGATATTTAGGGTACTACTGATCCTAAATGTTTGAGGAAAGGACTATGGAAGTTTAGAGTGTTTAGAGATGAAAAACGAAGGAGAAAAGTAGGAATTTTCTGATGAAAAGGGTGGGCGTCGCGCCAGCCAGCACGCCCCAAAAGAGTCTCTGAAGTTTACCCCTTGGGGCGCCGCGCCAGTCAGCGCACCCCAACGACTCACAGAGCGCCAAGGACGCTAGTTCACCCCATTCTTCCCTCATCTTTTCGTACTAGTTTCTAAGTTATGTACGTCTGTTTCCTAGTTGACTCTAACACTCTAAGGTACATCTAAACATTATGAAATCATCCATAAACTTGAGATCATGAACCTTGAATCCATAATCCAATTCAAGGAAAGTTAAGATCAAGGTCTAAGAAGTCAAGAGTCAAGTCTAGGAGTTAAGAAGAAAGTCAAAGCAAAGCTTCCTAAGATTTCAAGAGTCTTTAACAATGTTTTAAATTAACCTTAAGACTCAAGTTTTCAAGTTAAACAAAGAGTAAAGAGTTGAGTTCATTTCTCAAAATAAAAAGCTATTAGGGAACTAAGTATTCCCAAAGAAGTTTATAAATGTTTTCACATTTGAGCAAGAAAAGGGAGCATCCATTCCAAGAGAGCCCTTGGGCTAAGCTTTGAGTAATTATCTCAAACTAAAGAAAGAGTTATGTTATTAAACATATGAGTTAAGTATATTTTTGGGAGTACTATTGAGCACTGATGTGGGGATGCAAGGTCATATTAACTCAAGTCTCCATAAACCGTGTAGCCATCATGGGTATTAATGGGTCGTACTTTTTAGATGATCACATAAGTTAAGCTAGTGGATCCACTAAGTTATGTAGGTTCTATATGAAGGAAAAGTACAGGACCGTCCTGGCTGCATGTCAAAAGACGTAGTATCACCACTTAGGCTCATAGTGGTGGTTGTCGGTTAGAGAAACTCCCACCTAAACTATATTACTTTGTATATGAGTAAAGTTGAGTTTGTTATTGCATTTTCTTTAATGAACTAAGTTGCTTTTAATGTTTTATAAAGCTTTTCATGTAATGCATGTGTTTCATTGCTTTATTCTGAGTTAAGTTTATTTATGATTTGAGAAGAGCCAAGGTAATTGTTTTTTTCAGATTCCTTTCAAGCCTATATCTTGTTTTAGCATTCCAACTCGCATACTCGTACATTCAATGTACTGATGCCAGTTGGCCTGCATCCTGTTATGATGCAGACACAGGTAACCAGGATCAGTATCCAGTGCTTCGTTGATCCATCTTGAGCACTCAGAGTCTGTGGTGAGCCTCCTTGCATTCGGATGACTACTCTATTTGCTTTCTAGTTTAGTTCATTAGGATGTTGTGGGTTTGTCCAAACATCCATCTCAGTTATTTTAGACGCTTCATAGATAGCCAGTTATTAGTTCTTTAGTCTTCTCATTTCATATGCTAAGACTTGAGTTGTCATTTTGGCCAAGTTGAATGTTGACCATTAATCATTCTGAGTTATTTCACTAAAGTTATTTGAGTAAGTTCATTTGATTATAGTAAAATCTTTAGAATCTTCCGCTGAGTCAGTAAGCCAGTCCAAGGGTTCGCTTAGGGCCAGCAATGGTGTTCGAGTGCTAGCCACGTCCAGGGTGTAGGCTCGGAGCATGACAAACTTGGTATCAAAGCCCAGAGTTCAAGAGTCCTAGGGAGTCTATGAAGTCGTGTCTTTAGAGTCCTATTTAACGGTGTGAAGCGCGTCACATCTATAATTAGGAGGCTGCAATATTTAAGAACTATCTCACTTCTTTCATATTTATTTCGTGCGATAGAGTTAATCTCTATAAAAGTTTCCTTCTAATTCGTGTTTGCGCGTGTTTCAGATAATCATGCCTCCACGAAGAGCAGTCAGAGGTAATCCAACTAGGAGGAATATTGAGGGACAAGAGTTACCCAATGCATCTAAAGTGCAACCTTAAGGAGAAGTCACTAATACTGAGTTCAGAGAGGCTATAAGAATGCTCAGTCAAGTTATGACTAACCAACATGGGCAGCAGTGAGGAGCTCGACAAGAAGAGGCTGACACTTCAAGGATTCGTTAGTTCTTGAGGATGATGGCCAATTAGGTTGTTTCAAGTGTCGGCAAGAGGGTCATTTCTTGACGTAGTGTCCTAAGAACAAGCAAGGTAGTGGAAATCAGGGCAATAGAGCCCAATCTTCATCACTTGCTCCACCAGACAGGGCTGCACCTAGGGCAGCTACTTTCGGTATTGGCGGAGGGGCGAATCAGCTCTATGCGATCACGAGTGGCTAAGAGCAAGAGAACTCTCTAGATGTTGTTACTGGTATGATCAAAGTCTTTACTTTTGATGTTTATGCTTTGCTAGACCCAGGATCAAGTTTATCCTTTGTAACCCCTTATGTTGCAAATAAGTTTGATGTTCTTCCTGAGAAACTTTGTGAACCCTTTTGTGTTTCTACACCTGTTGGGGAGTCTATTCTAGCTAAGCGAGTTTATCGTGATTGTGTTATTTCCATCAATCACAAAGACACCATGGCCGATCTAGCTGAGTTAGACATGGTAGATTTCGATGTCATTCTAGGTATGGACTGACTTCATGACAGTTATGCATCAATAGATTGTAGAACTCGAGTAGTCAAGTTTCAGATTCCTAATGAGCCAGTCATAGAGTGGAGTAGTAGTTCGGTAGGGCCTAAGGGTCGTTTCATTTTGTACCTTAAGGCGAGAAAGTTAGTTTCAAAGGGTTGTATCTATCACCTAGTCTGAGTTAATGACTCAAGTGTTGAGGTACCTCCCATTCAGTCAGTTCCTATAGTAAAAGAGTTTCCAGAAGTCATTCCTGATGAACTACCTAGAGTCCCTCCTAAGAGAGAAATAGACCTCGGTATAGACATCATTCCAGATACTTATCTTATCTCTATTCCGCCATATAGAATGGCACCAACAGAGTTGAAAGAGTTGAAAGAGCAGTTGAGAGATCTCCTAGATAAGGTTTTCATTCGACCAAGTATCTCACCTTCGGGAACTCCGATTTTGTTTGTGAGAAAGAGAGATGGTTCCCTTAGAATGTGTATAGACTACCGCCGGTTGAACAAGCTTACCATAGAGAATAAGTATCGTCTTCTGAGGATTGACTTCAGTGTGCTTCATGTTTCTCGAAAATTAACCTCAGATCAGGTTACCATCAGTTGAAAGTAAGGGAATGTGGCAATCCAAAGACAATATTCAGGACCCATTATGGTCATTATGAGTTTTTTGTAATGTCGTTCAGTTTAACTAATGCACCAGCAATGTTCATGGACCTTATGAATAGAGTCTTCAAACCTTATTTAGATATGTCTTTTATCTTTTTCATTGATGACATACTAATTTATTCAAGGAATAAAGAGGATCATGCTAGCCATCTCAGAATAGTTCTTTAGACTTTGAAAGATAAGGAGTTGTATGCCAAGTTCTCTAAGTATGAGTTTTGGCTTGAGTATGTGGCATTCTTGGGCCACATAGTTTCTGGTGATGCAATTAAAGTTGATATTCAGAAAATTGAGGTAGTGCACAATTGGCCTAGACCCACATCTCCAACTGATATCAGGTGTTTCTTGGGTTTAGCTGGCTATTATAGAAGGTTTGTAGAAGGGTTCTCGTCTATTTCGTCTCGTTTGACCAAGTTGACTCAGAAGACAGTGAAATTTCAATGGTCTGAAGCTTGTGAGAAAAGCTTCCAGGAATTGAAAAAGAGGTTGACTACTGCCTAGTTTTGACCTTACTAGAATGTACTCAAAGTTTTGTGGTGTAATGTGATGCATCTAGAGTTGGTCTGGGTTGTGTCTTAATGCAGAATGACAAAGTTATAGCTTATGCCTCCAGACATTTGAAAGTTCATGAGAAGAATTATGCAACCCACGATCTAGAGTTGGCTGCTGTAGTTTTCTCTTTGAAGATATGATTCCATTATTTGTATCGTGTTCATGTAGATGTGTTCACCGATCATAAGATCCTTCAATATGTGCTCAATCAGAAAGAGCTCAATCTCGGATAGAGACGGTGGTTAGAGTTACTCAAGGACTACGACATGAGTATTCTTTACCACCCAGGTAAGGCTAATGTTGTTGCTGATTCCTTGAGCAGGTTGTCTATAGGTAGCACCTCCCATGTTGAAGAAGGAAAGAGAGAGTTAGCAAAAGATATGCATAGGCTTGCACGCCTAGGAGTCCGACTCATGGATTCCACAGAAGGAGGAATAGTGGTGACGAATGGAGCTGAATCATCACTAGTGGCAGAAGTTAAAGAAAAGCAAGACCAAGATCCCATTTTTCTTGAATTGAAGGTAAATGTTCATAAGCAAAAAGTATTAGCTTTCGAATGAGAGGGAGATGGCGTAATGAGATATCAAGGTAGATTGTGCATACCAATGGTGGATGGACTCTAAGAGAGGATCATGGAGGAGGCTCATAGCTCCAGATATTCCATTCATCCTGGTTCCACAAAGATGTATCGTGATTTGAAAGAAGTGTATTGGTGGAATAGTATGAAGAAGAGCATTGCAGAATCTGTTGCTAAGTGTCCAAATTGCCAAGAAGTTAAAGTAGAGCATCAAAGGCCCGGTGGTTTGGCGCAGATTATAGAACTTCTAGAATGGAAGTGGGAGATGATTAGTATGGATTTCATCACAGGTTTTTCAAGGTCTCGTAGACAACATGATTCTATTTGGGTAATTATCGACAGAATGACAAAATGATCCCACTTTTTATCGGTAAAGACTACCCATGCAACAGAAGATTTTATTAAGCTCTATATTCAGGAAGTAGTAAGACTTCATGGAGTCCCAGTCTCCATTATTTCAGATAGAGGTGCATAATTTACTGCACAGTTCTGGAAATCTTTTCAGAAAGGCTTCGGTACATAGGTGAACTTAAATACTGCCTTTCATTCTCAGAGTGAAGGGCAAGCAGAGCACACTATTCATACATTAGAAGATATGTTGAGGGCTTGCGTGATTGATTTCAAAGGAAATCGGGATGATCACCTACCAATCATTGAGTTTGCTTACAACAACAATTACCACTCTAGCATCCAAATGGCTCATTATGAAGATCTTTATGGGAGAAGATGTAGATCTCCAATTGGATGGTTTGAAGTTGGTGAAGCAGGGTTGGTAGGACTAGATTTAGTTCACCAAGCTATGGAGAAGGTGAAAGTGATTCAAGAGAGGTTGAAAACGGGATAGAGTCATCAAAAATTCTACACTGATGTTAGGAGAAGGGCGTTAGAATTCGAAGTAGATGATTGGGTATATTTCAAAGTTTCACCCATTAATGGTGTTATGAGGTTTGGTAAGAAGGGGAAGCTTAGTCCCCGGTATATTGGACCTTATCGCATAGCCAAGGGGATTGGCAATGTAGCTTATGAGTTGGAGCTACCATAGGAATTAGCAGTGGTTCATCCGATATTTCACATCTCCATGTTGAAGGAGTGCATGGGTGATCCTTCATTGATCATACCAATTGAAAATATTGGGATAAAGGATAGCTTATCATATGAGGAGATCCCTGTCCAGATTCTAGATCGGCGAGTTCACAAGTTGAGAACAAAAGAGGTAGCAACAATCAAGGTCCTTTGGAGGAACCAATTTGTTGAAGAAGCTACTTGGGAAGATGAAGAGGACATGAAGAAGAGATATCCACATCCCTTTGAATCCGAAGAAAGTGCAAATCAGGGTACTAATTTTCTTCTTAGTGCTCTCTAATTTATGAATGAGCATGTTGTTTGTTTGCATATGTTTGTTGGGTGTTTGAGTTTGATGTTACACCCTAAACCTAATAAGAGTAATCTCATTCGAGGATGAATGTTCCCAAAGGGGATATAATGTAACATCTCGCAACTAGAAAGAAGTTTAAAATCTGGAAATAGTAATTTTTTGAAAGTGTAAAGAAATCTGGAAAATTTTAAGTAAGTTATAGTGAAGTTTTCGTCAACTTCAAACAACTACAACTCGTATATCAGGATGAGTTAGGTGTAGTTACAGATATGGTTGGAAATCTCTTGGGATTATCTTTACAACGCCGCCGAGTTTGCGTGATTCCGAGTTCGTATGAGTAAGTTATGCCCTTTGGAAGTTGGGCTGTTAGATTAAGGAAAGTCTAATCCAGGTTTTGGAAGGGTAAACTAGTCTTTTCCTTACCTAATTTGGCTATTGCGTTTATAGGAATTTATTTGGGGTAAAACAAGACTTTATTTAGTTTAGAAAATTAGAATTTACACTAGGGCTTGGAGAGGAGAAGAAAGAAGAGAAAAGAGGAGAGAAATCAATAAATCACCAAGAACGTTCAAGCTTTGCGAGTGGAATTTATCGGGGGTGATCCCTACCAGGTATGTGAGATCACATAGTGTTGGGTTAGTTCACCCACACGCCAAACTTGTTTCACTTCGGCAAAATTGGAGTTGTTTGAATGTTAAGAAAGTGAAGTTCTTGAAGAACATTGTTGAATTCTTGTTGGTTGATTGTTGAATGCCTAGTGTTGATTTCATTCTAGTTTCTGGGTTGTTTTTCGAGTTAAATCTATTGGGTATTGAGGGTACTAATGATCCTAAGTGTTTGGGGAAAGGACTATGAAAGTTTAGCGGGTTTAGAGATGAAAAGGAATGAGAAAAGTCAGAAATTTCTGGTGAAAACGGTGGCGCGTTGCGCCAGCCAGTGTGCCCAAAAAGAGTCTTTGAAGTTTACCCCTTGGGGTTCCGTGCCAGCCAGCACCCCCCAAATTGTCCTCTGAAGTTTGGGGCCTGGTGCCCCAACACCTCTTAGAGCGCTAAGGATGCCAGTTCACCCCATTCTTCCCCCATCTTTTCGTACTAGTTTCTAAGTGATGTACCTATGTTTCCTAGTTGATTCTAACTCTCTAAGGTACATCTAACATCATGAAATCATCCATAAACATGAGATCATGAACCTTGAATCCATAATCCAATTCAAGGAAAGTTAGGATCAAAGTCAAAAAAGTCAAGAGTCAAGTCTAGGAGTTAAAAAGCAAGTCAAAGCAAAGTTTCCTAAGTTTTCAAAAGTCTTTAACAATGTTTTAAATTCATTTTAAGACTAAAGTTTTCAAGTTATGCAAAGAGTAAAGAGTTGGGTTCATTCCTCAAAATAAAAAGCTATTACGGAACTAAGTATTTTCAAAGAAGTTTATAAATGTTTTCACATTTAAGCAAGAAAAGGGAACATCGATTCCAAGAGAGCCTTTGGGCTAAGCTTTGAGTAATTATCTCAAACTAAAGAAAGAGTTATGTTTTTAAACATATGAGCTAAGTTTATTTTTGGGAGTAGTATTGAGCACCGATATGGGGATGCGAGATCATATTAACTCAAGTCTCCATAAACCATGTAGCCATAATGGGTATTAATGTGTCATACTATTTTGATGATCACTTAAGTTAAGCTAGTGGATCCACTAAGTTAAGTAGGTTCTTTATGATGGCAAAGTATAGGACCATTCTGGTAGCGTGTCAAAAGACGTTGTATCACCACTTAGGCTCGTAGTGTTGGTTGTCGGTTAGAGAAACTCCTACCTAAACTATATTACTTTGTATATGAGTAAAGTTGAGTTTGTTATTGCATTTTCTTTAATGAACTAAGTTGCTTATACTGTTTTATAAAGCTTTCCATATAATGCATGTGTTTCATTGTTTTATTTTGATTTAAGTTTATTCATGAGTTGAAAAGAGCCAAGGTAAGTGTTTTTTTCATATTCCTTTCAAGCCTATATCTTGTTTTAGCATTCTAAATCTTATACTCGTACATTCAATGTACTGACACCAGTTGGCCTGCATCTTCTTATGATGCAGAAACAGGTAACTAGGATCAGCGTCCAGCGCCTCGTTGATCCAGCTTGAGCACTCAGAGTCTGTGGTGAGCCTCCTTGCATTCGGAGGACTCCTTTGTTTGCTTTGTAGTTTAGTTCATTAGGACGTTGTGGGGTTTGTCCCAACATCCATCTTAGTTGTTTTAGAGGCTTCATAGACAGTCAGTTATTAGTTCTTTAGTCTTCTCATCTCATATGCTAAGACTTGAGTTGCCATTTTGTCCAAGTTGAATGTTGACCATTAAACATTCTGAGTTATTTCACTAAAGTTATTTGAGTAATTTCATTTGATTATACTAAAATGTTTAGAGTCTTCCGCTGAGTTAGTAAGCCAAGCCAAGGGTTCGCTTGGGGCCAACAATGGTCTTTGAGTGCCAGCCACCTCCAGGGTGTAGGCTCGGGGCGTGACAATCAAGTAAATAGAGAAATTTACAATATCACTCAATACACATCAATCACTATTAAGAGTCTATCTATCATATAGAATAAATAATACCCTACCTCCACCGAAGAACCGAAGTCAAGCAAGCTACTTCTCCAATACTTTTCCTTTCCTCAATGCCTCTGAATGTTTCCAGTATATCAAGTATACATGCATAGTTTGTAAGTTAACGAGTTGATAAACACTCATATTATTTTATGTCTATCCTTGACCCAAAAACTCACCCAATTCTATAATCAATTTCCTAAAGTTCAAACTTAAGGGTAAGTCTTAATTCCTCCAATTAGCATAACTTTAATGGAATTTAAATAATTCAATACACCTAATATTTAATTACCTATACCAATTTATCAACAATTGAAACATAATATGGTAACTTCACGAATAATACAACCCTAAGTCATTACTCACTTACATCAGCATCATATGATCATCGAAGAAGAGAGGCAGATAGAAACCTTATTCCAATTTCCCTTAATCTATACATCTCTCTAATCATTAGCTTATCATTAGCCTTTAATTATTTTACCATAATCAATCCAACTAATAAATAATAATTTAACATATCCAAGTGATAACCCATGTCGTACAGAAACATATTTCCCAATTCAAATCTTTTATTCAACCCACCACTAATTTGCTAATTGTTATCTATTCACCAAGTTTTAATTATATAGCTACCAACCGATAATTATATGTAAACTAAATTGAAAGCGTAAATTAGGTTACCCGAATCGACATTCTCCATTACCGACTTTCTCAAATCTTTTATTCAACCCACCACTGAGTTGAATGTTGACCATTAAACATTCTGATTTCATTAAAACTTTGGTTACTTCGTGTTTCGGCAAAATTTATTGGAATCAGTAATTCTGTTTTAAACACAGATTGGCAACATAAGGGATTTGAAATTGTTACGAACAGGATAACACAGAAACAAAGTGTACGACACTATTTGTTAGGTATATATTTTTATTTCCAACAATATTTATATCAAATGACTACCAAGATAATTTAGTAGTAGTAATTATAGATGCTAGTGGAAAATATACTTTACTATTAAAAGTTTATTTATTCCAATTCTAAGAAAGTTAATTTGATCACATTTTGTTAGGTGAAATTGAGCAAGATTCCGACTTCACAGCTGAAGATTTTTGTTTGCAAGCTATTGTCTACCTAGAAATTTTTTTGAAGACCCAACGTGTTCCAATTATTTTTGGAGGGTCAAATTCGTATATTGAAAAACTTGTGGATGACCGTGAATTCATGTTGAAATATAAGTATGACACTTGGTTTATTTGGATTGATGTAGAGTAATCAGTCTTGAACCGTAGAGTTGAAATGAGGGTTGATCAAATGGTCAATGCAGGTAATTTTTGTAGTTGTTTTATGTATCAATCAATATATAATCATGCATCTAACTAGAAACTTTTCTTATATAATTTTCTTAATAATATTTTTGGTTATCAAATCTATGTTCCACTAAATAAAACTTTTCTTTAAATTTATGTTGCATGCAGGGCTAGTGAATGAGGTGCGGCAAATTTTCATTCCAGATGCAGATTACACCAAAGGAATCCGACGGTCCAGTGATGTCCCCGAAATGGACATATATTTAAGAGAAGAAACAAATATAGACGAAGATGATGAATCAAAGAAGATGCTTCTTCAATCGTCAATTGCTAATATCAAGGGTAATACTCGTTTATTAATTTGTCACCAACTTGACAATATTAAACAATTAATAAATGAGAAAATGTGGTTGTGCATCATATTATTGCTACTGATGTTTTCAAAGGAGATAGAAAAGAAGTTGTTGACGAAGCATGGAGGAATATCGTTGTGCAACCATGCCTGGATATTATGAAAAGATTTCTCAAAAGTGATGATCACAATATTACTATTGAGTGAACATAAACTATCATTATCTCTGTCTTAAGTTATTTTGTCTCTTCGGCACTTTATTTTGGACCTATTTTGTACAGTTTGTATCGCATTACAAATATATATATATGATATGACCCTTCTTTCTTTATATATTATTCTTGTCTGTAAAAATATTATTATTTATAGAGCAAATATTTAAGCGTTATAAAAAATATTTATTTTAAGTTCCGATCCAAGCCCAAGCCCCAAGTCCAAGTCTTCTATATTTAATATATATAAATATAAATACGTACTTACACAATTACTAAAGATCATTCATAATGTCAAGGTAATAGAGTGACAAAATAAATGACCATAAATGTTCGGGAAGATTCTACCCTAAAAGAATTTGAAAGAATAAAATTCTTAACTCAAAATTTTAAATTGCTACATAGACAAAGAAGAGAAAATAGTAAATTTGCAATCTATCGGTAATGATCATTTAAGAAAATATATTCTATCTAATTTAATCACGGTGATGGAAGCTTGATTCAATAAAATCTTTATCTATTATTATATGCTGCACAAGTTAATATAAATACTCGTAATTGAAATAGTTCTCGATAATTGTTCTCTTCATTCTAATGGAATTAGATTTTAACACGTATGACGTGTTGTTGAATAGTGTAAGAATTGACGCATTATCACTTGAATATATTTCGTCAGAAATATTATTGAGCTCTTTTTACAATCCTTTTGTAATCGATCTTTTCATCAATTTTTTATGTGATTTCATAACAATGTACATCTAGAAACGTCATCCTAAAATTATTTACGCTTAATCACCAATATTCTAGGTGACGTATCTGTATATATTTTCAAGAACTATTCTTTTCCTAAAATATATGAATTATATATATATATATATATATCAATTTGTTATACGAATTAATAAGTTTATAATCACATTTTTACTATAAAATCCCAGTTGTATGTGATCTCCTAACAATGTACATCTAATAACATTATCCTAAAATATATTTAATAATAATTACCAAAATTCTAGTTGAAATATCTATAAATTTTTCTAAAGTCATTCTTATTCTAAAAGATATCAGTAATTCTAAATATGGTATGTCAATTAATAAGACCACAAACAGATTTTATTATAAAAGCTAAATATAATTTCTTTCATAGCCACCATCAAGAAAAATATATATATTTTTACATAGTATATTGCATCTCAAGCAAGGTTTCTACTTATTAACATTATATTTACAAGATTTGTTAATGTCTGAATGTATGCATGACTGATTTTCATGAGATTACTTACTATTGTAAACTAATTATTATTATTTTATTTTATGCGTAGCTAAAATGAATACTTTCATCAATAATAACAAGTTCAACAAGAAGAAAGTGGTGCTCATAATGGGAGCAACATGAAGGGTAAAATCATGTTCTCTCTGTTGACCTTGCCACCCATTTTCGAGGAGAAATAATTAACTCGGACAAAATGCAAGTATATAAAGGACTTGAAATTGTTAGATACAAGATCACACACTGAGAAACAATGTGTACGACACTATTTGTTAGATATATATTTATTTCCAACAATATTTATATGAAATGACTACCTGGATAATTTAATAGTAGTAATTGTAGATTCTCGTGGAAAATATACTTTACTATTAATTTTTTTTTCTAATTCTGTGAAAGTTAATTTGATCACATTTTCTTAGGTGAAACTGAGCCAGATTCCGACTTCACAGCTAGAGATTCTTGTTTGCAAGCTATTGTGTCGCCCGTCCCACCGGATCGTGCTGGTCCCCACTCTTACACCGAAGTAGGATAACCCTCGTATCCCAATAGTAAAAACATGCGGAAATTTAAAGAAAACAGAATAAATGTAATACTTATGATTTTATAAATAATACCTTTGGACACACGTTTGGTTTAACTTGCAAAGTAATTTAAAGAAACCCCATGAATCTAGTCTAAACTGGTACAACAGCTACTAAAAGTACAACTGGACAAGATAAATAGAAGACACAACTCCCACCATGCAGAAGGAAGAATAGAAGCTACTGGAGAATTTTCTTCGTCTTCACCTAAGGAAACATCACCAAGCTGCATCCAGACTATGTCAAAATGACATAGCAAGAGTAGTATCTGTACAAACACACATACTGGTAGGCATCATCAGTCAACTCGACGCCCACCACATAACATAAGAAACCAACTAGCAAGATCATGAAATAAACCACTCGCTTCTCCACCTTTTCCCTCTCGTGAAATACCTCCAATATACACTAGTATTCTACCTACTGTCACCCTTCTCAATCAACCTATTATCCAGATAGTAGATCATAGCCTAACCATTCTACCACATAGAGATATTCCCCAAATACAACCACCAACATTTCAACTAACCGTTCACGTCAGACCCCTCCTTCCTCGTCACATTACCCATCCATAGTCACATAATACATTACATCACGCTCCATTAACACTAAACCCAATCTCTTTCTCCAGGGTGAAATCCACCTAAGCATATTTCATCACACGCTCTACCTCTACTCCTCGCCAATACAACACACGGACAACACTTACTATCTATTACTCGCCTCTTGAACATTTTTTCCCTTTCACTAGACCCAACAAGTTCGCTCATTACAACGAACAATCAAATATAATCCATCATACACGTGATCACTAAGTACAACATAAGCAAGTCAATACAACATAAACTCACATGCGCATATCAAACATATACGATATCATCAATATTTACGAACAACAAACAACTTCACATTTTATATCACATCATTGGTCCTCTCATGGAACCCAAACAATTAGTTATGCCGAAACGTGGCAACCGAACCAAGTAGTTATGTCGAAACGTGGCAACCGATCCCATAGTTATGCTGGAATGTGGCAACCGATCTAATAGTTATGCCGAAACGTAGCAACCGATCCAAGTTAGTTATGCCGAAACGTGGCAACCGATCCATTCAATACATCACAATCACAAGTATATCTTCAAGATCATACATTTAGGTCATGATTTCATGGCAATCATAGTTCACCCATCTAATTTACAACAAGTGTGGTCAACAATGCAATTTTCATATACACACATTAACTTGACCATGCTTAGCCCTAGTTCATTCTCTAAGGTTTCTTTCTAGGGTTTTAGTCACAATTCATCATAAATCCTCAATTCAATCACTCTAATTTATGATCTAGCATGCATTCATAAATCTAGTTCCATTTATGATTTCATAGCCTTATTCTTGAATTAATTGTATCCATGATAACAATTCATCAATTCCTCTTCTCAATGCATAAGCCCACATACTTTGATTTCTAGGGGTTACTCATGGAATTTACTTGGTGCACGAAGGTCTACACATAACCCTACCATTGATTAAAATCTACTACGTAGTAAGCACAAATTTATAGCTACTCAATTCATAATACCTAGCCTACCTGGGCGCCAAACAATTGTACGGAGTTTTGACCTCGATACCAATTTTCTGGGCATCGTGACGGTGAATTCAACCAAGAATCCGCAAGATAAAACCACCCTTACGCTAGAATTCTCTTTCTACTTCTTTCTGAAGCTTAGAGCAACTTTTCTGAGGTTTCTAAGGTGTTTAACAACTTATTTAGGTATTTTAGGAAGATGGAGAAAATAGGATTTCTCGTAATTAACGTTCTGTATCGCCTATCCCGCCTTGGCGCCAGCTTACCCCGCTGTGGCACCGCCGTCTTAGCGGCACCTGGCCTGCTCTGGTGGGACAGTGACCCAGATTTTTCCCTATTTTTGTCTCTCCTAAATAACGACGGTTTGGGTCATTACATATTATCTACATAGAAATTTTTTTGAAGAGTCAACGTGTTCCAATTATTGTTGGATGGTCAAATTCATATATTGAAGAACTTGGGGAAGATCATGTGTTCATGTTCAAATATAAGTATGCTACTTGCTTTATTTGGATTGATGTAGAGCAATCAATCTTGAACCGTAGAGTTGACATGAGGGTTGATCAATTGGTCAATGCAAGTAATTTTTGTAATTGTTTTATGTATCAATCAAGATATAATCATGCATCTGGCTAAAAACTTTTCTTATATAATTTTCTTAATAATATTTTTTGTTATCAAATCTATATTCAACTAAATAAAAGTCTTCTTTAAATTGATGTTGCATGCAGGGCTAATGGATGAGGTGCGGAACATTTTCATATCAGATGCAGATTACACCAAAGGAATCCGATGGTCCATTGGTGTCCTCGAAATGGACTGATATTTAAGACAAGAAACAAATATAAACGAAAATGATGAATCAAAGAAGATGCTTCTTCAATCGTCAATTGCTAATATCAAGCGTAATATTCGTTTATTAATTTGTCACCAACTTGACAAGATTCAACGGTTAATAAATGAGAAAATGTGGTTGGTGCATCAAATTATTTCTACTGACGTTTTCAAAGGAGATAGAAAAGAAGTTGTTGACGAAACATGAAGGAGTACCGTTTTGCAACCATGCCTGGATATTTTGAAAAGATTTCTCAAAAGTGATGATCACAATATTATTATTGAGTTAACATAAACTATCATTATCTCTATCTTGAGTTATTTTGTCTCTTCGACACTTTAATTTGGACCTATTTTGTATAGTTTGTATCGCATTACATATATATGTATGTTTGATATGACCCTTCTTTCTATATATATTATTCATGTCTGTAAAAATATTATTATTTATTGAGAAAATATTTAAGCTTTATAAGAAATAATTATTTTAAGTTTCTATCCAACTCCAAGCCCCAAGTCCAAGTCTTTAATATTTAATATATATTAATATAAATACCTATTTACACAATTACATGAGATCATTAATAATGTCAAGGTAATAGAGTGAGAAAATAAATGACCATAAATGTTTGGGAAAATTCTACCCTAAAAGAATTTGAAAAATAGAATTCTTAACTCAAAATGTAAAATTGTTACATAGACAAAGAAGAGAAAATAGTAATATTGCAATGTATCGGTAATGTTCATTCAAGGAAGTATATTCTACATAAAAGCCCTGTTGTATGTGATCTCCTAATAATGTACACCTAATAGCTTTATCCTAAAATATGTTTAATAACAATTACCAAAATTCAAGTTGACATTTATATAAATTTTTCAAAAGTCATTCTTATCCTAAAAGATATCAGTAATTCTAAATATGGTATGTCAATTAATAAGTCCCCAAACAAATTTCATTGTAAAAGTTGAATGCAATTTCTTTCATAGCCACCATCAAGAAAAATATATATTTTCTTATATAGTATATTCCATCTAAACCAAAGTTTATACTTATTAACGTTATATTTATAAGATTTTTTAATGTCTAACTGTATGCATGAGTGGTTTTCATGAGATTATTTACTATTGTAAACTAATTATTATATTCATTTTATTTTTTGTGTAGCTAAAATGAATACTCTCATCATCAATAACAAGTTCAACAAGAACAAAGTGGTGTTCATAATGGAAGCAACAAGAACGGGAAAATCCCGTCTCTCTGTTGACCTTGCCACCCATTTTTGAGGAGAAATAATCAACTCGGAAAAAATGCAAGTATATAAGGGACTTAAATTGTTACAAACAAGATCACACAAAAACAAGGGGTACGACACTATTTGTTAGGTATATATATTTATTTTCAACAATATTTATGTCAAATGACTACCTAGATAGTATAATAATAGTAATTGTAGATTATAGTGGAAAATATACTTTACTATGAAGAAATTACTTATTCCAATTCTGAGAAACTTAATTTGATCACATTTTCTTAGGTGAAATTGAGCCAAATTCTTACTTCACAGCTGAAAATTTTTGTTTGCAAGCTATTGTCTACATAGAAATTTTTTTGAAGACTCAACGTGTTCCAATTATTGTTGGAGGGTGTAATTTGTATATTGCAAAACTTGTGGAAGACCCTGTGTTCAAGTTCAAATATAAGTATGATACTTGCTTTATTTTGATTGATGTAAGGCAATCAGTCTTGAACCGTAGAGTTGACATGAGAGTTGATCAAATGGTCAATGTAGGTAATTTTTGTACTTGTTTTATGTGTAAATCAAAATATAATCACGCTTCTAGTTATAAAATTTTCTTAATAATATTTATTGTTATAAACTCTAATTTCCACTAAATTAAACTCTTCTTTAAATTTATGTTGCATGCAGGGCTAGTGGATAAGGTGCGGAAGATTTTCATTCCAGATGCAGATTACACCAAAGGAATCTCACTATCTATTGGTGTCCCCGAAATGGACAAATATTTAAGAGAAGAAACAAATATAGACGAAGATGATGAATCAAAGAAGATGCTTCTTCAATCATCAATTGCTAATATCAAGCATAATACTCCTTTATTAATTTGTCACCAACTTGACAAGATTCAATGGTTGATAAATGAAAAAATGTGATTGGTGCATCATATTATTGCTAGTGACGTTTTGAAAGGAGATAGAAAAGAAGTTGTTGACGAAGCATGGAGGAATACCGTTTTGCAACCATGCTTGGATATTGTGAAAACATTTCTCAAAAGTAAAGGCCAAAATATTATTATTGAGTGATCATAAACTATCATTATCTCTATCTTGAGTTATTTTGTCTCTTCGGCACTTTAATTTGGACCTATTCTGTACAGTTTGTATCGCATTACAAATATATATATGATATGACACTTCTTTTTATGTATATTATTCTTGTCTATAAAAACATTGTTATTTATAGACCAAATATTTAAGCTTTATAAAAAATATTTATTTAAAGTTCCGATCCAAGCCCAAGCCCCAAGTCAAGTCCAAGTCTTCTATATTTTATATATTTATTAATATATATATATATACGCACTTACATAATTACATGAGATCATTCATAATGTCAAGGTAATAGAGTGACAAAATATATGACCATAAATGTTCGGGAAGATTCTAACCTAAAAGAATTTAAAAGAATAAAATTCTTAACTCAAAATTTAAAATAGGTACATAGACAAAGAAGAGAAAATAGTAAATTTACAATCTATCGGTATTGATCATTAAAGGAAACATATTCTACGTAATTGAATCACGGTGATGGAAGCTTGATTCAAAAAAATCTTTCTCTAGCATTATATGCTGCACAAGTTAATATAAATACTCGTAATTGAAATAATTATCAATAATTGTTCCCTTCCCTCTAATGGAATTAGACTTCACATTTATGACATGTTGTTAAATAGTGTAAGTATTGACACATTATTACTTGAATATATTCCGTCATAAATATTATTGAGTTCCTTTTACAATCCTTTTGTAATTGATCTTTTCGTCAATTATGTATGTGATCTCATAACAATGTACATCTAGAAACGTTAGACTAAAATTATTTAAGCCTAATCACCAAAATTCAAGGTGATATATCTGTATAATTTTTCGAGAACTATTCTTATCCTAAAAAGTATGAATTATATATATATATATGTATGTATATACATATATTTTTTAATTTGGTATACCAATTAATAAGTTTATAATCACAATTTTACTATAAAATCCTAGTTCTATGTGAATTTCTAACAATGTACATCTAATAACTTTATCGTAAAATATATTTATTAATAATTACCAAAATTCAAGTTGATATATCTATAAATTTTTCAAAAGCCATTCCTATCCTAAAAGATATCAGTAATTCTGAATATTGTATGTCAATTAATAAGTCCACAAACAGATTTTACTATAAAAGCTGAATGCAATTTCATTCATAGCCACCATCAAGAAAGATATATATTTTTTTACAAAGTATATTCCATCTCAAGCAAGGTTTTTACTTATTAACTTAATATTTACAAGATTTTTTAATGTCTAACTGTATGCATGAATGGTTTTCATGAGATTATTTACTATTGTAAACTAATTATTATTTTTATTTTATTTTATGTGTCACTAAAATTAAATACTTTCATCAACAATAAAAAGTTCAACAAGAAGAAAGTGGTGTTCATAATGGGAGCAGCAGGAACGGGAAAATATCGTCTTTCTATTGACCTTGCCACCCATTTTTGAGGAGAAATTATCAACTCAGACAAAAGGCAAGTATATAAGGGACTTGAAATTGTTACAAAAAAGATCACACAGAAACAAGGTTTATGACACTATTTGTTAGGTATATATATTTATTTCCGACAATATTTATATCCACTGACTACCTCGATAATGTAATTGTAGTAATTGTAGATTCTAGTGGAAAATATACTTTACTATTAAAAAATTATTTATTCCAAATCTGAGAAAGTTAATTTGATCACATTTTCTTTGGTGAAATTGAGCCAGATTCCGACTTCACAACTGAAGATTTTTGTTTGCAAGCTATTGTCTACATAGAAATTTTTTTGAAGACTCAACGTGTTTCAATTATTGTTGGAGGGTCAAATTCGTATATTGAAAAACTTGTGGAAGGTCCTGTGTTCATGTTCAAATATAAGTATGATACTTGCTTTATTTGGATTGATGTAGAACAATTAGTCTTGAACCATAGAGTTGAGATGAGGATTGATCAAATGGTCAATGCAGGTAATTTTTGTAATTCTTTTATGTATCAATAAATATATAATCATGCATCTAGCTAAAAACTTTTCTTAATAATATTTTTGTTTATTAAATCAATGTTCCACTAAATAAAAATCCTCTTTAAATTTATGTTTCATGCAAGGCTAGTGGATGAGGTGCGGCAGATTTTTATTCCAGATCCAGATTACACCAAAGGAATCCGGCGGTCCATTGGTGTCCTTGAAATGGACAAATATTTAAGAGAAGAAATAAATATAGACGAAGATGATGAATCAAAGAAGATGTTTCTTCAATCGTCAATGGCTAATATCAAGCGTAATACTCATTTATTAATTTGTCACCAACTTGACAAGTTTCAACGGTTAATAAATGAGAAAATGTTGTTGGTGCATCATATTATTGCTACTAACGTTTTCAAAGGAGATAGAAAAGAAGTTGTTGACGAAGCATGGAGGAATACCGATTTGCAATTATGCCTGGATATTGTGAAAAGATTTCTCAAAAGTGATGATCACAATATTATTATTGAGTGAACAGAAACTGTCATTATCTCTATCTTGAGTTATTTTGTTTCTTCGGCACTTTAATTTGGATTACAGATATATATGATATGACCCTTCTTTTGTATATATAATATTCTTTTCTGTAAAAACATTGTTATTTATAGAGCAAATATTTAGGCTTTATAAAAAATATTTATATTAAGTTTCGATCCAAGCCCAAGTGTAATGACCTGGAAAGTCATTTTTAGAAGTTTTTATAAAATGACCATACTACCCATCTTGATAGTTGCACCGAGTAATTTTTTATTAGTCGGTGTGGAAATTTTGAATTACTCGATAATTTCGATTATTTAATTGACAGATATTTATTAAATAATTTCTTGTAATTTAATTGGTGGTTAATGGGTCAACTTCATAATTTTCTTACCAATTGGCCCATATAGTCGAATAAGTTAATTGAGGTTTGACAATATTTATATAATTCAGAAAATCCAGAAAAAATTAAATCGTTGTGGCTAACGGAGGGAATTTTCTCATCTCGGGTGAACAATGGGTCGCTCCAGGTAAAACAAGAATTCACCTAATCTTCATCTCTAATTCGTATGTACTAGTTTTAGGAGTAAGAGTTTAATTAATTATTAATTTGGTAGGTTGAAAGAGTTGAATATTTACAGAATGTTGGAGATATAGTAATGTAAACTATTTTTGATTGGGTGTATTTATTTATGGAAGTGGAGTGATGTTTCATGATGATTAATGATGAGGAAATTAATGATGCGATAGTAAATGAGTGGAAGAAAATTTTAGATAGCTTAGGTTCTGCTTAGTATCATCCGTAACAAGTTGATTTTTGTTCTGCCGATTCTTCATCTTGATATTTTTCTTTAGTTATTATTTGTATATCTGTTTCAGTCATTGATACAATATTCATTATCTGATTCTATTACTGAATTATTTTCTTTATTTTCTGATAATTCATATATACTATCTTCACTTTCTAATTCATAATCTACGTACTCTATCTGCGTATATTTTTCATCGTCTATTATTATATCTGATATTTGTTTTTTCTTTGGATTTTTAGTTAATTTACAATCTCTAGCTATATGTCCTAATTTTCCACAATTATAACATACCATTTTTTGGGGGTGCGGAATTGGTAGTTGATGAATTTATATTTTTGGTAGTGTGGTAGGTGGTAGTGTGGTAGGTGAGCAATTTATCTTAAAGATTTTATTATAATATTCTTTTTTCAAGGGTCTTAATCTTGATATCTCTTTAATATTATTTATGATATATTCTAGATATAACATATCTTGGGTTCTTAGGTACATATATAAATTTTCCTCCATTAATTGTTCTAATAGTTTTATATCTTCCATAGATTCTGTCCAATATTGTAAATATTCGTAGTTCATTAAAATTACTTAAAAATCCAAAGAAAAACTTCTAATCTAGGTAGAAGATATAAGAAAATAGGTGACAAACTAAGTTAATGTTAGAAAAAGAGACAGTAAAATTAGAAGATAGTTTAACTGCTATGATAAGAATAACAAAAGAAAATGAAGAAATAGATAGAAAAATGGAAATTGAAAAAATAAAACAACAAGAGAAAATATTATCTTTATTTTTCGTCTGTCATAGTTTTCATATGTTTTTTCGTCTACGGCATATTCTTCCTTATTCATTTATAGATTGTGTTAAAGTTTATATTCTAAACTTTCTATCTGTATCTGTAGGTATAAAATAGTTTTTCTCTGTGCTATTATAGATTTTTTACAAGTTCCTGCAAATATATTACTGTGATCCGGGTTTTAATATATTGAGATACCTAATTAAATATTAGGTGTATTGTAGTATATGGATATCATTAAATTATGCTATTTGAGGAAATCAAAACTTAACCCTAGACTTGGAATCTGAGAATATGAACTTGACATATTAGTTGGGATCAAGACTTAAGAACTTGATTATAGAATTGGGTGAGCTTTTGGGTCTAGACTAAACCTATAGTTATATGGGTGTTGTTAGTTTCGAAATCTTATCGTGATTATGTATTTAGATAGATTGCATTGGTTTGGAAGCTCAACGAAAAGGTAAGGCTCAAGTCCCAGAGTGAATTGTTGATTAGTTGAGGCAAGTGAATTTCTAAACTCTTGTTAAGTATATGAAATTCGTGTATTTCCTTGTAATATGTGTTTTGGGGGTAATGAGACTTGGTGCTGGGTTGACTTGTCCACATTGAGTAATTCTAATGATGAAAAAGGGGTAATAAAAGTCAATGTGATTAATTGTTTGTGTGTGATGAGTTGAAAATGGTTTGAAAGACTTGTTGAATTATTGTTGATGTTATATCATGATTGTATTGTTGTGAATTGTGCAATGTTATGAAAATGGTCATCTCCTCATTATTTGTGTGAACATGTCATTTGCATTGTTTTGAGACATGGTTGTGACAAGTGTTATGTGAATTGAGAAAAAATAAGAAATTAAAGAGGATGTACCATTTCGAGGGACGTATCGCGCGCCACTATAGTTACTATTATCGAGGGTCGTATTTGTAACAACCCGTATTATGCATATGCTTATTCTATTCTTGTGATACTTGACATAGCCTTATAGTATAGGTGATGGACCATGTTTCTTATATGATTAGCATTGGTTTAAACTAACTCGGAAGGTGATGTGATGCCTTGCACGTTGCAACATGTGTATTGCAAGTTATAACTCCAACGGAAGTATTTAAACTCGAGACGGGAAGGTGGTAATTGAGCTTAAAGTTGAAAGTTAAGTGCTAAGTTAAATAAAATGAGATTAATAATTAGAAAATGGAATAAAATAGGTGAGCTGCTTGCTTGACTTAACTAAGCTAGTAGGTGACAAGTAGGTGCATCACCTACTTGAGCTATATGGATCTAGTTAAAAAGGTCGAGGTTTATGAATCAGATTTGGGCCTATGATAATGGACTCACTTGAGGCCCAAACTATGTTAAATAAAACATAATGAAATTAAAGCCCAACAACCAAATCTGCCAAGGCCCAATATATTTAAGCCCAAGTGAAAGCTAGTAGGTGCATCACCTAGTTTGACCTTTTGAGCTGCTTGTTGTACACAAGCAGGTGCATCACCTACTTGATCAATTAGTGGTTGAAAATGGACAAAAAAAAGGAGGTTCTAGAGGATTATTTTTTTTAAGGTCAAGAAGGCTCCTTATAAACCCAATATGAGCTGATATTTTCACTCATTTTAAAATACAAATTTCACAATTCACTCCAGGTCTCTCTCTCTTTTCTCTTAAAGATTAAAAAGGCAGCCTTAAAGTTCCTTCTAGGGTTCTTGAAGAAATCTTCATATCTGCAAACCAAGGTAAGAGAAACACTTATGGATTTAGCTTAATTCTCCCATGGAAGACTAGAAAACATGTTATTCATGCTCAATTATAAGTAAAAGGCAGAAGTTCCCACAAGCTACTTCTCACTTTCCTTAATTATTAAGATACTTTTGTTTTCTTCTTTGGTTTAAGTGTCTTGGGATGTTGAAGTTCTAGAGGAATTCAAGTTATAAGGAGAAGTTGCAGAAATTGAGGTAAGGTGACTGCTCCATTTTCTTCCTCCTTATGTATGAGTTTAAGTGAGGAATTATGGGTGTGCTGTCATAAAGAACTCAAGCGGGTGGTGAGTTCAATAATTGGTTGTATGATAAAGAATATTTGAGGCTGTTTTATGTGTATTGTTGTTGGTGTAGATTGGGTAATCTTGGAAGAGGATATATAATGGGTATTAGGCAGAGAAGGATGGTGTGCTGATGCACATTATTTTAAAGGTTCTATGGGCTCATTACCAATCAAAGTTAGTTACTGTTTTACGAGGCTCAGGTGTGATAGCTGCTAATAATAGTTTATCATGACTTACAGATTAACACCTAAAAGGGGAGGCTGAATCGTCATAGTTATATTGGTCAGAGAATAGCGTATGTAAGGCAATTCGATTCAAAATTCTTCGGCATGAAATCTGATCCTTACAATTAATATCAATAAGTGAATTTCCTAAGTTTTATTCCTAGTAAAGGAAACGTAGTGGCAGCGTACGATCTCCAAATAGCTGACAATATTTCCCACTCTCCTTAATGTATAAAAATACTTCATTATATGTTCACTTACTCTATACTTGTGTAATTATCCTCCTATGTGCTGGTATAGAAATGGTATTTGCAAAAGCAAGTTTGGTGAATCCTTCTCGTAGTCAGTTGAAGTCAATTGTGTCAGTTAAGCTCACAAATAATGCATTGATGTATATAGCTCCTTATGTCATTGTTACTGCCTTGAAGTATTATTTTCATGTCTTCTTATATTAGTCTGTAGTTCCAAATATAAAAAATGTTTATGACCACCAAAACAACAATCTCAAAGATTAAAGAATCTAAATGAAGCAATCTGTATAATTAAGGGTGGCATCTTAGGGGTGAAAGCCTAGCATGGGCCGATCCCAATTGGTATAGAGGGGTGGCAGCTCAGGGGCGAAAGCCTAGCATGGGCCAATCCCAATTTGTGTAATTATGAGGACCGCATCCCAGGGGTTAATATGCCTAGCATGGGTCATCCTCTTCTACCACTGATCAACTGGTCATTCATATCACATGCCTTATAAAGCTCATAACACACAGAAAGTTAAAGACAAGAATGTAACATATATGATCCCACAAGAGTTAAAAAAGGTGATCTTCTGTTCTGATTTATGCACATATAATGATACTTGGTTTCATTCGAACTCTTATGCTATATATGTTATTGCCTTACATATTCAGTACATTTTATCGTACTAACGTCCCTCCCGAGGGACGCTGCATTTCATGCTACAGGCATAGGTACTTCAGCTAGTAGACCTCCTCGGTAGGAGCACACGACACTCAGCTAATTTTGGTGAGCTCCAGATTGATTCGGAGCTCTACTGAGTCCTTGGTAGATTCATTTTGGTATTGTATTGTAGTTAAGAGTAACGCGGGGTCTGTCCCGACCTACTCTAAGGTTTTCTATCTTTTAGAGGCTTTGTAGACCTATGTATATGGTTTAGTTGCGTCTTAACAAGTTGTGGCCTCAATGGCCAAGTCTTGTATATAAGTTTTGGGTCTACTTATGTTGGTTCGTATCGCTTCATCCTATGTGAACTTGTCACAAGATTGTCATAGTTATATGCATAGTAAGCACAGTATACATGTTGGTTCTCTCGGGCCTTTAGGGCATCGGGTGCCTGTCTGTCTTAATGGGATTTGAGACGTGACAATATTTCGCACCGCGATGGATGCATAGACAGATATGTCCCCCATCTGTCTCAGACTGAGAGACACCGGGTGTGTATCACTAGGTCAGACATACATCACTACACTTGACATTGCACATATTTATCATTGGTGAACTTGATATTGTGTTTTGCTGAGCTTGTGAGTGCCTTTCTATGGAACTTTGATTGATGAATATTGAGCGTGTTGTTAAGGATATGTAATTTTTAGGGTGTTGTTGTTGAGCTGTGTGTTATGTGAATTATGAACTGTTAGGTTAGGTTGGTTTTAAGCAGGTTGTAGTTGTGGAGGTTGTAATTGATGAATATTGAGCTTGTTGTTGAGAATATGTGATTGTTAGAATGTTGTTGTTGAGATATGTGCTTGTAAATTATGAACTATTAGGTTGGGCTAGTTTTAGGCAGGTTGTAGTTATGGAGGTTCGGTTGGGGTGTAAGGAGTACCCGTATTCTATCCCCTTAGCTTGTGTTTAGATGTTTACTTGCTGAGTACCGTGTGGTTTGGTATTCACCCCTTGCTACTACATTTGTTTTGTAGGTTACTAGCCTGGACCTTTGTGACATTTTCTCTTCTCCTTGTCTGTGGCTTCTTGTTGAGGTTTGTAAGGAAGATGCTTGTCATTTCAGCGGACTTTCCTTCTTCTTAATTATGATCTTGTTCTATTCTAGAAACAAGGTCATTTGAGACTTGTGTTTTCTTTTGAATCAATTATAAACTCTAGAGATTTGTACACGTGACAACCAGATTTTGGGGGTATTTTTGAGTTGATTATAAAATTTCCTCATTTTATTGTATTGGTTGAGTTTTAGGCTGACTTGTCTTGGTGGGATAAGACGAGTGCCATCACGTCCATTTTTGAGTCGTAACAAAATGGTATCAGGCCCCAGGTTCATAGGTCTCATATATATACAAGTCGAGTCGAAGTAGAGTCTCGAGGATCAGTATGGAGACGTCTATACTTATCTTCGAGAGGCTATGTTGACTTTTAGGAAAACTCTTCACTTCTTGAATCTCTATCGTGCATCCTTTGTCTGTTCTGATTTTTATCGCTTTATTACATTATCTCTCACTTATATGATGACTCGTGCGTAGTTCCTCAGTCAGTAATTGGTGTCGTGTATCGCTTGGATGTTAAATATAGTAATAAGGTTGAAATGATATACTTGTGGAGATGATATGTGGTCAGATTTAGAATGTTCAATGATTCGAAGGAATTGCGTGAGGTTATGTTTTGATGATTCACTTTGAGGATAAATAAACGATTAGGTTTAACAATGGTTTAAGAGACTTCACGAGCATCTTATACTTTTTTTAGGCTAGTATCTAGTAGTGGGATTAATACTTGTGTGGTATAGGCAATATCTGGAGTGGTTTGACAATTGGAAGTGGAATGATTAAAGGATGGCTAGATAATGAATAGCGTAACCTTGGAAAATACAATTGGTATTGTTGTCATAACATATACGGGTTGCTTAGCGAATGATGTTGCGCCAATCAAGGTTAGAATATTTCATAGATTGAGTATATATAAAAAAAGGGGTCATAATACGACTATTATAATGGTACCAATTCTTACTTGGTTAGAGTGATGGAGTGTGTTATTTCAACTATCGACCTGGTATATGAAGAAATGAATATCGTTTGGATGAGAGACGGAACAGATTTGGTAGTGTATTGCAGTTATTCAATGGATAGAAATGAGTGGGCTATTTGGGTACAATTTTCTCAGTATGTATGATGTGTTCTAGTGGTGGATCTTTCGGACTTTCATGATGTGGTACTAGTGGTACATGGAAATGGATACGTCGATTGTCAAGTTCGAATACTAATTAATTAAAGACTTATCAGTTGTATCACATGCTCATATAATTAATAAGATTTGATGTTGCATTCATATTTGAAAAAACCAACTAGCTTGTTACTACAGACGAATGGGTTAAGCATTATTTATAAGGAAGCTTTTAGTGGTGGATCTTTGGTACGGTATTGATGTGTTTAGGTTGTGAAGTGTATCTCGAGGATTCTAAATGAGGACCTGTTATTTCATCTTAAGGTCCAAGGGAATGGATAGATACCAGAATGGCAAACTTATGAGTAAAGGAAGTCTCAAAGAGTATACTTGTGTGAAGGTAATTGGAAATTTTAGTAAAAAGTGCATATAAAAGTGGGTTAGTCCTTTGAATTTGATTGGTATAACTGGGTTTAAAGTGTCATATTGATGAAAAGGTTGACTTCGTCGTAATGACAAGAGTTAACTAAGGATGATGGTAATAAGAGTTCGTGATGGATTGTGATTGACATGCAACTACATAATAAGGACTGTTGGTTAAACGATTTTTTTTGTATTGTAAGGAAGACTAATGAGTACCTAACCTTGTGGTTTGTTACTATTTGATGAGTAACGTTGTTGCATAGAAATATATAGGAGGAGAGAGCAATGATATTTACTCTAATTGTAATGGCCAATGATATATCTTTAGAAGGGTTGAGAATTGGGTTAAGAGACACGTTGTTTCATCTGTTTTTCTCTGGTCACAGTAATAGTGTCATGGGTTAATCAGAGTGGTTAGAATGATTGGGTAAGATTTGAGAAAGAAGTCTATAGGCGTTCGATTTGAGCGTGGTAGTAAGTGCTTTGTGTTTTGAGTATGATAGCTAGCACAATTGGAATCAGAATTCATGTTTTTCATTGCAAGCCTACGTTCGTGGTAGTGTGGTTTGTCAAGGTATGAATTAGTAAGGTAAGAATTGATCGATCACATCGGGTATTGAACATTTGGAAGAACATGTGCAGGGTTTGGGTCGTAGAGTTTGTTAATTTTGATTGGTAAAGGGCCTAAGAAAGTACTTCTCTTAAATTTTGGTTTAAAGTATAATGTAAAATATCATAGGTGGTTGGTCAAAAGATAAGATTGGTAAGAAAGTCAGCGAAAGGAAGAAGAGTCTGGTGTATTCAAGAGTTCCAGGTATTTAAAATTTGTGTGATAGAAAAAATTTAAGAGATGTGAAGGAATAAGGCCTCTCATATAGACTTTTGGTTCAGAGTTGAAGGATGTAAGAATTTTCATATATAAGTTCTAATATGACTATGGGTGTGAATTGGTTCGGTATAGACTTACTAGGATTTTATCATCGACTTTTATAAAGAAGGATTTTTGGTTTGGGTTACAAGCAATGATATGTGGAATATTCTATGTGGTTATGTCGAGCTAGATTGTTCAAAATATGATAGGTAACTTATGGATGTTAAACGGTGTGGACCTCTACATGGTTAATGAGGATTTTGAGGGGATTGAAACTACTTTGTTGGTGGGAAGATATAGATTGCTATGATGTGTTACATAGACATTTGATGGTGAGTAGAGTTTATGAGCTTATAGTATACATAATTTTTGGAGTGACCAGGGATTTCTTTAAGTTTTGGCATGAGGTGCATTATGGTATGAATGGTAGTTGAAAAATTGTATGTGAAAGTACGCCTGAAGTTAACATTGGATCTGATTCAATTATTGTATCGTGATGGGAAAGTACTTTTAGATTTGGAATTAGTATTATCTGTCTTTGGTGTGACACGTATTTGTCATGAAATGGTTAAATGGATAGATAGAGAGTCGTAGTTTCAAATTTTTTAGAGGCTACAATGTGTTTGCTAAGAAGACTTTGATACTAGTGAAAGTTTGAGAGTAAGGTAAATGGTTGGTGTGGTTATGATGTTTGTTAGTATTAAGAGTGTTGCCTTCAATGGAGCACTATGAGAAGTATGTAGGGTTTGATGAATCAAGTATTTGTAATATTGTAATGGGATCAGAATGATTAATTATGGGTGACTAAAACTCAAAGAGATGGAGTCATATGAATGGAAATGTTTGAAATGGGCGCTATGGAGGGAGTATATTATGTTATTCGATTTTGGTTCCGTACATTCTTATGTGACCCAGCTACTTTGTTCCGGACATGATTTGTAGTATAATTCGTTGTATATGCTCATGTGTGTTTCTACATCTATGGGTAAAGCCCTTTTTCTCCATTAAAAAGACGCCATATACAATAAACAAAATTTCCAATTATTCTAACTTAAAACCCACTTATTTGTTTCTTTTTTTTTCCACTAACAATCAAGTATACTAATAATAATTAAATAATGATATGATATCCATCATATATATACTACAATACAAGTTTGGACGATTACCTGATGAACTTATGTTCTTCGTTCCGTGCCGCCGATGCACAGATTAGGTTTTCTCCCTCTATTTCTTTTTGTTTTCTAAATTATTTATGTACTAAAAGTGACAAACCCTATTAATTTATTTTAATATGGTTAAGTAGTATAGGTATTAAATAAATTATGGCATTGCCCGTTAACCACCAACTAAATAAATAAATTTTTTTAATATATACCCATCAATTAAATAATCGTAGTTATCGAGTAATTTAAAATTTTCAAACCAACTTCACCGACTAATCACAAATAACTCGGGACAACTATCGGGAGGGATAAAACTATAATTTCTAAAGATGACTTTTCGGGTCATTACACCCTGTGTTCATGTTCAAATATAAGTGTGATACTTGTTTTATTTGGATTGATGTAGAGCAATCAGTCTTGAACCGTAGAGTTGACATGAGGGTTGATCAAATGATTAATGCATGTAATTTTTGTAATTCTTTTATGTATCAATAAAGATATAATCATGCATCTAGCAAAAAACTTTTCTTATATAATTTTCTTAATAATATTTTTGGTTATTAAATCTATGTTCTACTAAATAAAACTCTTCTTTAAATTTATGTTGCATGCAGGGCTAGTGGATGAGCTGCGGCAGATTTTCATTCCAGATGCAGATTACACCAAAGGAATCCGACGGTCCATTGGTGTCCCCGAAATGGACAGATACTTAAGAGAAGAAACAAATATAGACGAAGATGATGAATCAAAGAAGACGCTTCTTCAATCGTCAATTACTAATATCAAGCGTAATATTCGTTTATTAATTTGTCACCAACTTGACAAGATTCAATGGTTAATAAATGAGAAAATGTTGTTGGTGCATCATATTATTGCTACTAACGTTTTCAAAGAAGATAGAAAAGAAGTTGTTGACGAAGCATGGAGGAATATCGATTTGCAACCATTCCTGAATATTGTGAATAGATTTCTCAAAAGTGATGATCACAGTATTATTATTGAGTGAACATAAACTATCATTATCTCTATCTTGAGTTATTTTGTCTCGTCGGTACTTTAATTTGGACCTATTTTCTATAGTTTGTATCGCATTGCATATATATATATATATAAATGACCCTTCTTTCTATATATATTGTTCCTGTCTGTAAAAACATTGTTATTTATAGAGCAAATATTTAAGCTTTATAAAGTATATTTATATTATGTTTAAGTCTTCTATATTTAACATATATTAATATAAATACGTACTTACACAATTACATGCGATCATTCATAATGTCAAGGTAATAGAGTGAGAAAACAAGTGACCATAAATGTTCGGAAAGATTCTACCCTTAAAGAATTTGAAAGAATAGAATTCTTAACTCAAAATTTAGAATTGTTACATAGACAAAGAAGAGAAAATAGTAAATTTGCAATCTACCATATTCTAAGAAGTCTTTTACAAATGTTTTAACTTTTTTTTAAGACTTAAGCTTTGAAGTTGAGTAAAGGGTAAGAGTAAAGTTCATTTTCTTTAAAATGATATATGGGAACTAAGTATTCCCAAGAGTAAATGTTTTCACATTTAAGATGAGAGGAAACTAAGATTTCCGAAAGAGTTTGAAGCAAGAAGGGGAACATCGATTTCAAGAGAGCTTTTAAGCTAAGTTTTGACTAATTATCTCAAACATAAAAAAAAAGTTATGTTTTTAAACATATAAGCTAAATATTTTGGGAGTAGAATTTATCACCGATATGGGGACGAGTTTGAGTTCAAAGAACTCAAGTCTCCATAAACCATGTAGCCATCATGGGTAGTAAAGGATTCATACTTTTTATATTATTCCTTAAGTGCTTTTTAGCATAGACTAGTGGATCCACTTAGTTAAGGTGTTCTATATGACGGCAAAGTATAGGACAATTCTGGCAGTGTGGTCAAGACGTTGTATCATAACTTAGGCTCATAGTGGTGGTTGTCGGTTAGAGCTGAGTATATTGTATTCTTAAATACATTGAGTTGGTTTATGCTGTTTTAAGAGCTTTCCATTTATTGCATCTCTTATTGTTGCTTTATATTGAGTTGAATATCCAGAGTTAAGTATCTTGAGTTGAGTATCTTGAGTTGAGTACCTTCGAGTTGAGTATCTTGAGTTGATATGTGCTTCATTGTGTTGAGTACCTTATGGTTGAGTTTCAGTAAGTTGAGAACCTTATTACTGGGTTGAGTATCTTATCCTTGTGTACTTCTAAGTTGAGTAAGTTTGAGTAGTTATGAGTATCGTTGAGTATTCCTTGAGTTGAGTAAGTTTGAGAAGAGATAACTATGTTTCCTTTTTTTAATCCAGTTTCAAGCTTATGTTGTGCTTTAGAATTCCCCTTACATGCTCGTGCATTCCACGTACTGAGCCATTTGGCCTGCATCCTTTCATGATGCAGATTCAGGTATTCAGGATCATCAGCAGGAGCTTCGTTGATACCACACGGAGTTTGAGTTAGCTATGGTAATCCTCCTTGCTTCCGGAGGATTTCATTTACTTTTCAGTTTTGTCAGGATGTCGTGGGTCTTGTCCCGACTTCCATCTATGTCATTTAGATGGTTCATAGATAGATAGTAGAGTTTCAGAAGTCTGTTCATTTTTTATGTTAAATGTTGTAAAGACTGAAGTTGCCCATTTTGGGGTGAGTTGAATATATTATTTTATTCAAAGTTTTTCATTTGAATTATAGCTTTGTCTTTTAGTGATTGATTTTATTCAGTTTTTAAACTTTGTATGCTTGATTTAGTCTTTCGCTTATAGTCAGCTAGGATGAGGGTTTGCTTGGTGACTAAAAAATATTACTCGAGTGTCGGCAACGTCTAGGGTGTAGGCTCGGGTCGTGACAAACTTTGTATTAGAGCCCAGAGTTCAAATGTCCTAGGGTGTCTATGAAGCCGTGTTAGTAGGAACTTATTTATGGCTATGAGGGCCCCACTTCTATAAATGAGGGACTACAGACATTTTAGAAAAGTTTCCCTTCTTTCATACTCTTAATCGTGCAATAGAGCTGTGCTATAGAGGTTTATTCATACTCATGTGTTTCTCAGATTCATTCATTCGACTACCTATCATACTAGAGGTGGTTGAACAGAAAAATCAGTTCTTTATCAATGACTTACTCTTAGCAAAATCTTGAGGAAGTGATGAGACTCTAGAAGGGCTTGAGAGAAGCCCATGAGTGAGTTAAATGTTGAATTTCAGAGTAATGCATCCATATTTATATGAATCATGTGTTTGAGCTAAAAGTGAGTTGTACTCTTTTCCTTAAGCTTTGTTTCAGCTGAGATCCTTATGAGGAGGTATGTTTGGAGCTTGGGTAATATTTCCACCCCAAAAGGTGTCACGAATCGAGAGCAACCCCAAGTCGTGACACAGCGTACTCGACCCCGAAGGGGTCTAATACAAGCCTCTTAGCTCATTCATTGCATAGACAACAGAAAATAGTGCGGAATTAATTTCATTCCAAACCAAACTATTAAAAACTCTTTCATAAAGAAGTGGAATACTAAGTCTCACATGGCCATCTTAAGACAAACTTTAACTAGATAGGGTCACGACCCTTGACAATAGAAACTACTAGAATGTCTATTACAAAGTTTTAAACATAAAGGAACTAGAACAATAAGAGTCTTTGTCCTCGATCTATGAGGACATACCAAGTCTTGGAGGAAATCTCTATCTAAGCATTTCAACTTCTAGTTAGAGACGATCACTTGCTGGAACCTACGCTTGTAGTAAAAAATAAGAGAATATGGGTTAGGACACAAAAATGTACTAAGTATGATGACCATGGAAAAACATGCTTTAAAAGGGACATTTTGTTGAAAGTCATGCTAGTATGCCATTTTTGATAAAACCTCATGAGTACAATTATAAGAGGCATAATACAAGTCACAACCAACATACAAGACATTATCCACATTATAGACATGTTCAACATATAAATCCATTACCTTTACCTTTTCACCTTCACCCCAAGCAACCCTCAAGTAACACTTTGTGCAATGTATAGATAGCGTCCCATACCACTATCCACACCTAAGCATCACCCTAAAGTCACCAAAAGTGTACTCACCATTTATCAAGCTTTATATTACAAGTAATCATGCTCTACTAATACCAACATACAACAAATAAGAACATGAGTCAAGTAAGTCTTTTCATCATCTTAGGACCTATATCTAAAGTTACCCTAAAATACACCTATGTAACACCTGAAGTGGCATCCCATACTAACTCTTCATACACACCTAGGTGTTCCTCAAGGCTACAATAAATAAGAACTTTTTAAAATTCAACACACACATGCTAAGTAACTCATTTCATCAATATAAGCTACCCATTCATCATTTTATTTAGACCATAAGTCAACAATTTTCATTAGATTCATATAGAACACCTTCATGCATTTAGAGGACTTTCACACATTTAGTCATTAGGACTTAGAAAACTCACACTAGCACCTTCAAAGCCTACTCGTGCAATGTATATATAGGATCTCATACTACTACCTACACTTTGTAGTACCTATCAAGTAACTAGAGTGCACATCTCACATGATGGCAATACGCGTTTAACTGACATTGACCATGCAAGATAGACATAGAATTTGATGTCATATAGCCCCACACAGTAAAGAGCTGTTCCACTTGCCTAAGGTAGAACGATAACATTAGCTCGGATGAATACTTAGCTTGGATGAAATCCGCTGGCTAATATCCAATGTGGGCACATAGCTATGGGATAGGAAGATGTTCATTGGAACTCAAGCCTAACATTAGGAGAGTTTCCATCTAACCATTTCCACTCGGTGCTTAGCCTTCATTCCCATAGATTATTTCATTCACATTACATTTGTGTATTTGGGAGGAATGCTATATGCCTATCGACCGAAGATACATCATTACCAAGGAAGGAATGCTATAAGCCTATCGATCCTTGGTACATTCAAGGTTAGCTCTAGAATCCATATGAAAGGAATGCTATAAGCCTATAGATTCATGGTCCCTCATTACATTCTTATACTCATGAAAGGAATGCCACTAGCCTATCGATTCTAGAGTCTTCATTACATTAGATCATTTATGAAAAGAATGCATAAAGCCTATCAATTCATAACCATCAAGTCAAGACACATTCATCACCCATATATGAAAGTAATACCATAGCCTATCGATTCGTATTTATCAAGTCAAGACACATTCATTATTCTAGAAAAGGATGCATAAGCCTACCAATTCTAGATTCAACAACTACAATATAGAAACCCTTCAAATTCATCATTATCACTCATGAGTGTCAAATTGAGAAATACCCTTTCAATACTAACACAAATACATTGAATACATGTTCATCATTCTATCATTGAATCACTTGTAAGTCCTTCACATTATACAATCATATACACAACATCATGACAATACTTCAATTCCTCATATAATGCCTTCAAGGCCATGATCACAATGTACATGTAAGTAAACACCTCCACCTTTCAAGTGGATCAACAATTCAAGAGTAATTCTACTACATGAGAATTAGGTCACAACTTACCCTTCTCCAAAGCCATAATCGCCATTACTCAATTCCCCAATAATTCACCATAGAATGGCATAGATAATAATAGGAATCAATAATACAACTCAATTTAAGCATAATTCCATCAACAATTCATTCATAATCATAAAACCCACTTCATAAGCCAAATTTAGAAATTTAGAGAAATCATGGGTTCATAGAGTTTTTCATCTTAAAACCATCAATTAAACATCAATCGAATCATACTTCATCATTTGAAATTGTTTGATGCAAGAACTCATGAATTTGAGTGAAATCTAGGTTTTTGGTAAAACTTGAAAACCTTGGAAACAACTTTGAGATTGACTATAGGGTGAAAACTAACCCTAGATAAAGGATCACCATACCTTATACTTGAAGAATACCTTGAAATTGAAGAAGAAACAGCTTGAAATCCCCAACCCTAGCTTGAACTTGACCTTGACCTACGATGGAGTTTCTAGAGAGAACTTTTTAGGAGAGAAGGGTTTTGGTTTGGGGAAATATGAAGAATGAATTATAAATTAGGATATTAATGTTTTAATACACTTAAAATACCTAAAAACACTAAAAATAACCGACCATGTATTTTAAATGACTTGGGGTGAATTGGTAAATTCACCCCTCACTTAGCCGAACCCACAAACCAGATTGCAGGTCCAATCCACGAGTCACCATGCATGAACCGTGGATGGATTGACGAGACCGTATTTTCCCTTCGTAGTTTGGAATCGGAGATCCTGATTTGGGGGTCTTGACCTACGGAGGCCATCCACGGGGCGTGGATGGACCTACGGGGCGTGAACTTCATCCGTAGGTCACCCCCTTTGAGGCAACCTCATGGTTTCCTTGGGGTCTTGGGGTCTAGACTTAGGGTCCTCCTCAAGGACCCTTAGGGTGGTCCTTGGTGAGTCGTACCTTGACGTCTAACTCCTAAACCCTTAAACCATAGCTCGGGACAACATGAAATACCATCAAAACTCAAGACGAACACAAACGAACATACGTCAAGCTCTAGTTTCACTTGTTTGTTTTTAGGGTCGTTAAATTATCCCCCTCTTAGGAACATTCGTCCTCGAATGACACTTTAAAACATATCAAGGGGTAATAACTCAAGACTAACAGCCCACAATCATGCATACAACATTAATACAAATGCATAAAAATAGGAGGAAACATCAACTCCGCATCAATAAGCTCAAAACACAACAAGAATGTAGGAAATACCTCTACAACTCATCATGCACCAAAACATCACATTTCTGATTTCATTAGAGGAACTTCCTTCTCCAAGTCACATCATGCTCATTACAAAATCTTTAAGCACACTATGCAGTTATCTCATAAAAGCACATTATGCAACTCTTTCCATAACACATTTAGGCATGCTCAACAAGTCAACTCATGAAATATTTAGGCAACTTATCATAGATGCATATCATCATGAGGAACATAATTTGAAAACTCATTTTTCTCAACTATACAAGAATTCACATAGAACATGCACAACATAAGGAGACTATGGAAACTCATCTTCACACAAAACTCCAAAACATGTAACAAGCTACTAGGAACTCTAGGTCTCTAGCTTGAAAAAGAATAGAAGGAAAAAGATAAGGATATCAACACTTTCAATAACCTTACTGTTCAACATACTATCCTCCACTTAGGAAAAAACCCAACTAAGGTTATCATGAAGCAACTCATAAGAATCCTGTCACAAAAACAAGGAACCATAACTTATCAGTACCTTCATCCGAATTAGCTTCCTTGTCCTTGTTAGCTTGAAGCACATAGAAACGGTTCTTCTTTGGAGCATTAGGATCCGAGCCAAGATAAGAAGCTTAATTGGCCTCCCTTCCTCTTGTCGAAAGAGTAGGACAATTTCTCACTTGATGATCACTTTTACAACACCCATAGCACCCACTAGTACCGGCTAGGCACTTCCCATGATGCCTCTTTCCATAAGTTGCACAAAGAGTTTTAGAAAATTGAGATCCACCACCTTTCTCCTCATTAGCCTTAAGAGCACTTGAAGAATTTTGGTTAGGAGCTCTCTTCTTGAACCTAGGTTGACCTTGCTCATCTGATCTACCCCTCTTCAAATCCTTATTCACCCTCTTAAGATTGGACTACTCAATAGATTGAGCATACACAACAAGTCTAGAGATATTCATATCACCATGGAGCATCGCCGTACGACACTCTTCCTTAACTAGGTCGGATACACCGGTGACGAACCTACTCATCTCATCTATAGGGTTAGACACCAACGATGGAGCATACTTAGACAATAGGGTACACTTCAAGGAATACTCCTCCACACTCATGTTACCTTGCCTATGGTTTATAAAATCCTCAACCTAACACTCCATCTTCTCACAGGGAAAGTAGTTACTAAGGAAAGCTTCCTTAAACTCCTCTTATTCTGTAGGACCCGCTTCAACCGGCCTATTGGCTTTCATTGAGTGAAACACACTTGGGCCACTTCTTTCAACTGGTAGGAAGCCAACTCCGCCTTGTCCCTAGAAGTTACTCCCATAGCATCTACAATCTTATAAATTTCATCCAAGAATTCTCGAGGATCTTCTCCCATTCTAGAGCCAAGAAAGATAAGAGGATTCATCCTCACAAAGTCTCTCAATCATGAGGCTACGATACCCTCATTAGTATTCACCCTAGGCCCCACATCTCTATTTGCTTGAGCCGTCATGGCTCGGGCTAGGGTTGGAAAAGCCGTCCTAATCTCCTCATTGGTCATGTCCTGGGGAACAACCGGAACTTCATTCTCTTGATTGCCTAGAGGAACTTGGTCACCTTGAAGACCTTGATCACCTTTGGGAGGAACTCCCTCATTAACAATATCATCTTCCACTCTCCTCGAGTTAGCCATTGTATTCATATCTTATAAACACAAGAGAAAGGATTAGGAAAAGGATGCTTGTAGAAACACACTCTAAGGCACGACTTCTAGAATATGAAAGAAGTGATAACATCCTATAGCCTCTCACTCATCGATGTGTCACGACTCGCACTAATGAACAAGACTCTACTAGACGTGGCTTGTGAGACTTTGATCCAAAGAACCATTTCCAAAATCTTATGCTCTGATACCAAGACAAACTTTAACAAAATAGGGTCACGGCCCTGGACAATCGAAAATACTAGAATGTCTATTACAAAGTCTTAAACATAAAGGAAATAGAACAATACGAGTCTTTGTCTTCGATCTATGAGGATATACCAAGTCTTGCAGGAAAACTATATCCAAGCACTTCAACTTCTAGCTAGAGACGATCACTTGCCGAAACCTAGACTTGTAGTAAAAAATAAGAGAATATGGGTTAGTAAACAAAAATGTACTAAGTATGATGACCATGCAAAAACATGCTTAAAAGGGACATTTCTTGAAAGTCATGCTAGTATGCCCTTAATGATAAAACCTCATGAGTACAATTATAAGAGGCATAATACAAGTCAAAACCAACATACACGACATTATCCACATTATAGACATGTTCAACATATAAACCCATTACCTTTACCTTTTCACCTTCACCCTAAGCAACCCTCAAGTAACACTTTGTGCAATGTATAGATAGTGTTCCAAACCACTATCCACACCTAAGCGTCACCCTAAGGTCAGCAAAAGTGAACTCACCATTTATCATGCTTCATATTACAAGTAATCATGCTCCACTAATACCACCATACAACACATAAGAACATGAGTCAAGTAATTCATTTCATCATCTTAGGACCTATATCTAAAGTTACCCTAAAATACACCTAAGTATGACATGAAGTGGCAAACCATACTACTTCTTCATACACACCTAGGTGTTCCTCAAGGCTACAATAAATAAGAACGTTTACAATTCAACACAACATGCTAAGTAACTCATTTCATCAATATAAGCTACCCATTCATCATTTTATTTAGACCATAAGTCAACAATTTTCATTAGATTCATTTAGAACACCTTCATGCATTTAGAGGACTTATACATATTTAGTCATTAGGACATAGAGAACTCATAATAACACCTTCAAAGCCTACTCGTGCAATGTATAGATAGCATCCCATACTACTACCTACACTTTGTAGTACCTATCAAGTAACTAGAGTGCACATCTCACATGATGGGAATAAGCGTTTAGCCGACATAGACCATGCAAGCTAGACATGGAATCCGGTGTCATACAACCCCACACCGTAAAAAGGTGTTCCCCCTTGCCTAAGGTAGAATAATAACATTAGCCCGGAAGAATCCTTAGCTTGGATGAAATCCGCTAGCTAATATCATATGTGGGCACATAGTTATGGAATATGAAGATGTTCATTGGAACTCTAGCCTAACATTGGGATAGTTTTCATCTAACCATATCCACTCGGTGCTTAGCCTCCATTCTCATAGATTTTTTCATTCACATTACATTAGTGTATTAGGGAGGAATGCCATAGGCGTATCGTCCCATGATACAACATTACCAAGGAAGAAATGCTATAAGCTTATCAATCCATGGTATATTCAAGGATATCTCTAGGGTCCATATGAAAGGAATTTTATAAGCCTATCGACTCATGGTCCCTCATTACATTCTTATACTTATGAAAGGAATGCCACTAGCCTATCAATTCTAGAGTCTTCATTACATTAGATCATTTATGAAAAGAATGCATAAAGCCTATCAATTCATAGCCATACGGTCAAGACACAATCTTCACCCATATATCAATGGAATGCCATAGCCTATCGATTCATATTTATCAAGTCAAGACACATTCATTATTCTATAAAAAGGATGCATAAGCCTACCAATTCTAGATTCAACAACTACAATATTGAAACTCTTCACATTCATCATTATCATTCATGATTGACTCTAGGGTGAAAACTAAACTTAGATAAAGGATCACCATACCTTATACTTGAAGAATCCCTTGAAATTGAAGAAGAAACACCTTGAAATTGCCAACCCCAGTTTGAACTTGACCTTGTCCTCCAATGGAGTTTCTCGAGAGAACTTTTTAGGAGAGAAGGGTTTTGATTTGGGGAAATATGAAGAATGAATTCTAAATTCTGATATTAATGTTTTAATACACTTAAAATACCTAAAAACACTTAAAATAACCGTCCATGCAATTTCAAAAACTTGGGGTGAATTTACCAATTCACCCCTAACTTAGCCGAACCCACAAATCCGATTGCACGTCCAATCCACGAGTCACCATCCACGGACCGTGGATGGATTGACGGGACTGTATTGTCCCTTCGTGTTTTGGATCAGAGACCCTCATTTGGGGGTCTTCATCTACAGAGGCCATCCACGGGGCGTGAACCCCATCGGTAGGTCACCCCCTTTGAGGCAACCTCATGGTTTTATTGGGGTCTTGGGGTCTAGACTTAGGGTCCTCCTCAAGAAATCTTATTGTGGTCCTTGGGGAGTCGTACCTTGACGTCTAACCCCTAAACACCTTAACCATGGCTCGAGACAACATGAAACACCATCAAAACTCAAGACGAACACAAACGAACACACGTCAAGCTCTAGTTTCACTAGTTTGTTTTTAGGGTTGTCTCAAAAGGTAACATGAGTAGTAGTAGTGAAATAGCCCAGAGTTAGAGGAAAGTATGTATAGGTTTAGTAATCGTAGAAAGGGAAATAGTGATGAGGCAAGCTATGTTATTATAGTCAAGCAAACCTGTAAGTTATTGATGAGGAGTTCTCCCCTTTGGCTAGTGTAAGAGTTGCAAGTCAAGATGAGTTAGAGTATACCTTAACTAGAAAGGGGTTATGATGATGTGTCATTGTGTTAGTAATGACTAAGTGAATGTGTTGAATAGAAGCACAGAGTATTCGTAAAGTAATATATCTAAGCTAGGCTTATGATTTGTTTGAGAGGGTAATGATGCTCATAAGGTTATAAAATTTGATCAAGTTATGAGGTATAGTATAGTAGGTGAGCAATCGTTTTGATATTCGGGTTTAGTAAAAAAAACATTAAGCTTGAATTTGAGATGAGTGTCATGATCCAAAGAATGGTAACATGAGGGCGATGATGTTAGTCTTGAAATTTAATCTGGTAGACTTGACATAAGAGTAGGTGAGTCGTTCACGTCCATAATTCGGCATGAACCATAATTTAAGAAGTCTTTTACAAATGTTTTAACTTTGTTTTAACACTTAAGCTTTGAAGTTGAGTAAAGAGTAAGAGTAAAGTACATTTTCTTTAAAATGATATATAGGAACTAAGTGTTCCCAAGAGTAAATGTTTTCACATTTAAAATGAGAGGAAACTGAGATTTCCACAAGAGTTTTGAGCAAGAAAGGGAACATCGATTCCAAGAGAGATTTTAAGCTAAGTTTTGAACAATTATGTCAAACCAAAGAAAAAAGTTGCATTTTTAAACATATGAGCTGAGTATTTTGGGAGTAGTATTGACCACCGATATGGGGACGAGTTTGAGTTGAGATAACTCACGTCTCCATAAACCATGTAGCCATCATGGGTAGTAAAGGATCATACTTTTTAGATGATTCCTTTAGTGCTTTTTAGCATATACTAGTGGATCCACTTAGTTAAGGTGTTCTATATGATGGCAAAGTATAGGACAGTTCTGGCAGAATGGTTAAGACGTTGTATCATCACTTAGGCTCATAGTGGTGATTATCGGTTAGAGAAACTCCCACAGAGTTATATTGTATTTTTATATCTACAAACAGAGTATATTGTATTCTTAAATACATTGAGTTGCTTTATATTATTTTAAAAAGCTTTCCATAAATTGCATCTCTTATTGTTGCTTTATATTGAGTTGAATATCCAGAGTTGAGTATCTTGAGTTGAGTATCTTGGGTTGATGTGTGCTACATTGTGTTGAGTACCTTATGGTTGAGTGTCAGTGAGTTGAGAACCTTATTACTGAGTTGATTATCTGATGAGTCCACAAATTGGACTCATTTAGGGCCATATTTTAATAGAATTAGTGTCCTCAAATGCTTCTTTTATCCCAATATTTGAAAAAAAACTCTTAAGTTTCAGGTATTTGAAGTTTGAGTGGAAGCATGGACACTTAGGCGCAATAAGGATAAAAAAGGCTGAAAAGAATGAAGAAACTGAAGCCTGAGCATCGCCAAGCACATTTGGCAAATCGCCGAAGGGACGTACTTCGCCCATTGTTCCAGTACGCGGAGCCCTGAAGGAAAATGATCAAATCGGCTATAAGAAGGAGTAGTCGGTGAATGGCCGAACAGTTCCGCGAAGCAGTACAATATCGCCCAATGGTCTAGGATGCAGATATGTTGTAGGCAAGCACAGAGGGCGATGCACCAGATGATAGGCGAATCGCCGAGTCGATCGGCGATTCCCACTTACCTCACCGAATGATCCGCCGTAACACTATTTTCTGAAACTATAAATACTAGCTCTCTATTAGTTTTAAAAGGGATCTGAACATTATTGTAATTTTTCACTTTAGCTTTCATATTTTCTCTCTCAACTTTGGAGAGGGTTTTGTGGGAGACTTGAAGAAAGGAGTTCATCTTCCCCAAATTGGAAGTGGGTCTTCTTTATTCTTCTTCCTTTGCTTAAATCAAGGTTTAATTTCTTATACCCATTTGATTTCTCTATCATTTTAGGTATAATTTCTTATTTCTTGATGTGTGGCTAAAAACCCCATTCTTGGGGTGTGATTTAGCAAATATGTGTTGATATTAATGTTGGGTCTTGCTTGCTGATAGGTTAGATGCATTTTAATGACAATTTCACCTAGTGGTTGAGGTCTAATTTAATGGGTTTGTAGTTGCAACTACAAAACCACCCATGTTTTTTCGGCTTGCGAGAGAGAGAGGTCGCGAAACTAAGACCGCTAGACTGATGGCCTAAGGAGTGGGTCGACATGAGGTTCAGCCCGAGAGGGTGAGCCCTAGTCCCATATCCTAACACTCAGCTCTAGAAAGTGAGTGGGTAAGGCGTAGGCTGGCCTTCATGCGGCAAATGAGTGTCCGAGAGGAACCCATTTGAAACGGGATATGTTGCCCGATAGGGAATTTATTTCCATCTAAAGCTTAGCCTAGTCACTATTATCTTGCAAATTTCCTATCGGAAGGATGTACCCAACAATTTACATCAATATATATTGCGGTCACACCCCAAGAACGTCTCCCCATACTTAAATTTTCTTTTTATTTTTGTTGTTTTAGCTATACTTGTGACAAACAACCATTGACATTTAACACTTTGGTGTCACCCACTTGAAATTACTTTGTTTTTATTCGATAATTTCTCAACTACAGCTAACTAGAACAAAATTCTATTTTAACTACTATTTTCACTAGCACTCTCTTGGGACACTACCCCAACCCTTGGTTGGGCTACTACATTATCGATGATCGTAGACACTCATACCGTAGGATAGTGTCGTTGTTCATCATAAGCATCAGTATCATATCCTTGAGTACTTCTGAGTTGAGTAAGTTTGAGTAGTTATGAGTATCCTTGAGTATTCCTTGAGTTGAGTAAGTTTGAGTATACTTGAGTATTCCTTAAGTTGAGTAAGTTTGAGAAGAAGTAAGTATGTTTCCTTTTTTTAATCAAGTTTCAAGCTTATGTTGTGCTGTAGAATTCCCCTTACATGCTCTTACATTCCACGTACTGAGCCATTTGGCCGGCATCCTTTCATGATGCAGATTCAGGTATTCGGGATCATCAATAGGAGCTTCGTTGAAACCATATGGTGTTTGAGTTAGCTATGGTGATCCTCCTTGCTTTCGGAGGATTTCATTTACTTAGTTTTGTCAGGATGTCATGGGTCAAGCCCGACTTCCATCTATGTCATTTATATGCTTCGTAGATAGATAATAGAGTTTCAAAAGTCTGTTCATTTGTTTTGTTATATGTTGTAAAGATGGAAGTTGCCCATTTTGGGGCGAGTTGAATATATTGGTTTATTAAAAGTTTTTCATTTGAGTTAAAGCTTTGTATTTGAGTTATTGATTTTATTCAGTTTTTAAGCTTTGTATGCTTGAGTTAGTCTTCCACTTGTACTCAGCTAGGATGAGGGTTCGCTTAGGGACCAGAAATGGTTGTCAAGTGTTGGCCTAATCTAGGGTGTAGGCTCGAACACGTCTAGTAATTCTAATTATGGTATATCAATTAATAAGTCCACAAACAGATTTTACGAAAACAGCTAAATACAATTTCTTTCATAGCCACCATCAAGATTTTTTTTTTTTTTTACATAGTATATTCCATCTCAAGCAAGGTTTCTACTTAATCACTTTATATTTATAAGCTTTTTTAATGTCAGACTGTACGCATGAGTGGTTTTCATGAGATTACTTACTATTGTAAACTAATTATTATTTTTATTTTATTTTATGTGTAGCTAAAATGAATACTTTCATCAACAATAACAAGTTCAACAAGAAGAACGTGGTGTTCATAATGGGAGCAACAGAAACGGGTAAATCCCGTCTGTCTGTTGACCTTACCACCCATTTTCGAGGAGAAATAATCAACTCGGACAAAATGCAAGTATATAAGGGACTTGGAATTGTTACCAACAAGATCACACAGAAACAAGGTGTATGACACTATTTGTTAGGTATATATATATTTCCAACAATATTTATATCAAATGACTACCTAGATAATTTAATAATAGTAATTGTAGATTCTAGTGGAAAATATACTTTACTATTAAAAAATTATTTATTCAAATTCTGAGAAAGTTAATTTGATCACAATTTCTTAGGTAAAATTGAACCAGATTCCGACTTCACAACAAAAGATTTTTGTTTGCAAGCTATTGTCTACATAGAATTATTTTTGAAGACTCAACGTGTTCCAATTTTTGTTGGAGGGTCAATTTTGTATATTGAAAAACTTGTGTAAGACCCTGTGTTCTTGTTCAAATATAAGTATGATATTTTCTTTATTTGGATTGATGTAGAGCAATCGCTCTTGAACCATAGAGATCAGTCATAATGTCAAGGTAATAGAGATAGAAAATAAATGACCATCAATGTTCGGGAAGATTCTACCCTAAAATAATTTGAAAGAATAGAATTCTTACTCAAATTTTAAAATTGTTACATAGACAAAGAAGATAAAATAGTAAATTTCCAATCTATTGGTAATGATAATTTAAGGAAATATATTCTACCTAATTCAATCACGGCGATGGAAGCTTGATTAAGTAAAAAAATTATTTATTATTATATGCTGCACAAGTTAATATAAATACTCGTAATTGAAATAGTTATCGATAATTGTTCCCTTCGCTCAAATGGAATTAGACTTAATACTTATGACGTGTTGTTAAATAGTGTAAGAATTGATGCATTATCACTTGAATATATTCATTCAGAAATATTATTGAGTTCTGTTTACAATCCTTTTGTAATCGATCCTTTCATCAATTCTGTATGTGATCTCATAACAATGTACATCTAGAAACGTCATCCTAAAGTTATTTAAGCTTAATCACCAAAATTCAAGGTGACGTATCTGTATATTTTTTCAAAAACTATTCTTATCCTAAAAGATATGAATTTTATATATACATATATATATAAATATATATATACATATTTTATTTTAATTTGCTATACCAATTATTAAGTTTATAATCATATTTTTTCTATAAAAGCCTAGTTGTATATGATCTCCTAACAATGTAGATCGACTAACTTTATCCTAAAATATATTTAACTATAATTACCAAAATTCAAGTTGACATATCTATAAATTTTTCAAAAGTCATTCTTATCCTAAAAGATATCAGTAATTCTGAATATGGTATGTCAATTAATAAGTCCACAAACAGATTTTACTATAAAAGTTGAATACAATTTCTTTCATAGCCATCATCAAGAAAAATATTTTTTTTATACATAGTTTATTTCATCGCAAGCAAGGTTTCTAGTTATTAACTTTATATTTACAAGATTATTTTAATGTCTGACTATATGCATGAGTGATTTTGATGATATTATTTACTGTTGTAAACTAATTCTTATTTTTATTTCATTTTATTTTATGTATAGCTAAAACGAATACTTTTATCAACAATAACAAGTTAAACAAGAAGAAAGTGGTGTTAATAATGGGAGCAATAGGAACGGGAAAATACCATCTCTCTGTTGATCTTGCCACCCATTTTTGAGGAGAAATAATCAACTCGGACAAAATGCAAGTATACAAGGGACTTGAAATTGTTACAAACAAGATCACACAGAAACAAGGTGTACACCACTATTTGTTAGGTATATATATTTATTTCCAACAATATTTATATCAAATGACTACCTAGATAATTTAATAATAGTAATTGTTGGTACAGATGCACTAGCAGATGATGGAGCAGGTCCTTTCTGCTTATGTTGGAAAGAAGACCGTTTCGCATTACTCTTTTGCTGCCCGAATTCATTCTCTCTTGTCTTATCCCTCTTATTCTCAAACTCTTATCTATCCTTCAGCTGGTCCTTCTCAACTTGTTGCACATGGATCATCAGCTTTGCTATGTCCATGTAACCTATTAGCATGGGTGCCTTACTTTTCTTACTTGACAGATGAATCAACTCAACTACGAATAAACTCATCCTACTCCTCATGTCAGCAACCATCTCTTTGCTTCTCTTAGCTCACGAGGAAAGAAACGCCTCATGAAGGCAATCTAGACCACAGGCCAGCTAAAAATCGGGTTACGCGTAAAAACGAGTAGAAACAAACTTTATATAGATTAACTCTATCACACGAAATGAATATGAAAGAAGTGAGATATTTCCTAAATGTTGCCGCCTCCTAATTATAGATGCGGCGCGCTTCACACCGATAAATAGGACTATACATACACGACTTCATACACTCCCTAGAACTCTTGAACTCTGGGCTCTAATACCAAACTTATGACGCCCCAAACCTACACCCCGAACTTGGCTGGCACTCGAGAACCATTACTGGCTCCAAGAGAACACTTGGCCTGGCTTATTTACTCAATGGAACACTTTAAGAATTAAAAAAAGAACTGAACTACAAGATAACTCAACTGTCACAAACTTAACTCATAATGTTGTAGAAATAAACATTTAACTTAGCCAAAGTGGCAACTCAAATATGAACATAAGCCAATAACAAGGTAAAGACAAATGAACTAGTTGACTGTCAATCTATGAAGCCTCTAAAACTGAGATAGATGTCGGGACAAGACCCACGACATCCTAATGAACTAAAATTCTAAAAGCAATAAAAGGGATCCTCCGGAAAGCAAGGAGGCTCACCACCAGACTCTGAGTGCTCAACCTGATCAACAAGGTGTTGGATGCTGATCCTAGTTACCTGCGTCTGCATCGTAAGACGTTGCAAGTCAACTGGCATCAGTACATTAAATGTACGAGTGTGCGATTTGGAATGCTAAACATACATAAGGTTGAAAGGAACTGAAGAACTTACCTGGCTCAACTTAACACTGACTTAACTGAACTCATTTCAATATAAAATAGTCTAAATAAAATGCAATATGAAAAAAGACTTTAAAACATCGTTTTCAACTTTGTGTATTTATAAATACTATAATAACTCTGTATGTATGCAAAGATACAATATGAACTATGTTTGTATATGAAAATACAAATATATCTCATGTATATAAAAGTACAAAATATTGTTATGGGAGTTTCTCTAACCGACAACTACCACTCTGAGCTTAAGTGATTATTCATCTTGCCCACGCTGCCAGAACTGTCCTATACTTTGCCGTCATATATGACACCTTAATTAAGTGGATCCACTAGTCTATGCTAAAAATCACACTTAAGGATTCATCTAAAATGTAGGATCATTTACTACCCATGATGGTTACATGGTTCATGGGGGCTATGAGTTATCTGAACTCGTCCCCATATCGGTGCTCAATACTACTTCCAAAATATACTAGCTCATATATTTAAAAATATAACTTCTTTCTTTGGTTTGAGATAATTACTCAAAACATAGCTTAAAAGTTATTTTGGGAATCTCAATTTCCTATATTGCTCAAATGTGAAAACATTTAATCTTTAACTGAAAACTATAGCTCAAAGGTTTTTTTGGAAATCAAGGTTTCCTTTCTTCTTGAAATGTGAAAAGATTTACTCTTTAACTGAAAACTAGCTCTAAAGCTCTTTTTTTGAAATCAAAGTTTCCTTTCTTCTTTAAATGTGAAAACATTTACTCTTTAACTGAAAACTAGCTCAAAGGCTCTTTTGGAAATTTCAGTTTCCTTTCTTGTTCAAATGTGAAAACATTTTTAAACTTTGGGGGACTACATAGTCCCCATATAGTCTTTTGAAGACATGAATTGCAAACCTTGCTCTTTACTGTTTACTCAACTCAAAACTCAAGTTTTAAAACAAAGTTAAAACGTTTGTAAAAGACTTTTCAAAAATTTTATGAACTTCTCTTGACTTGACTCTTAACCTCTCTTGACATGAGTATTAACTTCTCTTGACATAACTTTTAACCTCTCTTGACTTGACTCTTAACTTCTCTTGACTTGACTCTTAACTTCTCTTGACTTGAATCTTAAATTTCCTTGAATTGAATTTTGGATTCAAGGATGGTGATTTGTAATAGGAAAGATCTCATGATGTTAAGGAGTGTTTTTAGATAGATAAACATGAAAAAAGATCAAGAAATCACTGTCTGGAAGCAAGTCCGCGACGTAGAGATGCATTAAAATATTTGGTCGTGAAATAACTTTTGAGGCAGAGAGGTCCATGACCTCTCCGTGACACGAAGAGAAAGTTACACTTTTGAGGAATAGGTCCGCATCACCCAGTTTCTGCCCAACTTGTTCCTTCTTCGTTTTCTAACCCCAATTTCCCTAAACTCAGTTCTTTTTCTCAAATTCCCTTTAGATTTAGATACCCAGTATGTATACACAAGAATCTAATACAAAGAACTCAAGTAAACAACATTTTAAACTCAAGGAACTCCTCAATCTCAAATTAACTCAAGAACGAAGGCCAATTTCAAGAACACCATTCAAGATTCATCAACTTTCAACTTTCTAGAAAAAAGTTCGCCGAAATAAACATGATTGGCGCGTGGGTGAACGAACCCAACGCTATGAAAGATTCACTTACCTCTTTAGGGATCAACCCTTGTCGAAATCCACAAGCTTAAACCTTCAAGAACGACGAACTTTGCTCTTTCTCCTTTTTTCTCCTCTTGTGTTCTTTCTCGGAAAACCCTAGCGTAAATTTCCAATTGCCTAAATTGATCCAATTCAATTTATACCCTAATTTAATTGCTAAAACCGAATTAACTTAATTGAGTATGAAAAAGACTATAATGCCCTTCAATAATCCAGATTAGACTTTCCTTATTCGAACAACCCAACTTCAAATGGGCATATCTCACTCATACAAACATGGAATCGGGCAAATTCGGCGGTGTTGGAAAGAATATTCCAAAATATTTTCTATGATATCTGGAAACACACCTAACTCATCCTAAGATAGGAGTTATGGGCGTTTAAAGTTGACCAAAAACTCAACTTAACACACTTGACAAATTCTCCAGATTTTTATATTATTTCCAAAAATGACTATTTCTAAATTTTAACTTCTTTCTAGTTCTTTCAAATAGCGAGATGTTACAGAGGAATACCGTTTTCTTGCCATGCCTGGATATTGTGAAAAGATTTCTCAAAAGTGATGATCACAATAATATTATTGAGTGAACATAAACTATCATTATCTCTATCTTGAGTTATTTTTTCTCTTCGGCACTTTAATTTGGACCTATTTTGTACAGTTTGTATCGCATTACAAATATATATATATGATATGACCGTTCTTTCTATATATATTATTCTCGTCTGTGAAAACATTGTTATTTATAGAGTAAATATTTAAGCTTTATAAAAAATATTTATTTTCAGTTCCGATCCAAGCCCAAGCCCCAAGTCAAACTCCAAGTCTTCTATATTTAATATATATTAATATAAATACGTACTTACACAATTACATGAGACCATTCACAATGTCAAGGTAATAGAGTGAGAAAATAAATGACCATAAATGTTCGGGAAGATTCTACCCTAAAAGAATTTTAAATAATAGAATTCTTAACTCAAAATTTAAAATTGTTACATAGACAGAGAAGAGAAAATAGTAAATTTTCAATCTATCGGTATTGACAATTTAAGGAAATAAATTCTACCGAATTCAATCACGGTGATAGAATCTTGATTAAATAATTTCTTTATTTATTATTATAAGCTGCACAAGTTAATATTAATAATCGTAATTGAACTAGTTATCGATAATTGTTCCGTTCTCTCTAATGGAATTAGACTTAACACTTATGACGTGTTGTTAAATAGTGTAATAATTGACACATTATCACTTGAATATATTACGTTAGACATATTATTTAGTTCTTTTTACAATCCTTTTGTAATCGATCGTTTCGTCACTTCTCTAAGTGATCTCATAACAATGTACATCTCGAAACATCATCCTAAAATTATTTAAGCTTAATCACCAAATTCAAAGTGACGTATCTGTATATTTTTTCAAGAACTATTCTTATCCTAAAAGATATGAATTTTATATAAAATATTTATTTATTTATTTTTATTTTAAAAAATAAATAAATTTGGTATACCAATTAATAAGTTTATAATCACATTTTTACTAAAAAAGTCAAGTTGTATGTGATCTCCTAAGAATGTACATCTAATAACTTTATCCTAAAATATATTTAATAATAATTATTACCAAAATTCAAGTCATATCTATAAATTTTTCAAAAGCCATTCTTATCCCAAAAGATATCAGTAATTTTGAATATGGTATCAAACACATTTTACTATAAAAGGTGAATGAAATTTCTTTCATAGCCACCATCAAGATTTTTTTTTTTTTTACATAGTATATTCCATATAAAGTAAGGTTTCTACTTATTAACTTTATATTTACAAGATTTTTTAATGTCTGACTGTATGCATGAGTGGTTTTCATGAGGTTGTTTACTGTATTGTAAACTAATTATTATTTTTATTTTATTTTATGTGTAGGTAAAATGAAACTTTCATCAACAATAACAAGTTCAACAAGAAGAAAGTGGTGTTCATAATGGGATCAACAAAAACGGGAAAATCTTATCTCTCTGTTGACCTTGCCACCCATTTTCGATGAAAAATAATCAATTTGGACAAAATGCAAGTATATAAGGGACATCAATTTGTTAAAAAAAAGATCACACACACTGAGAAACAAAGGTGTACGACACTATTTGTTAGGTACATGTATTTATTTCCAACAATATTTATATCAAATTACTACCTAGATAATTTAATAGTAGTAATTGTAGATTCTAGTGGAAAATATACTTTACTATTAAAAAATTATTTATTCTAATTCTGAGAAAGTTAATTTGATCACATTTTCTTAGGTGAAATTGAGCCAGATTCCAACTTCAGAGCTGAAGATTTTTGTTTGCAAGCTATTGTCTACATAATTTTTTTTTTGAAGACTTAACGTGTTCTTATTATTGTTGGAGGGTCAAATTTGTATATTGAAAAACTTGTGGAAGACCCTGTGTTCATATTCAAATATAAGTATGATACTTGCTATATTTTGATTGATGTAGAGAAATCAGTCTTGAACCGTAGAGTTGACATGAGGGCTGATCAAATGGTCAATGCAGGTAATTTTTGTAATTGTTTTATGTATCAATCCAGATGATATCATGCATCTAGCTAAAAAAATTTCTCATATAATTTTCTTAATAATATTTTGGTTATCAAATCTATGTTCCACTAAATAAAACTCTTCTTTAAATTTAACTCGACATCCATGTAGTATGAACAACACTCCTGTTGATGACCCTGAATACTTGTATCTACATCATGAAAGGATGTAGGTCAAATGGCTCAGTAAGTGGAATGTACGAGCATGTAAAGGGAATTCTAAAGCATAACATAAGCTTGAACTTGAAAAAAAGGAAACATACTTACCTCTTCTCAACTCACTCAACTCAACTCAAAGAAACATGGTTCAATTCAACTCAAGGAATACTTAACGGTACTCAAAACTACTAAAACATACTCAACTCAGAAGTACTCAAGGATAAGATACTCAACTCAGCAATAAGGTTCTCAACTCAGTAAAACTCAAAAATAAGGTTCTTGACACAATGAAACACATATCAACTCAAGATATTCAACTCAAGAATACTCAACTTGAAATATTCAACTCATGATACTCAAGGATAAAGCAATAGTAATAGATGTAATATATCTGGAAAGCTGTAAAACTGTAGGTAGCAACTCAATGTATTTAAAAATACAATAATACTAAGCGTTTATATAAAAATACAACATAACTCTATGGGAGTTTATCTAACCGACAACAACCACTATGAGCCTAAGTGATGATACATTGTCTTCCCCAGCTGCCTGAATTGTCATACTTTGCCGTCATATAGAACGCCTTAACTAAATGGATCCACTAGTCTATGCTAAAAAGCACTAAGGAATCATCTAAAAAGTGTGATCATTTCTACCTAAGATGGTTACATGGTTTATGGAGTGAGTTATCTGAACTTAAACTCGTCCCCATAACGGTGCTCAATACTACTCCGAAAATACTCATCTCTAATGTTTAAAAACATAAATTTTTCTTTAATTTGAGATAATTACACAAAAATCTTTCTATTAAAAGAGATGGTACTCAAACTGCTCAAAACTCTTTTGGAAATCTCAGTTGCCTGTCATTTTAAATGTGAAAACATTTACTCTTGGGAATACTTAGTTCCCATTTATCATTTTAAATAAAATAAACTTTACTCTTACTCTTTACTCAAATCAAAGCTTAAGTCTTAAAACAAAGTTAAAACGTTTGTAAAAGATTTCTTAAAATATGGTATGTCGAATTATGGACATGAACAACTCAATGCAGGGTTTTCAATAACCATAGGTAGAACTTCAATGATACTACTCATTTAAAGAATGCTCAACTCATAGTGTTCATGCGGAATTATGAGCATGAACTACTCAACTCAAGGACTCAAAGATACTTCTCATCTCAAGACTGTTCGACTTATAGGGTTTATGTGGAAATATGGGCATGACCAACTCAACGCATGGACTTCATGGGTAATTGGTATTAGTCCCATGAATAGGATTATAGTCTCGAATATGATTAGGAACTCAATACTCAAGAGTTAGAATTTGAAGACACTACTCCTCTCAAAGATACTCAACTGATGGAGTTCATGAGGAAGTTATGGGCATGAATAACTCGACTCAAGGGTCAAAATATCAAGAAGGAACTCATGTATATGACTCTTCTCATTGTCATACTTACTTACTCAAAACATAACTCAAATCGATGGTGGATCTCAAAGGATTCACAATTGAACTCAAAGGCTTTCTTGAACTTTACTCTTAACTCTCTCTTGAATATGAATTATGAATTATGAATTCAAGAGTTATGGTTCATGATATGAAGGATATCATGATGAAAAAATAGACTCATGAATACATTCTCCTCACTCTCATACTCACTTACTTGAGTCTTGAAACAAGTTACTAGAAGTTGTAGAAGACTCCACAAAAGGACTCAAAGGGACTTTCTTAGAATGTTTGGAAGAATTCTCAAAATTTAACTCTCAACTCTACCTTCAATTAGAATTATGAATTCAAGGTTATGGTCATTTTAGGAATGATTTTAGGTTCTTATAAGTACCTTAGAGTAGTTAGAAAGGAAAGAGAGTGAAGGTACCATTCGAAAGAACTCAAACAGAGCAACCGATTGCAAACTGGATGGGGCAAGCGACCCTGGGGATATGGGTGGAACGGGGCACCAGCCCCTACACTTCAGAGCATACTTTGGGGCTCTATGGCTGGTGCGAGGCACAGGGCCCCAACCCAGAAGACCCGACAAAATTCTTTGCTCGTTTTCTCACCCCAATTCTCCTAGAATCGAATGGTTTCTTCCCCAATCACTTGGATTTGATTTCTTAGAATAAGTACACTCTAATATACACATTAAATCTCTCAAAACACTCACTTTAATCTCAATAAATCATCAAAACGCCAACAAAACAAGATTTAGAATGAACTTCAAGAATACCTATCAAGAACTCTAATCTTTCAACTTTAAGGATGAAATTGCGCTGAAAAAAACATTATTGGCATGTGGGTAAACAAACCAAACACTATGGAAGCTTACATACCTCTTAGGGATCAAACTCATGGCAAAAATCCACAACAACACGCAAGAATGTCGACGAACGCTTGATCCTCTCCTCTTTTCTCTTCTTTAACTCTCAACTAAAACCCTAAGTGTATACTAGGATTATAAAACTGAACCTAATAGGATTAGACCCCTAAAACATTACTAAAAACGATTTAAATCTGATTGGGTAAGGAAAAGACCAAAAGACTCCTTACTATTTTCGGATAACACTTTCTTAACTGGTCAACCTGAGTTCAAAAGGGCTTATCTCACTCATCCGAACTCGAAACTTATCAAACTTGGTGGTGTTGGAAAGATAATTCAAAGATCTTTCATACAGTATGTTGTAGCACACCTAACACATCTTGAACTACTAGTTATGTTCGTTTGAAGCCAACCCAAAACTCATGATTAGCTTAACTTGCAAAATTTTAGATTTTGGTATTTCCAGTTTAGTTCTTTCTGGAATTCAAGGTGTCACATCTAGTGACCTGACCTTAAATTTTTAATTCCTTGATAAGATCTCACTCACTACGAATAACGGTTTGAGTCTTAGTTCAAAAATTTTCTAGGGTGTTACAATATCTCCCCCTTTGGATCATTCGTCCTCGAATGACAACTGGACTGAGTTAATCTTACTAAGGTTTGCGTATAATGGTATGCTCTTACCATATTCAAGCCTAACCCAAATCCTTAGGTTCGGGTTCTATACTTCTCTATATTGGGAATCTCATCCCAAGACTATTACTCTTTACCACCACATTGAGCTTATATCATGACCCACCTAATGTTTAACAACAACACATTAAAGCTTAGTACTCTAACAACTCCATTTTTAAAAGGACCTCTAAAAAGATATCCCCCAAGCTATTTGTAACTCATTAATATCTTACTCTCAAACACTTGACTTGATTTCTCATCTCGCCATCTCCCCCTTAGGTTTAAAGCTGCCACTTGAAAGCTATGGACCTATTCCATTATCTCTAAATGGTCTACATCCTCTTTTACTCTAACACATGGGAGAAGTTTATCTCATGACGACCGAACTTTTAATAAACAAGTACTAAGGCCTCTTTCCAGGGTGTTTCTCTTAACCTCTTCTGATTACATACCCTCTTGGTACACCTCTTAATGCTCTTGTTACTATTGTCACTTAGCCACACTTCACTTCCCTTATCTAAAGGTTAGGGTCTGTCACTTGTACCACTCATATTTATTGCAGCTTATCACCTCAATTCCTAACCTACTCTATGTCAAGTCTTCTAGATCAAATCTTAAGACTAACATCATCACCCTAATGTTTCCATTGTTTTGATCATGACATTCATCTCAAATTCAAGCTAAATGTTTGTTGCTAAACCTGAATATCAATACGATTGCTCACCTACTATACTATACTTCATTACTTCATCAGTTCTATAACCTTCCGAACATCATGACCCTCTCAAATAAATCATAAGCCTAACTTAGATCTATCACTTTATGAATAATTTTGCTCTTGTATTCAACACTTACACTTGGTCATTACCTACATAATGACACTTCATCAAAAACTCCTTTCTAGCTAAAACACACTCTACCTCCTATGATGGAATCTTCCCAACTCATTACTTCTTAGTCTACCCATAAGGGAAAACTCTTAATTAATAATTTACTGGGTGATTGACTATAGTAACATAGATTTTCAAAACACCATCTCTCTTACTTATATTACTAAACCTCTGCATACTTTCCTCTAACTCTGGGCTCTTTCACTACTACTGCTCATGATCTCATAACTCTAGCTACCTTCTCCGGTGAATAGGGTTTAGGAAAGAGTGTACAACTCACTTTTAGCTCAAACGCACGATTCATATGAACATGGGTGCATACCTCTTAAACTGAATACTTACTAACTCATGGGCTTCTCTGAAGCCCTTATGGAGTCACATGACTTCCTCAAAACTCCTGCTAAGAATAACTCATCCATAAAGGACTAATTTTACACATTACTTTTCAACAACCACTAGTATGATGGGTAGTCAAATGAATGAATTCTGAGAATGCACGAGTTAAATTATATCTCTATGACTTAACTCTATTGAACGCTAAGAGTATGAAAGAAAGGAATTTTTTCTTAAATGCATGTAGTCCCTCATTTATAGATGTGGGGCCCTCATAACCATAAATAAGATCCTACTGACACGACTTCATAGACACCCTAATACTCTTCAACTCTCTGCTCTGATACTAAGTTTTTCACGACCTGAGTCTACACCCTGGACGGGGCCGACACTCGAAGACTATTGCTGGTCCCCAAGCGAACCCTTATCTTGGCTGACTACAAGTGTAAGACTAACTCAAGCATGCAAAAGCTTAAAAACTGAATAAAATTCATGAAAACTTAAATACAAAGCTTTAACTGAAAAGAAAATTCTGAATAATATATTATATTCAACTCGCCATAAAATAGGCAATTTAAGTCTTTAAAACATTTAATAAAATAAGTGAACAGACTTCTGAAACTCTACAGCCTATCTATGAAGCCTCTAAATGACAAAGATGGAAGTCGGAACAAGACCCACGACCTCCCAACAACTGATATAACTGGAATGTAAATGAAATCCTATGGAAGCAAGGAGGATAACCATAGCTAACTCGACATCTATGTGGTATCAATGAAGCTCCTATTGATGACCCCGGACACCTGTATCTGCATCATGAAAGGATTCAGGCCAAATGGCTCAGTACGTGGAATGTACGAGCATGTAAGGGGAATTCTAAAGCATAATATAAGCTTGAAGTTGATAAAAAGGAAACATACTTACCTCTTCTCAACTCACTCAACTCAAAGAAACATGGTTCAACTCAACTCAAGGAATTCTCAAGTGTTCTCAAAACTATTCAAGCATACTCGACTCAGAAGTACTCAAGGATAAGATACTTAACTCGGCAATAATGTTCTCAACTCAGTGAAACTCAACAATAATGTTCTCGACACAATGAAACACAGATCAACTTAAGGTACTCAACTCAAGAATACTCCATTTCAAATACTCAACTCATGATACTCAAGGATAAAGCAAAAGTAAAAGATGCAATATATCTGGAAAGTTGTAAAACTGTAGATAACAACTCAATGTATTGAAAAATACAATAATACTCAATGTGTATATAAAAATACAATATAGCTTTGTGGTAGTTTATCTAACTGACAACCACCACTACGAGCCTAAGTGATGATACAACATCTTGCCCACGCTGCCAGAACTGTCCTACACTTTGCCGTCATATAGAACGCCTTAACTAAGTGGATCCACTAGTCTATGCTAAAAATCACCAAGGAATCATCTAAAAAGTATGATCCTTTCTACCCATGATGGCTACATGGTTTATGGAGACGTGAGTTATCTGAACTCAAATCCTCCCCATATCGGTGTTAAATACTACTCCCAAAATACTCCGCTCAAATGTTTGTAAACATAACTTTTTCTTAAATTTGAGATAATTACTAAATAATCTTTCTCTTAATAGATATGGTACTCAAACTGCTCAAAACTCTTTTGGAAATCTCAGTTTCCTGTCATCTTAAATGTGAAAACATCTACTGTTGGGAATACTTATTTCCCATATATCATTTTAAATAAAAATGAACTTTACTCATACTCTTAACTCAACTCAAAGCTTAAGTCTTAAAACAAAGTGAAAACGTTTGTGAAAGACTTCTTAAAATATGGTTCATGTCGAATTATAGAGGTGAACGACTCAATGCATTGTTTTCAATAACCATAGGTAGAAATCAATAGTTGGAACTGAAGAACTTCAATGACACTACTCATTTAAAGAATGCTCAAATCATAGGGTTCATGCGGAATTATGACCATAAACTACTAAACTCAAGGACTCAAAGAAACCTCTCATCTCAAGTCCGTTTGACTTATAGTGTTCATGCAGAATTATGGGCATGAAAAACTAAACTCATGGACTTCATGGTTAATAGGTAATAGTCCCATTGTCACGTCCCGAGCCTACACCCTAGGAGGGACTGACACTCAAAGACCATTGCTGGCCCCAAGCGAACCGTTGGCCCGACTTACTAACTCAACAGAAGACTTAACTCACCACACAAACATTTATGAAAAAACTAGAATGTTATAAAGGAACATTCAACTGGCAATTTAGGCAAACTAAAGTCTTTAACATAAGAGATGAAAAGTAAAGACAACTGAAATAACTAACTGACTGCTTGTCTATCAAGCCTCTAAAACAACTGAGATGGATGTTGGGACAAACCCTACAACATCCTAACGAACTAAACTAGAAAGCAGTGAAAATAGATCCTCTGGAATGCAAGAAGGCTCACAGACTGACTCTGAACTGCTCACTGGATCAACAGTGTGCTGAAATGCCGATCCTAGTTACGTGTGTCTGCATCATAAGGCGATGCAGGCCAACTGGCATCACTACATTGAATGTACGAGTATGCGAGTTGGAATGCTAAAACAACATAGGCTTGAAAATGAATCTTAAAGAAACTGAAGAACATACCTGGCTCAACTCAACTAAACATAACTGAACTCATTTCAATAGAAAGCAATTTAAAACAAGTGCAATATAAAGAAAGTTGTTTTAAAACATGATGTCAACTTTGTGTATATACAAGGATACAACATAACTCTGAAATATATGTCAAAATACAATAAACTGATGTATATAAAAGTACAATAACTTCTCTGGGAGTTTCTCTAACCGACAACCATCACATATGACCTATAGTGATGATACATCGATCTTCCTCACGCTGCCAGCGCATCCTATACCTGGCCCAAGGTATAGGACTTGAACTGCCTAATGGATTCACTAGTCTATTTCAAAAAGGATTCATCTAAAAAGTATGACCCTTTTCTACCCATGGTGGCTACATGATTTTATGGTGACGTAAATTATCTGAACTTATGCTCGTCCCCAATTCGGTGCTCAATACTACTCCCAAAATATACTAGCTCTTATGTTTGAAAAACATACTTCTTAACTAATTTGATATTAGTGCTCAAAAACTTAGCTGAAAGGCTATCTTGGAAATTTCAGTTTCCCTTCTTGCTTCATTTAGAAAGATATTACTCCTTTCTGAAAACTGGCCCGAAGGCTCTCTGGAAATCGCAGTTTCCTTGTTTATTCAAATGTGAAATTTTTTTTAAATCTCTTAGCGGAAATACTTAATCCCCATATGATTCTTTGAAGAAAATAACTTCAACTTTACTCTTACTGAACTCAAAACTTAAGTCTTCAAACAAAGTTACAGCATTTGTGAAAGACCTTATGAGAACATTAGGAGCTTATCTTAACTTGACTCTTGACTTTTCTTGACTTTGATTTTAACTGCTCTTGACTTGACTCTTAACTGATCCTTGAATTGAATTATGGATTCAAGTATTATTATTTATGTTTGGAAAGACCTCATGATGTTTAGGAATGATTTCGAATAGCTAAAGTTGAGAAAAGTTACGAAATCATTGTATTGGAACAAGTCCGCGATGCGCAGATGATTCTACATAAATACTCGCAAAATTTAATTCTGAGACAGAAGAGTCCACATCCTGTCCGCGACGCCGAGTCAATTTTTGTTCACTGGGGGAACAAGTCCACGACGCGGACTTGTTTGACGAAGTCTGCTCGACATTTTCCTTCTTCGTTTTCTAGCCCCAATTCACCTAAACTCAAATATTTTCCTCAAATTCATTTTAGATCACGATACCCAGCATTTGTACTCAAGAACCTAACTCAAGGTAACTCTAAAACACAACGTAAAGATCTCAAAAACTACACAATTCAACCCAATTCAAGAACAACATTCAAATTCAAGAATTCATGTCAAGAACATCAACATTCAAACTCTTTTAGGACGAACTGTGGTGAACTAAACATGTTTGGTGTGTGGGTGAATAAACCCAGTGCTATGAGAGACTCACATACCTTGTAGGATCAATTCCTTGGCAAATCCACCACCAAAATCGATCGTTCTTGCCGAATCTTGCTTTTCTTATTCTCCTTTCTCTTGCGTTCTTTCTCCAAAAACCCTAACTCTAATTTTCAAAAGTGTAAACTGAACTAACTCAGTCTTGAAAAAAATTATTTTACTAACAATGGATTTAATAAATTGGGTAAGTAAAAGACTCAACTGCCCTTTAAAAATCCGGATTGGTCATTTCGTTATTCGAACTGCCCAACTTCCAAAGGACGTAACTGGCTTATCCAAACTCGGAATTGCGCAAACTCGGTGTCATTGGAAAGATAACTACAAGATATTTCCAACCATATATGAAACTAAACCTAAATCATCCTGAGCTAGGAGTTATGGCCGATTGAAGTTGACCAAAATCTGAACTTTAACTTACTAAAAAATTTCCAAATTTCCTTATAGTTTCCTGAAATGATTATTTCAAGTTCTTAGCTTCTTTCTAGCTATTTCAAGTTGCGAGATGTTACAATATCTCCCCTTTGGGAACATTCATCCTTGAATGAGATTACTCTTACTAGGCTAAGGGTGGTGACATCTAGTTCAACACCCAACAATCAAATGCAACAAACAACTTGCTCACTCATAATTTAAAGAGTACTAGTAAGAAAATTAGTACCTTGGTCTGCATTTTCTCCGAATTCAAAGAGGTAGATATCTCTTCTTCATATCCTCCTCAACTTCCCAAATAGCTTACTCAACAAATTGGTTCCTCCAAAGGACTTTGACTAATGCAACCTCTTTTGTCCTTAACTTGCAAACTTGGTGATCTAGAATCTGGACCGGAATCTCCTCATTAGATATGCTATCCTTGATCTTAATATTTTTAGTTGGTATGATCAATGAAGGATCGCCCATGCACTTCTTCAACATGGCGATGTGAAACACCGGATGAACCGCTGCTAGCTCTTGTGGTAGCTCCAACTCATAAGCTACATTGCCTATCCTTTTGGATATTCGATAAGGCCCAATATACCGGGGACTAAGTTTCCCCTTTTTACCAAACCTCATAACACCCTTCATGGGTGAAACCTTTAGATATACCCAATCATCTACTTCAAACTCTAATGCCTTTCTCCTAACATTAGTGTAGGATTTCTGACGACTCTGTGCCGTTTTCAACCTCTCTTGAATCACTTTAACCTTCTCCATAGCTTGATGGACTAAATCTAGTCCTATCAACCCTGCTTCAACAACTTCAAACCATCCAATAGGAGATTTGCATCTTTTCCCATAAAGAGCTTCATAAGGAGACATTTGGATGTTAGAGTGGTAACTGTTGTTGTAAGCAAACTCAATGAGAGATAGGTGATCATCCCAATTCCCTTTAAAATCAATCACACAATCCTTCAACATATCCTCTAAGTTATGAATAGTGCGCTCTGCTTGACCATCTGTCTGAGGGTGAAAAGAGTAGTCAAGTTCACCTTTGAACCAAACCCTTTCTAGAATGACTTCCAAAACTGTGCAGTAAATTGCGCACCTCAGTCTGAAATAATGGAGACCGGAACCCCATGAAATCTTAACACTTCTTGAATATATAACCTGGCATAATCCTCTGCTGAATCGGTAGTCTTTACCAGTAAAAAGTAGGCTGATTTTTTCATTCTGTCGACAATCACCCAAATAGAATCATGTTGTCTATGAGACTTTGGCAAACCTATGATGAAATCAATATTTATCATCTCCCAATTCCATTTCAGAAGTTCTATATTTTTAACCGAACCATCGGGCCTTTAGTGCTCTACTTTCACTTGTTGGCAATTTGGACACTTAGCAACAAACTCTGCAATGCCCTTCTTCATGCCATTCCACCAATACACTTCTTTCAAATCGCGATACATCTTTGTGGAAGCTGGATGAATGGAATATCTGGAGCTATGAGCTTCCTCCATGACCCTCTCTTGTAGTCTATCCAGCATAGGTACGCACAATCTACCTTGATATCTCAATACACCATATCCCCCTTGTTCAAAAGCTAATACTCTTTGCTTATGAACATTTTCCTTTAAGTCTAGCAAAATGAGATCTTGGTCTTGCTTTTCTTTTACTTTTGATACAAGTGATGATTTAGCCCCATTCGTCACCACTATTTCTCTTTCTGTGGAATCCATAAGTCGGGCTCCTAAGCGTGCAAGTCTATGCACATCCTTCGCTAAATCTCTCTTTTCTTCCTCAACATGGGCGGTACTACCCATAGATAACCTGCTTAAAGCATCAGCAACCACATTAGCCTTACTTGGGTGGTAAAGAATACTCTTGTCATAATCCTTGAGTAATTCTAACCACCTCCTTTATCTGAGATTAAGCTCTTTCTGAGTGAACACATATTGAAGACTCTTATGATCAGTGAATATATCAACATGAACACCATACAAATAATGACCCCATATATTCAAAGCGAATACTGCAGCAGCCAACTCTAAGTCATGGGTTAGGTTGTTCTTTTCATGAACTTTCAACCTTCTGGAGGCGTAACCTATAACTTTGCCATTTTGCATTAAAACACAAACCAGACCAACTCTAGATGCATCACAATACACCACAAAACCTTGAGTGCCTTCTGGTAAGGTCAACACTGGGCAGTAGTCAACCTCTTTTTCAATTCTTGAAAGCTTTTCTCACAAGCTTCAGACCATTGAAATTTCACTGTTTTCTGAGTCAATTTCGTCAAAGGTGACGAAATGGATGAGAAACCCTCTATAAACCCTCTATAATAGCCAGCCAAACCCAAGAAACTCCTAATATCAGTTGGAGATGTGGATCTAGGCCAATTCTGTACTGCCTCAATTTTCTGAGTATCAACTTTAATTCCCTCTCCAAACACAATATGGCCTAAGAAAGCCACAGACTCAAGCCGAAACTCACACTTACAGAACTTGGCATACAACTCCTTATCTTACAAAGTCTAAAAAATTATTCTGAGATTACTAGCATGATCGTCTTCATTCCTTGAATAGATTAGTATGTTATCAATGAAGACGATAACAAACATATCTAAATAAGGCTTGAAGACTTTATTCATAATGTACATGAACGCTACAGGTGCATTGGTCAAACCGAATGGCATGACCTTAAACTCATAATGACCATAACGGGTCCTCAATTCTGTCTTGGGAATATCACAGTCCCTTACTCTCCACTAGTGGTAGCCTGATCTGAGGTCAATTTTCGAGAAACGAGAAGCACCCCTAAGCTGATCGAAAAGATCATCGATTCTCGGGAAATGATACTTATTCTTGATGGTAACCTTATTCAACTGACGGTAATCTATACACATCCTAAGGGAACCATCTTTCTTTCTCACAAACAAGACCGGAACTCCCCAAGGCGAGATACTTGGTCGAATGAAGCCCTTATCTAACAAATCTTTTAACTACTCCTTCCAGTCTTTCAATTCTGCTGGTGCCATTCTGTATGGAGGAATAGAGGTAGGACGAGTATCTGGAATGATGCCTATACTGAAGTCTATTTCTCTCTAAGGAGGGACTCCGGTAAGGTCATTAGGAAAGACTTCTGGAAACTCTTTTACTATAGGAATTGATTGAATGAGAGGTACCTCAACAGTTCAGTCATTAACTCGGACTAAGTGATAGACACACCCCTTAGAAACTAACTTTTTTTCCTTAAGATACAAAATAAAATGACCCTTAGGCACCGCTGAACTGCTTTTCCACTCTAAGACTTGCTCATTTGGAAATTGAAACTTAACTACTCGAGTTATACAATCAACTGAGGTATAACAAGCATGAAGCCAGTCCATACCAAGAATGACATCAAAATCTACCATGTCTAACTCAATTAAATCAGCCATGGTACTCTTGTGATTGACGAAAATGAGACAATCACGATACTCTCTCTACTAGAATATACTCACCAACAGGCGTAGAGACACTGAATGGTTCACTAAGTTGCTCAGGAATAACATCAAAGTTCATAGCAACATATGGAGTTACAAAAGATAAACTCGCTCCTGGATCTATCAAGGCATAAAAAACAAAGTCAAAGACTTGTATTATATCAGTGACAATATTTGGTGAATCCTCTTGATCTTGGCGACTGTTGATAGCATATAAGCGGTTTCCTTCTACGCCTTCCCTTGAATTAGCTCATCTAGATGCAGTTTTGTCTGGTGTAGCAACTAAAGAAGACTGGGCTCTATTGTCCCCATTACCACTACTCTGCTTGTTCTTAGGACACTCTCTCATAAAATGACCGTTCTGGCCACACTTGAAGCAACCAGTGGAGCCATCACGACACACCCCCTGAGTGACTCCAACCACACTTGGGACATGTAGGAATCTTAGTACCCCCTCTGAAGTTCTGAGAATTCTTACTATTGTACTCACATTTGTTCCTTCGTGCAGGTACACTAGCAGATGATGGAGCAGGTCCTTTCTGCTTATGTTGGAAAGAAGACCGGTTCACATTACTCTTTTGTTGCCCGAATTCATTCCCTGATGTCCTAGCCCTCTTATTCTCAAACTCTTCTCTATCCTTCAGATGGTTCTTCTAAACTTGTTGCACATAGATCATCAACCTTGCTATGCCCATGTAACCAATTAGCATGGCTGCCTTACTTTCCTTACTTGACAGACGAGTTAACCCAACAATGAATAGACTCATCCTGCTCCTCATATCCACAACCATCTCTTGGCTTCTCTTAACTCACGGGAAAAGAATGACCAAAGAAAGCACTCTAAAAAATAGCCTAACTCACAATCGGTTACGCGTAAGCACGAGTTAGAAAGAAACTGTATAGAGATGAACTCTATCGCACGAAATAAGTGTGAAGGAAGTGAGATAGTTCCTAAATGTTACAGCCTCCTAATTATAGATGCGGTGCGCTTCACACCGATAACTAGGACTCTACATACACGGCTTCATAGACTCCGATCCCTAGGACTATTGAACTCTGTGCTCTGATACAAAGTTTGTCACGCCCTGAGCCTAAACCCTGGGAGGGACTGGCATTTGGAGACCATTGTTGGCCCCAAGCGAACCCTTGGCTTGGCTTACTAACTCAGCGGAAGACTAAACTCATCACATAAACATGTATGAAGAAACTAGAATGTTATAAAGGAACATTCACCTGGAAATTTAGGCAAAGTCAAGTTTTTAACATAAGAAATGAAAAGTAAAGACAACTAAAATAACTAACTGGTTGTCTGTCTATGGAGCCTCTAAAACAACTGAGATGGACGTTGGGACAAATCCCACAACATCCTAATGAACTAAACTAGAAAACAGTGAAAATAAATCCTTCAGAATGCAAGGAGGCTCACCAACTAACTCTGAACTGCACACTGGATCAACACTGTGCTGAAATGTCAATCCTAGTTACCTGTGTTTGCATCATAAGATGATGCAGGCCAACTGGCATCACTACCTTTAATGTACGAGTATGCGAGTTGGAATGCTAAAACAACATAGGCTTGAAAAGGAATCTGAAAGAAACTGAAGAACTTACTTGACTCAACTCAACTCAACATAACTGAACTCATTTCAATATAAAGCAATTTAGTTGGAATGCTAAAACAACATAGGCTTGAAAAGGAATCTGAAAGAAACTGAAGAACTTACCTGACTCAACTCAACTCAACATAACTGAACTCATTTCAATATAAAGCAATTTAAAACAACTGCAATATAAAGAACGGTTGTTTTAAAACATGATGTCAACTCTGTGTATATACAAGGATACAACATAACTCTAAAATGCGTGTAAAAATACAATAAACTGATGTATATAAAAATAAAATAACTTCTATGGGAGTTTGTCTAACCGACAACCATCTCAACATCTCTTTTTTCCACTCTAAGGTTTCCACCTTGCTTTCCCTTACTCCTCTCAATCTTTTGTCTCTCAGTTTTCTCCTTAGGAAGAGAAAATAGAGGTGTTCCCCAATGATCCACAATGCACTTGTACCCATTCTGCTCGTTTGGGACCCCATGTTCAGTAAACCAATTGGCCCCCATGTTTAAGTGATAAAAAGCCATGGACATTATATCACACCAAACCTCTTCATAGTATTTGCCGTATGTGAAAGAGACTCTTACCCCTTTGATAAATTTACATCCCTCCATGATGTATGGATAAGTCCTTTGTAGTCGAGGTATTCCCAAGTAGGCTACCACCTCTGGAGTGATGTAGTTTAGATTGTACGCATCATTGATGACAAGGTCAAATTCGAAAGCCCCACAAATGCCAACCTTTGTCCTATGAACTGGGCTTCTCGGATTGACATTGAAAAGCTTTGTGTACCCCATTGGCACATACTTGAACCTGATCAACCTCTTCAATTATTTCCATGTCAATGGGTGGGTATTTCTTTGGAGTGTCTGAAGCCTTTCCTCTTGAGTCCACCAACCCAATGCAAGACCTTTTAAATGACCAAGGGAATACAAGGGTGGTTCTGGACCTCTCAAATCATGCCGTTGGAAAATCTACTCACATTCCCACTCCCAATCAAGATATGCCATGGGATCACGCCATCCCATAAAGATAGGAAACTCAATCCCTTTGGTACCGAGACCCTTGACACATCCTTCATGCCTGCCTTGGTTCCCAAATCCTGAATAGTGTGCCTTTCCATGAGAAGTATAGAATAAAGTATCCTTAGACTTTAGGTTACACACTCTTTCCTTCCCCTCGGATGACTTTCACTTGAGCTAGTGTAGCCACATATATTACTTCGACTAGGGTAAGAATTAGCACAATAGTAAGAATACGAATCTTCCCAAGCCTTAGAGGCTTGCTCCTCATACTTTGTATATAAGTTAAGTATTATACCTCACCTTACCTTCATTCTGGTAGTGGGAAATGTAACATGTTCCGGCTTCATCATAGGAACCATCTTTACTCACGGAGTTAGAGTAAGATCTCTCACATGCCCCCTCATCATCATAGGAGCTACCACAAGAGCCTTCTTCCCCTCTATCTTCACCATAAGAGCTGTGTTCAACATTTCTATCATATTCTCCTCCGGAATAGTAGCTCTCAATCTCATTCTGCTCTTGATCATGGCTATCATCATAGCCCCTATAATCACCATTATCCTCGCATCCATAGCCCGCATCATCACAACTATAATCTCCCATATCATAGACACATGGGTCTGAGGCTATTCAGGACATGCTTCTTATAACTCTGTGTACCTACAAAGTGACAACTCACAAAAATAACAAACAACGTTAGAATTAGTAAAATGAACTCACAATCACTCGTGTTTACACACCTTTGATTGCCTCTCAAATTGGAGCGGCTAATGTTGAAGATTGCTTATACTCAGTTGATCACAAGGTCTGGATTTCTACTTTCGGTCAGAATAGATTTTATTTCAAAAGGAATGGACGACTCAATTAAAGCAAATGGACTTGAGTCAAGAATTAACTACGAAGTAAAAGAAATAGTCAAAGAAGTGAATTCAATAACCAATAGTCAACAAGTAGAGTAGTTACAAGTTGAAAATCAGTTTAGGATTCTTGACAACGAACTAGAAACAAAAGAAAAGAAACTAGAATTAGGACTTGAAAAGAAAGGGTCATAACATGAGCTTCTGATCGCCAAATGCACTATTTTCTTCGCCTAACGTGAAGTTCAGCTCGCCAACTTGAAGATTGACTCACCAAACTCGCCAAATGGACAAAGCAACTCAGCAATCTGGGTGGAAGTTCGGCGATGCGCCGAATGGATTCGGCGACTAGGATTTAGGCTGTCGAATTTTCCAGTGTTTTCACCAAAATGAGGTCCAACTCGGCGACCTAGCTGCCCAAAGGGCGAGGCACCGAGTGGAATGGGTGATCCAAGTAGGGATTCGCCCAAATTCTTCAACCTGCAACTGTAAGACTCCGAAAATTGAACCTTGGTGGTCCCCCCTCCTCTTTCTTAGCCTTTTGTATTTACCCTTTTTGGTAAATACCCTTTTGTACCAACACCTTTACACTTTCTCTTTCTTCCTTTTTAGAATCGAACACCTTTTTGGAAGATTCGTCCTTCTTGAAGATTTGAAATTTCTTCAACAACACTATGAACAAGATGAAGATCCAAAATAAAACCCTCAACGATTTTAAGTAGGAATTTCACAAAATTTGAGTTACAAGTTCCCCTTGATATAGGAAGCAAACCCCGATACTTTTTATCCTCCAATTCCTTGCCAAAATCTTCAGATTTCAACACCCATTACCTTCTTTCTTCAAGTCATGAAGAACACCATGAACATGAACAACACCCAATTTTCAAACCCAATGGATTTCTAATCCGTTTTCACCCAAATTTCAGATATGAACTCTTAAGGATATAGAGATCAAACCCCAATACCCAAGAGTCTCCAATTTGACCTAAATCTGAAAACACATTTGAAGTTATTCAAGCTTCTTCACCCAACAATGGTGGATTCTTCAATAGAGCTCCAAACTTTACCAAATCTATGATCTAAACTCAAATAAGGTTAGAGAACACTAATCTAACCTTAGAAACTCCAAACAAGACTCAAATCAACAAAATATTTTTGGGGTTTTCTAGAAAAATGCTTTTGACCTATTTTTTGTAGCAACAAACCCTGGACTAGATTCGTAGGGACGATACGAAGCTTGGTTGTGATACCAAGTGATGTAATTCTCACAAGAAGAATCACAAACAGCAGCAGAAACAAAAGAAAGATAGAAGAAGAGATACAAGAAGAAGAACAATTGGCAACTAAAGGATGTATTAAATCCTAAAACCTCCAATTACAATCCCTAAACAAGCACGTAATCAAGATAAATAGATAGACACACAAGAGGAAACAAAAAACATTCAAAGGGTATATTAAACCCAATGACCTCGATCCGTTAATCCTACAATAGCACCTACCTCTTACGAAGACCTTAACGGAATCGATATCCCAAGCAACCCTTATTTCTAAACAATGTTCAACAAAACCTTACCAACCTTTCAACACTCACACAAGGAGTTAAATTTATCATTCATCAATATTCAAAATAGTCTAAGTCTAAAATGAAACCCTAAAGGCCTATTTATAGTATTAGGCATTATTACATAGATGGGCCCAAAAGTGACCCGAAATGAGCCAATGGGCAAGCCAAGTCAAGCTCGCCTAATGGCTCGGCGATGCGCCCAATGAACTCGGCGAGGAACTCTACTCCTGCCCTTGGCTGCGACTTTGGGCGGTCTGGCAACCATCGCCCAAATAACTTGGTGATGTGTCAATGCTCTTCAGCTCGCCTAGTAAGCAGCTTTCCCCTTTGTAGCTCCTTGGGAAGTTGGCGATCTTGGGAACCCTCGCCAAAGGGCTTTTGGTGGGTCGTCGAAGTGTCCTTCAGCTCGCCGTATGGAGCACATTCTTCACTTGCTCCTCTTCACTTCTTTAGGCCTCCCATGCTCCAAGCTATCATCCAAGCATAGTGTTGCCCAATTGGGAGCTCCTTCAAGGTGCATATGTTCCCATGCAAGGCATGCAACTCCCTCCTTGGCATCGACACATGCCAAACAACCTCCATCCTTGTGAACACTCCATCAAAGCATTGAAGTTCGTGAATGGATAGGCTTGATGTAATCCATTTTACATCATTCTCCCCTTCTTGAAAAGGATTCATCCTCGAATCCATACCTTGCGAAACCACAGGGGAAACAAACATTACAAAGATCCTCATGGCATGAGGATTAGCGTTAGAAATAACAATTTCATCACCATGCCAAGGATGTACAAATTTAGCATATAACCAAGCATCACACATATTAACCAATGGTTTGTAACCCATCAAAGCAATAGATACTTGGCTAAGTAAGAAACATTGACAAAGGGGTATAGCGTAGAAACCAATACACTGAACAACCTCATATGTAAGCCCTTATTGGTTCCACATTCAAACAAGCAGAAGGCCTCCCTTATGTCAAGTATCACATGAACACTCTCATACCTAAGTGTGAAGGGACAAGTAGACTTGATCTAAATTAAGACACTATCCAATGCACTAGATAACTTCAATAGAGTAATCATTCCCAATTCAAGAGCAGGTTCGAGTACATAAGTATTCCCAACCCAAATAGGTAAACATACCTCATTCAAGTACATTGGATAAAATAATAACACCACAGTAGAATCAGGCAAATGACAGAAGGTGTTACTACCACATTCAGCACACTTAGGGACGGCACTGGGGTCACATGGAAAAGGATCGTATAGCATCGAGTCAAGGAGACCCTCATCTGCCCAATTTAGTCCTCTACTAACATAAGATATGCAACCGACACAAGTATGATTATCATCATATGCAAGTAGATTAAAGTGAGTCCTTGAATCCAAACCTTGTAAAACCATACAGGTCATAAGCAAGAAGCTTATCCTCTTAGCATAATGGGTTATACAAAGGTTAACATTAAAAGAAATTAACCGAGGAGACTCAAACTCAAGGAACAACCAAACATCCTCTATTGACATGGTTATTAAGCCCACAAATGGAGAACAAGGACAATGGTTATTCTTCATAACAACATGGTTATACCACCCAAAAGATGATACTCCCACTAGTTCAAATGCCTTTATGCATCTATCGAGATCATAATAATAGGATGTCCACAAAACTGGATCATACCAACAAGTGTAGACCACAATGACACCCCAATACACATGCAATGCACATTTAATCCAACTAAGGATTTCATCATATGCAAAGATGTAGTAAAGGAAGGCACAAACTTCACCTTCTCTTGGCAAATATCTCCTACCCCCATAAGATGCACAGTCAACAAGATCACACTCAGGGAAACAAATAGAAAAGGGGTCTAGGAAGCTATCATTCCCCAAACACAATGTAGGCTCTTCATGTGGATGGAAAAACCCCAAGAAGAGCTTTCCGGCATAGGGAAAGGAATTAACAATGCTAACCGCCATATGTTTGCCATTTCGACCAAGCATTCCCACAGAAGTGCTACAATTTAGTTCAGTACTGGGGTCAAATGGGGAGGCAAACCATGTACTAGGATCAAGTGCACATCCACTTATCAGGTTGTCACTCTTTCCTTCCAACAACATACAACACTCAACATCATGAGTATCATCATAAGTAAACAAGTAATAGAGAAAGGTTTCTCGCAAATCAACCTCTTCTAAGGTGTTTTCATGTGTATGACTGACTACCAATAGACTCAAAAGCATTGGTCATACTATCAAGGAGTGAAACACACCAAGAAGAAGAACTAACAGAAAAGCACACACCACCTTCCTCATCACATTCCTTCCCCACAAGAGTACTCTCATCTTCCAAGAAGAGATTTCTATCTTTGGGAGGGAAAGCCTCACACCATAGTGGGTTACTATAACAAGTGTAGCTATCAAGAACTATAATGCTGTCAAGATTCACACCACTAGGTACATCACTAGGAGTGATTTCATCATCTTCAAAAAGGACATTGTACTTAAAAAGAGTGAATGATCAACAATTAGGGAAGAATGAAAACATTCAAGTTCACCCTCAATAAGACACATGTCATTTTTCGATGAATTTTCAAGCACAGAGTCACTCTGAGCAAAGCAAGCAATTGGATCTTTCATAATAGATATGCTCAAAGAGTCACTCCTAATTAATTGGACAACATTAACATTAGTACTACCAAGTTCAGGTTCCTTAATCACATTACAAGGACCCTCAACCAGTGAACTACACTCACAAACAGGCTGATCAACACAATCATTACAAAATAATGAGCTAGCATTCAAAGCATAGGTGTCAACACTAGGTGGACACAAATCGATCTCACTAGAAGAGTCAATTTTATCATCAATAGGATCAACTAGTGTATCCACACTCTCGACAAGCACATTATTAATATAGGGCAAATAATCAATAGGATCATATAAAGACAAGCTAACATTCACACTTTGTTCATTTGCATTGGTAAAAGTGTTAAGATTAGCTATTGTACCTTGACGCCCACAAGAAAGATCTTTTTTACCTTGGATGTTGGAACATCTCATTAGTGCATCCATCACACCTTCGACTGTAGGCTCTCTGACTGGAACTTGTGTTCCTCCATTATTATGCTTGTACCTACATAAGAATCCTTATCAAGAGAAGGATGAACAAAAATGTTAGATTGAGATGGTGGCAACCCTCTCACTTCACCTCTCAACATCTTTTTTTTCCACTCTAAGGTTACCACCTTGCTTTCCCTTAGTCCTCTCAATCTTTTGTCTCTCACTTTTCACCTTAGGAAGAGAAAATAGAGGTGTTCCCCAATGATCCACAATGCACTTGTACCCATTCTACTCGTTTGGGACCCCATGTTCAGTAAACCAATTGGCCCCCAAGCTTAAGTGACAAGAAGCCATGGACAATATATCACACCAAGCCTCCTAATAGTATTTTCCGTGTGTGAAATAGAATTTTACCCCATCGATAACTTTACATCCCTCCATGGTGTATGGATAAGTCCTTTGTAGTCAAGGTAGTCCCAAGTAGGCTACCACATCTGGAGTGATGTAGTTTAGGTTGTTCCCTTCATCGATGAGAAGGTCAAATTCCAAAGCCCCACAAATGCTAACCTTTGTCCTAAGAACTGGTCTTCTCGTATTGACATTGAAAAGTTTTGTGTACCCTGTTGGCACATACTTGAACCTGATCAGCCTCTTCAATTCTTCCCATGTAAATGGGTGGGTATTTCTTTGGAGTGTCGAGAGTCTTTCCTCTTGAGTCCACCAACCCAATGCAAGACCTTTTAAATGACAAAGGGCATACAAGGGTCGTTCTGGACCTCTCAAATCATGGCGTTGGAAAATCTGCTCACATTGCCACTCCCAATCAAGATATGCCTTGGGATCACGCCATCCCTTAAAGATTGGAAACTCAATCCCTTTGGTACCGAGACCCTTGACACATCTTTCATGCCTGCCTTGGTTCCCAAATCCCGAATAGTGTGCATTTCCATGAAATACTTTTCCTATATAATTTTCTTAATAATATTTTTGGTTATCAAATCAATGTTCCACTAAATAAAACTCTTTTTAAAATTTATGTTGCATGCAGGGCTAGTGGATGATGTGCGGTAGATTTTCATTCAAGATGCAGAATACACTAAAGGAATTTGATGGTCCATTGGTGTCCCCAAAATGGATAGATATTTAGGAGAAGAAACAAATATAGACGAAGATGATGAATGAAAGAAGATGCTTCTTCAATCGTCAATTTCTAACATCAAGTGTAATACTAGTTTATTAATTTGTCACCAACTTGACAGGATTGAACGATTAATAAATGACAAAATGTGGTTGGAGCATCACATTATTGCTACTGATGTTTTCAAAGGAGATAGAGAAGAAGTTGTTGGCGAATCATGGAGTAATACCGTTTTGCAACAATACTTGGATATTGTGAAAAGATTTCTCAAAAGTGATGATTACAATATTATTATTCAGTGAACAAAAACTATCTTTATCTCTATCTTTAGTGATTTTGTCTCTTCGGCACTTTAATTTCGACCTATTGTGTATAGTTTGTATCGCATTACAGATATATATATGATATGACCTTCTTTCTATATATATTATTCTTGTCTGTAACAACATTCTTATTTATAGAGCAAATATTTAGGCTTTATAAAAAATATTTATTTTAAGTTTCGATCCAAGCCCAAGCCCAAGCCCAAGTCGAAGTCTTCTATATTTAATATTTATTAATATTAATACGTACTTACACAATTACATGAGATCATTCCTAATGTCAAGGTAATAGAGTGAGAAAATAAATGATCATAAAAGTTCGGGAAGATTCTACCCTAAAAGAATTTGAAAGAATAGAATTCATCACTAAAAATTTAAAATTGTTACATAGACAAAGAAGAGAAATAGTAAATTTGCAATCTATCGGTAATGATTATTTAAGGAAATATATTGTACCTAATTCAATCACGGTGATGGAAGCTTGATTCAATAAAATCCTTATCTATTATTATATGTTGCACAAGTTATTATATATACTCGTAATTGAAATAGTTATCGATAATTCTTCCCTTCCCTCTAATGGAATTAGACTTAACACTTATGACGTGTTGTTAAATAGTGTAAGAATTGACGCATTATCACTTGAATATATTCCGTCAGAAATATTATTGAGTTCTTTTTACAATTCTTTGGTAATCGATCTTTTCATCAATTATATATGTGAGCTCATTACAATGTACATCTAGAAACGTCATCCTAAAATTATTTAAGCTTAATGACCAAAATTCAAGGTGACGTATCTGTATATTTTTTGAAGAACTATTCTTATCCTAAAAGATTTGAATTATATATATATATATATATATATATATATATATATATATATATATATATATATATATATATATATATTTATTTATTAATTTTGTATACCAATTAATATGTTTATAATCACATTTTTACTATAAAAGCCCAGTTGTTTCTGATCTCCTAACAATGTACATGTCACGACCCAGACTGTCGTGATTGACACCCACAGTAACCATCCGGTTGGAGAACCACTACTACAACCCAAACCAAGCAATCAATCTAAAAACTAAGGCATATAGGTCATATACTAAGGAAAGAAAATAGAGTTTCTATAAACTCGAACAAAAGTTCAACAATAACTAACAAATGCGGAAGATTAACCTAGAACCTGAAAGTCAGCGTACCAAAACTCTACTAACGACAAGTCTAAGAACAAGGGGTACAACCCCGAAAATAAACAACACCTTAAAAAAAATGTCTGAGTCCGAAAAGAGTCCACTTAAACAAGAAAGATCCATGGCAGCCCGAACGAGCTGGCTCACTCTTGAATCCGGTCACGCTCAATAGTCACCTAGCTGAAGTCTATCAATAGTCACATGAAGATTCCATGTACTCAACAAACAAAGAGCAAGTGCTAAATCAGTACACAACCACAGTGTATTGGTAGGATCACGCGGCTATCCCAATAAGTGTAACATACATTAGTCAATATAACAATATAATCACATGCATATATCGAACATATACAATATCATCAATATATACGAACAATGAACAACTTCACGATTCTCACATATAATAGTTATATCAATTTAAAACAACATACCGTCTTCCAATATCAATCATCATTAGATATGAACGAACTCATCACATGTAGATACACAACACAATTCAATGGTCCTCTCATGGAATCCAATTCAGTGGACCTCTCATGGAACCCAAACCCAAACAGTTCACATGCCGGAATGTGGCAATTCGATCCCATATTTATGTCGGAACATGGCAATCCGATCCAAGTTAGTTATGCTGGAACGTGGCAACCGATTCCATATTTATGCCAGAACGTGGCAACCGATCCTAGTTAGTTATGCCGGAATGTGGCAGCTGATCCCATATTTATGCCGAAACGTGGCAACCGATCCCACTTAGTTATGCTTAAACATGACACCCGCCCATTCAACAAACCACAATCACAATCACAATGTATATTCTCACAATAATACAATAAGAGGTGATTCATGGGATACAATTATTCAATTATCCTCATTTACGATTAGGGTGATCAATAATTCAACATTCACATACATACGTGTATTGTAAGGAAGCAATTACAAACATATATCACACCAACATGAAATCACAACCATCACCTACCTCTAACCGAAGCATGAATCCCCCAAGGCACTTGAATCTTCCCTTTCATGATTCCTCCCGCTTGTTCGTGGTCTAAAAACATACAATTAACGCAAGGATTAACAATCAAAGGTCTAATTTTCCATATTATAACAAACTCAATAACTCTAGACCAAAACAAAGATCCTAATACCGAATTTAGGGATTTTCCCCCCATAAATTCCAGATCAAAACCCTCCCCCATCGATAATTACTCATGAATTTACATTCTACGGATTGAAAAATGGATTCGAGGAGTTTAAACCTTACCTTTAGCCTCAAGAATGGTAAAAATGGTCAAGAAGTCACCTGGGGCCATCTCCTTAGCTCTAAAAATCAAAAAGTACCAAATAAGGTCGGTTAGGGGTTTATTTACGACTTTAGGTCTTGTCTATCCCGCTACGGTGGACCCCATCCCGCTCTGGCGGCCCCGGTCTTGCGGCCCTAATCCTACTCTGGTGGCCTGCACTGAGACAGAATGTTACTTGTTCACGCTAAGATCATTTTCAGGAGTTCTAGTCGGCCAAATTCGATTCCGTAAAGTCGTACGGGTTCCATAATGTCTTAGCTATCTACTCATGTGGTCCAAATCACAATTAGATCCCTTATTAATTACCAGATTTCCCTACACCTTAATGACTCCGGTTTCATCCAAAATTGGACTAGGTTGGGAAATTCCAAGTTACTATGAAGAAGTTTTCTGGCCCCAATTCTTTCTTCATTGACTTTTCCCTAACGATGGAATCAGGTCGTTACAGTACATCTAATAACTTTATCCTAAAATATATTTAATAATTATTACCAAAATTCAAGTTGACATATCTATAAATTTTTCAAAAGTCATTCTTATCCTAAAATATTTTAGTAATTCTAAATATGGTATGTCAATTAATAAGTTCACAAACAGATTTTACTATAAAATCTGAATGCAATTTCTTTCATAGCTACCATTAAGAAAAATATTTTTTTTTTTACATAGTATATTCCATCTCAAGCAAGATTTCTACTTATTAACTTTATATTTACAAGATTTTTTAATGTCTGACTGTATGCTTGAGTGGATTTCATATGATTATTTACTATTGTAAAATAATTATTATTTTTATTTTATTTTATGTTTAGCTAAAATGAATACTTCCATCAACAATAAAAAATTTCAACAAGAAGAAAGTGGTGTTCATAATGGGAGCAATAGGAACGGGAAAATCCCGTCTCTCTGTTGGCCTTGCCACATATTTTCGAAGAGAAATAATCAACTCGGACAATATGCAAGTATATAAGAGACTTGAAATTTATACAAACAAGATCACACACACTGAGAAACAAGGTGTACAACACTATTTGTTAGGTATATATATTTATTTCCAACAATATTTATATCAAATGACTACCTAGATAATTTAATAGTAGTAATTGTAGATTCTAGTGGAAAATATATTTTACTATTAAAAAATTATTTATTCTAATTCTGAGAAAGTTAATTTAATCAGATTTTCATAGGTGAAATTGAACCATATTCCGACTTCACGGACGAAGATTTTTTTTTGCAAGCAATTGTCTACATAGAATTTTTTTTGAAGACTCAACGTGTTCCAATTATTGTTGGAGGGTCAAATTCGTACATTGAAAAACTTGTGGAAGACCTTGTGTTCATGTTCAAATATAAGTATGATACTTGCTTTATTTGGATTGATGTAGAGCAATCAGTTTTGAACTGTAAAGTTGACATGAGGGTTAATCGAATGGTCAATGCAGGTAATTTTTGTAATTGTTTTATGTATCAATCAAGATATAATCATGCATCAAGCTAAAAACTTTTCCTACATAATTTTCTTAATAATATTTTTGGTGATCAACTCTATGTTCCACTAAATAAAACTCTTCTTTAAATTTATGTTGCATGCATGGCTAGTGGATGAGGTGCGACAGATTTTCATTCCAGATGCAGATTACAACAAAGGAATCTGACGGTCCATTGGTGTCCCCAAAATGGATAAATATTTAAGAGAAGAAACAAATATAGACAAAGGTGATGAATCAAAGAAGATGCTTCTTCAATCGTCAATTGCTAATATCAAGCGTAATACTCATTTATTAATTTTGCACCAACATGACAAGATTCAACGGTTAATAAATGAGAAAATATGGTTGGTGCATCATATTATTGCTATTGACGTTTTCAAAGGAGATAGAAAAGAAGTTGTGAACGAAGCATGGACTAATACCATTTTGCAACCATACCTGGATATAGTGAAAAGATTTCTCAAAAGTGATGATCACAATATTATTATTGAGTGAACATAAACTATCATTACCACTATCTTGAATTATTTTGTCTCTTTGGCACTTTAATTTGGACCTATTTTGTACAGTTTGTATCGCATTACAAACATGCATATGATATGACCCTTCTTTCTATATATATTATTATTGTCTGTAAAAACATTGTTATTTATAGAGAAAATATTTTAGCTTTATAAAAAATATTTATTTTAAGTTCCGATCCAAGTGCAAGCCCCAAGTCCAAGTCCAAGTCTTCTATATTTAATATATATTAATATAAATATGTACTTACACAATTACAAGAGATCATTCATAATGTCAAGGTAATAGAGTGAGAAAATAAATGACCATAAATGTTCGGGAAGATTCTACCCTAAAAGAATTTGAAAGAATATAATTTGTAACTCAATTTAAAATGTTACATAGACAAAGAAGAGAAAATAATAACTTTGCAATCTATCGGTAATGATCATTTAAGGAAATATATTCTACCTAATTTAATCACGGTGATGGACGCTTGATTCAATAAAATCTTTATCTATTATTATATGTTGCACAAGTTAATATAAATACTAGTAACTGAAATAGTTATCGATAATTGCTCCGTTCCCTCTAATGGAATTAGACTTAACACTTATGAGGTGTTGTTAAATAGTGTAAGAATTGACGCATTATCACTTGAATATATTCCGTCAAAAATATTATTGAGTTCTTTTAACAATCCTTTTGTAATCGATCTTTTCGTCAATTCTATATGTGATCTCATAATAATGTACATCTAGAAACGTCATCCTAAAATTATTTAAGCTTAATCACCAAAGTTCAAGATGACGTATCTGTATATTTTTCAAGAACTATTCTTATCCTAAAAGATATAAATTTTGATATATATATATATATATATATATATATATATATATATATATATATATATAAATATAATTTGATATACCAAATAATAAGCTTATAATCACATTTTTAAAATAAAAGCCCTGTTGTATGTGATCTTCTAACAGCGTACATCTAATAACTTTATCCTAAGATATATCTAATAATAATTACCAAAACTCAAGTTGACATATATATAAATTTTTCAAAAGTCATTTTTATCCTAAAAGATATCAGTAATTCTTAATATGGTATGTCAATTAATAAGTCCACAAGCAGATTTTACTATAAAAGCATTTCTTTCATAGCCACCATCAAGATTTTTTATTTTTATTTTACATAGTATATGCCATCTCAAGCAAGGTTTCTACTTATTAACTTTATATTTACAAGAATTTTTAATGTGTGAGTGTATACATGAGTGGATCTAATGAGATTATTTACTATTGTAAATTAATTTTTATTTTTATTTTATGTGTAGCTAAAATGAAAACTTTCATCAACAATAACAAGTTCAACAAGAAGAAAGTGGTTGTCACGATCCAAACCGAGTCATGAGTGACACCCACATTTAAACTCCTAGGTGGGTGAACCAATGAATTCAACCCTAACTTATATTTAACATTCAACTTACAAAACACTAACCATAGTGCGAATGCTTAAATCTTATAAGTGTAGGAACATGAATCCATTAAAGTCTACTATATGTAATTCCCAAAACCTGAAAGTCATCACATCAAGGACATCTAATCTTCAAATACTAAGTCCAAGAGTATTAAAGACACTAAAATAAATGAATAAAATAGTTTATGTCTGAAAACTAAGGACATCATGCCATGACCAAGAGAATCCAACACGAGCTTGAATGAATATCTCCCCCTGGGACCTGATATGCTGGAGACTGGCTACAGCTGAGGGCAAGTCGGATTCGTTGGTACACTCGTTGCACTCCACAAAATAAAAACAAAGAAAAACACAAGTAGGGCTCAATACAGGGCAACATGTACTGAGTAGATATCATCGGCCGACTCTAAATAGTAACTAATATGCATAAACTAATAGTATAAAATCAACTATATCACTTAGTAGATGACAACAATTGTCAATATGAATAAGTGACAACTGAAGCAAGTACGTAATCAATCACAATAGCAACCACACACACGAGGACTCATGCCTCCACACCACACGCTATTTTGGGAAATGGGTTTTTTGAGATTGAGTACATTTAGTTAATTCAATATGTTTTCCTCTTTAATATTACCCCAATCCCATAATAACGTGTTGTAACGTGACATCTGATGAGTTCACAAATTGGACTCATTTAGGGCTGTATTTTGATAAAATTAGTGTCCTCAAATGCATATTTTGTCTCAATATCTGATGAAAACCCTTAAGTTTCAGGTATTTGGAGTTGGAGGGAAAGCATGAACACTACTTAGCAAAAAGGAACAAAGGAAGCTGAAAGAACGAAGAAATAAAGATCTGAGAATCGCCGAACTCGTTCGGCGAGTCACCAAAAGGTCTTATCCTCACCTTTTATTCCAGTGTACTGAACCTTGAAAGAAAGGATCAAATCGGCTGTGACAAGGAGTAGTTGGCGTGTCACCGAGCAGTTCTGCGAAGCAGTACTATGTCGCCGAATGTTCCAAAACATGACGAGGCTAAAAGATAGAGCAACACGGCGATGAAACATACCAGAGGGCGGATCATCGAATCTATTGGCGATCTTGACTAACGACGCCAAATGATCCGCTGCAGGTCAGATTTTTTAAAACTATAAATACTCATTGAGAGTTGTAGATTAATATCAGATTTTTAGTATATAATTTTTAACATAGAATTTTGAATTTTAAGTTTGGAGAGAGTTTTGTAGAACTTGAAGATTCAAAGGATTTCAACTACAAGAATTTGGACTTGGGTCTTATGGATTCTTCAGTCTTGGCTTGTTTTGAGACTTAAATCTTCATACCCATTTGAATGCAAACTCGTATTGGTATAAATTACTATCTCTTTTACATGTCTAGGTAAAACCCCAATTCTTGGGGTGTGATTTTGTGAATAAGGGTTAGATTATCTGTTCGAACCTGCTTGTTGATGATTTATTTGTTGTTTAGATGTGATTTCGTTTACTATTAGTGAAATTGTAGTTGCAAATAAGATTTCACCTTCGTGTTTTCAGCTTGCTCGAGAGAGAGGTCGTAAAACTAAGACTACTAAATTGATGGTCGGTGGTATTGGGTCGACATGAGGTGCAGCTCGAGAGAGTGAACCCTAGTCCTTCTCACACACACTCAGCTCAAGAGAGTGAGGGGGCTAAAGCGGAGGCTGTTCTTCATGCGGTAACTTGGTGTTCGAGAAAAACCGAGTTGACTCGGGGTAAGTTGCTCGAGAGAGAATTTACCCCCACTATAGTCTAGCCTAATCACAAATATTCAACTGATTTATTATCAAAAGCATGTACCCAATAGTTTAGTTTATCCCGTATTCTTATCATATACCAAGAATCCTATCTCCTTGATTAGTACTCTTTGCATTTTTGTTATTTTTGATTACTTGTTACAAACCCCCATTGAAAATTGACGCTTGCGTCACCCCTTAGATTTAAGATGTTATATTCGATAATGTTTTTAGCTATGTCTAATTAGAACTTAAATTTATTTTTCTATTAATTCTCAAAACCACTCCCTTGGGACTCAACCCAAACCCTTGGTTGGGTTACCTTACTATTGTACGAACGTAGATACTTGCATTGTAGGTTGTGTCTTGATTACGCAAACATCAAAATGGCGCCACTGCCGGGAAGTGGTGTTATTTGAGAATTCTTAGATTAGTAGAATTTTTGTTCTTCTTAATTGTAGTTTATTCACTTAATCTTTAGTTTAGTTCTTTTTGCTTGTGTGAATATTTGAGAAAGCATGAGTGTCAACGGTAGCAACGGTAGCCAGGTGGGCCACCAAGATGACATCGAAAATCTCAACGATGTACAAAAGCCCAACATCAATGGCCCCCATCTCATGTGAGGTATTGGAGCTATCAGGTTAGCTCTAGCCGAGGGAAATTCAGTGTTTCACATAACGAGTACTGTGTTGCAACTCTTGCAACTAAAGGGACTTTTCAGCAGGTTGGCTCACAAGGATCCTCACGAGCATCTTCGAAACTTCGTGGATGTGTGAGGACCGTTCTCATTCAAAAACATCTCTCAGGATTCAGTTCGGTTAAGATTATTCCCTTTCTTGTTGATGGGAAAGGCATGCAACTGTCTAGCCTAGTTGCCGCATGAATCCATCACTTCCTAGGAGGAATTGGTAATCGCATTTCAAGTTCAATTTTTCCCTCCCTCGAAGATGATGACCTTTCGGGATATCATTCTGAGATTTAACCATCTGAAAGGAGAGCCTCTACACGAAACTTGGTTACGGTTCAAAAAGTTGGTGCTTCAATCCCCAACCCATGGTTTTTCCTGATAATGTGCTTCTTCAGTACTTTTACCGGAGTTTGGCCTCGGTAAACAAAGGGATCGATGACCAACTTTCTCCTGGAGGCTTAATGCAGCAGCCACATGTAGTAGCAGCCCAAATTTTAGATAGCATGCGAACCATCAACAGAGCATGGTAGACTCACAAGGACCAAGTATCTCCTCTCACCTTCAAGCTATCTAAGGAGTAGATTGAAAAAGATCATGATAGAGACCAAAACATGGCCAAGATCAAGACACAACTTGACATTTCATCCAAAAATATGATGGGGGCTGGTGCCCGTGGTGTCAATGCCGTGGGGTTTGGGTGTGCAAATCCTGAGGAGATGAAGTTTGAAGCCTTGTATAACGAGGAGGCATATTTTCTAGCCAACCAAGGCAGTGGCTATCGTTCAAACTACCCAAGGCAGGGTGGTAACCAAGGTTGGGCTAGAGACGAAGGATGGAAGGATCAAGATCGTGAATGGAGGGACCGTAATCCGAATTGAAAGTATGGGGAGAAGGATAGATATGTGCCTCCCCATGAGCGCCAAAAGCCCAAGGACTCGAAAGGTGGTAGGTTTGAGGATATGCTCTCACGTATTCTCAAAAAAGTTGAAGGGTCAGACAAAATGTTAAATGGCATGACAGAAGATGTGTCCACCCTTAGCCAGACCGTCATCATCCATTCAGTTTCGATCAAGCAGTTAGAGACCCAAATGGGTCAAATCTCATCTCTCATCAATCCGAGACAGCAAGGGGATTTGCCTAGTGATACTATGGCTAACCCCAAGAATGAGGTTTGAAGGTGGACTTGCATAGTCCCAGGACATTAACTAAGGCATTGTTTTGGAGGCAACCCAAAACCCTTTTATTGCTTTATGTTTGTTTTAGAAATAATGGTGTGTTAATTGTACATGATTAAGTCTGGGAAGCATTTGGAAAGAAATAGATTGGCGAGAGAAATGTTTGATTGGCGAGTCGCCAAAGTATTAGGAGACCCGACTCACACCGTCGTTTGATAAAACCCAGTTTGAGTTTGGGGTTTCTAAAACTCAGCGGGCCTAAAGAAATGATTGGCGAGTCACCGATCAGCTCGGCGAACCCAATTTGTATTGTTGTTTGGATTCCTAAATTAACTGGAGTATTCTGTAAAAATCGGCGAAAAATGTGATTGCTCGGCGTGACGCCAAATTGTTCGGCGCTCACAACTAATGTAGCCGAGTGGTCAAGAACTGTACGGTTTTTCTAGCCAAAGGTTTAAAAGTTTCAAATTCCTATGCTCTCCCTCATTTTCAAACTTTACAAACTCACATATAGTTTTACTTTCAATATCGTTGCATCTCTATTATATTTTGGTTGTTGAATTATTCTCGGATCTGGATTGCGTTGCCGCTTAGCATCTTAGTAGCATCTTAATCGGCAACTAAGGTTGGCTTTCGAGCCCTAAGTTCCTTTTATCAAAATTTCTACTCAAATGCAATGACATTACTTCAATAATATGTGTTGGTCCTCTCTGGTAGAATTAGAATTTGTTTGCTTGCTTTGATTCGATAATATTGACCGTACTGAGTTTAAATAGTTGATTCCTGAAAATTGTGCCCTATAGTGTATGAAAAATCATGGGTTATACATAAGTGTCGCTGGGTCGGAGCTTAATTCGGCTATTGCATATTTTGATTTTGCTTTTGGGGGTTGCGGGGTTGAATTCGAGAAGATGGGTTGAAAATAAGTACGTTGAGCCATTTAGAGAGCCAGGTTGAGCTCGCCAAACCACTCGGTAGTTCGCCTAACATCCCCATCTCGCCTTTAATTTAATGATAAATGTGCTATTAATTTTGTTACTTTAGGCGAGAAACCTGATGTCGCCGAACGCACTCGGCGTTTCACCAAAAGACCTCTTGTTCACCCTTTGTCTGCACCCTTGTATCCTCAGTGCACTGCACTCGGTGAATCGCCTAAGCGGTTGCGCGTTTCGCCAACTGGTTCGGCGGAGTTTTTCTGCATCTGAACTTCTATGTTTTTGTTGAGTTATTTTCTAACTCTTTCCCGAAGTTTTGCAGCTATGGCTAGACCAAAAGTAGCTGGAAGAAATAGGCAACCCCAACAGATAAGAGCGAAAAAATTCAGGAAAGGTGCAAGTAAAGCGAATCCTCCCAAGACGAGAAGTGAGGGCAAAAAGCCTAGTTCCAGCAAGAGATCTATCCCCCGAGATCCCATTGTCTCTTCATTGACTCGTGGATTCTGCACAACTATACATTCCTTCTTGGCGTCTCATGACTTAAACAATTTCAGCAAGCCAGTTGCCGCTGAACCTTCTGAAGTAGCTCCGGGAACTATTATTCATGCTCAAGCTGACACATCAGACACTTGTGCCCAGACAGATGGAGCGACTGTGTAGATAGGATTTTTCTCTACCTCCATCTATGTCTTTATTTATTCTAAATTCTGGATTTTATGTTAATTGCATTTGAGGACAAATTGCTTTTATTTGTGGTGGAGTGAGGCCGGCCTTTGTGGGCTATTCGTGAAATGTGTTTCGTTTATGTTTTTGGGTTGCAGGCTATAATTGTGTTAAATACTGCTTTCATGAAAAGTTTGAGCCTGTGGCTGCGTGTTTTAAATTGCAAAATGATTTTGACCTTTTCGAAAAATTTCTGCCACCCATTTTCTGTTGAATGTGGTTCTTCCTTCACAAATTTGAGTATCAGTTTTGATCAATACCGATGACTTGGATAGTGCTTATAATCGAACAAACATGAATGTGCGGCTACAATGAGGCCAAATGAAGTTGCATAGACAAAATGTGAACTCTTTGCATCTCGTTGTGACTCCCCAATGATCAAATCGAGTCTCTTGTGATGATCGTTGCACACTAGAGAATGTGTGAAGTCTTGTTTGACTTATTGTGTCAATGCATAGCGTGATGAGCTTACCTGTGAACTATGTATAATGGATCCTAGAATTTGCCCCGTTGATCCGGTTATCTAAGTGATGCTATCTCTTGATATGATCTTAGGAAACTTCTAAGAGTGTGAGCCAATTTCATATATACCTGTTTTGTGGCCTACCTTGTGAGTGTGTGAACCTATTTTGAACACCCGTTGAGTCTTACCTTTCTTTGGAAGAAACTTGATGAAAACTAGACCTCTCTTAATTCACTACCTATAATCCTCTTGATTTGTTATTGATTGAATAGCCAACATAGGCCAAAAGCCTAAGTTAGGGGTGTGGTGGAAAGAAAAAGGAAGGTCAAGAAGTTCAAGGAAAGTCTCCTTTAGCCCATGGTGTTGAGAAAAATGGAACCCCTCCATATATTAAAAAAAAATAGAAAAAGAGATGAAAAGAATGAAAAAGAAAGATGTGGAATAAACTACAAAAGAAATGGGGTTTCCAAATAATCCATGGAGAGCGAATAATAGGATGACTTATGAGCACTAAAGAGAATAATGAAGGAAAAGGAAAGGACGTGTTGTGAACACCACATTTCATGATGATGAAAGTCACTGAGGCTAAAATGACCATACATTTGCGCTCAACCCCATTACGAGCCTTGAAAAGACCTTTTTGATCTTGAGTGAGCTGAAGCAAGTGTTGATTGGAAAATACGGGCAAACCTATGGGTGAAATTATTCAGTGTTTTCTTCTTTGTGAGTGTGAGAGTTGCATCTGATTCCGAAGCTTTAAATTGTGAACCATTGTGTGAATATGGAATCATTCTTTGTGTGAGGATATTTGAACACTATAGTTGAGCTTGCACTTGCATTTGAAGCAAGTATTGTGAGCTTGAGATTCATTGATAATGGTATGTCACAACTTGAAACTTTGAGTGCACATTTGATCCTTGCATGAGTAAGTTAAGTTTTGTTGTGTACATTTATGCTTGATTCTTGTATAGCACTGTTTGAGACACCCTTTTTCAACAGCCAAACTCGAGTTTGCTTGAGGGCAAGAAAAAGTTTAAGTTGGGGGTGTTGATGAGTCCACAAATTGGACTCATTTAGGGTTGTATTTTGATAAAATTAGTGTCCTCAAATGCATATTTTTGTCTCAATATCTGATGAAAACCCTTAAGTTTCAGGTATTTGGAGTTGGAGGGAAAGCATGGGCACTACTTAGCAAAAAGGAACAAAGGCAGCTGAAAGAACAAAAAATGAAGATCAGAGAATCGTCGAACCCATACGGCAAGTCGCCAAAAGGTCTTATCCTCACCCTTTGTTAGAGTGTGCTGAGCCCTGAAAGAAAGGATCAAATTGGCGGTGAAAATGAGCATTCGGCGTGTCACCGAGCAGTTCCGCAAAGCAGTATTATGTGGCCCTATGATCCAAAACATGACGATGCTGAAGGATAGAGCAAGACAGTGATGAAACCTACCAAAGGGTAGATAGCCGAGTTGATCGGCAATATCAACTAACGACGTCGCATGATCCGCTGTAGCACAGATTTTTGAAAACTATAAATACTCGTTGAGAGTGGTATATTAATATCAGATTTTTAATATAGAATTTTGAGTTCTAAGTATGGAGAGTGTTTTGAAGAACTTGAAGATTCAAAGGGTTTCAACTCCAAGAATTTGGACTTCGGTCTTATGGATTCTTCGCTCTTGGCTTGTTTTGAGACTTAAATCTTCATACCCATTTGAATGCAAACTCATATTGGTATAAATTTCTATCTCTTAAGACTAATTTCTATCTCTTTTACATGTGGAACTTAATGAAATTGTAGTTGCAAATACGATTTAACCTTTATGTTTTCAGCTTGCTCGATAGAAAGGTCGTTAAACTAAGACTACTAAATTGATGGCTGGTGGGATTGGGTCGACATAAGGTTCAGCTTTAGAGAGTGAACCCTAGTCCTTCTCCCACACACTCAGCTCGAGAGAGTGAGTGGGCTAAGGCGGAGGTTGTTCTTCATGCGGCAACTCGGTGTTTGAGAGAAATCGAGTTGATTCGGGGTAAGTTGCTCAAGAGAGAATTTACCCCCCACTATAGTCTAGCCTAATCACAAATATTCAACGGATTTATTATCAAAAGCGTGTACCCAATAGTTTAGTTTATCCGTTATTTCTATCACATCCCAAGAATCCCATCTCCTTGATTAGTACTCTTTGCATTTTTGTTGTTTTGATCACTTGTTACAAACCCCCATTGATAATTGCCGCTTGTGTCACCCCTTAGATTTAAGATGTATATTTTCGATAATGTTTTTAGCTATGACTAATTAGAACTTAATTTTATTTTTCTATTAATTCTCAAAATAACTCCCTTGGGACTCGACCCCAACCCTTGGTTGGGTTACTTTACCATTTTACGATCGTAGACACTTGCATTGGAAGTACTGTCTTGATTACGCAAACATCAACACCCCTATCCAATGATACCGTGTGGGAATGTGACACCCCGATCCAATAATACCGTTTCGTAACGTGACACCCCGATGCATTAATCTTGTTAATTTATCATTTATTATTATCATTTTTCACAGTATTAACAATATTTCATTCAGCCTTCTTTATTCAAGGCATCACTTCGATGGAGAAGATTCGAGGTTATATATTTCACGATTTCAGGATTTCAGACCAATTACAAACCACACAACCACACAATCAAGTACATAGAGAACTTTACAATATCACTCAATACATATTAATCACTATTAAGAATCTATCTATCAAATAGAATAAACCATAACCTACCTTCCACCAAAGAACCGAAGTCAAGCAAGCTACTTCTCCAATACTTTTGCTTTCCTCAATGCCTCTGAACCTTCCCAATCTATCAAGTATATATGCATAATTTGTAAGTTAATGAGTCTATAAATACTCATATTATTCTATGTCTATCCTAGACCCAAAAACTCACCTAATTTTATAATCAATTTCCTAAAGTTCAAACTTATGGGTAAGTCTTAATTCCTCCAATTAGCATAACTTTAATGGAATTTAAATAATTCGATACACCTAATATTTAAATACCTATACCAATTTATCAACAATTGAAACATAATGTGGTAACTTCACGAATAATGCAACCCCAACTCATTACTCACTTACATCAGCATCATATGATCATCAAAGAAAAGAGGCAGAAAGAAACCATATTCCAATTTCCCTTAATTTATCCATCTCTCTAATCATAGCTTATCATTAGCCTTTAATTATTTTACCATCATCAATTCAACTAATAAATAATAATTTAATATATCCGAGTGATAACCCATGTCCTACGGAAACATATTTCCCAATTCAACCCACCACTAATTTTCTAACTGTTATCTATTCACCAAGCTTTAATTATATAGCCACGAACCGATAACTATATGTAAACCAAATTGAAAGCGTAAATTAGGTTACCTGAATCAACTTTCTCCATTACCGCTTGTGCCCAACCAGCAAGCCCTCTTTTCTTTTAATTAACCACTCAAAATTAGTAAACCCTAATTATTATAAGACTAATAATAAAAGTGGTAAAAGTCACCCACTACTAATTCTAATGTTATTTTCTTTACACCAATTAAACAAATTATTAAAGTATCCCATTAATTTTATAATTATAGTTACGAATAGTCCAAAATTCTCATTTAAAATCTATCGAAAATGTCTTTTATGCAATAAAAAGTTCTGGTACTCAAAACGACCAAATGAGTCGTTACATTAGATACCAATTTACCCATCATTCGTCCTCGAACGATCAAAAGAATTCAAAATATTAGTACCCAAGGTCTTATATCAAAAGTATCAAACCAACAATTGGAGATCTATAGCTCCTCCCATACAATGCCTCAAATGGGGCCATCTCAATACTCTAATGATAATTGTTGCAGTATGTAAACTCAACTAACAATAAAACTATTCCCAAGTGGACTCTTCAACGGACCTATTCTCCAACTAGATCTTGACACAACCATCAGGACAAATATTTTCCAACATAACCATGATAAAATCCTTAATCAATATTGGCTACAATTAGGAGTGAACCTGAACCAGCCACCACACACTCATAATGCGCAAACCATCATAGATCTTATCAAGATTACATCCTCACAACATAATATTTCCTCGAGCTTAAGCTATAAAAATATGATCTTTAGACATCAAGTAATCATCAAGGAGAATCGAACTCATTTGATACAAAGATGGAAATGATCAAAGTACCCACCATCAAGTGATACACCCAAGCATACAAAACCTCTAACAACACTGTCGAAATGCTAGATTAGTAGATATTATATGCAAACCTTCAGAATGACAAATCTAGACCCCATGGTCCTCACATTCAATCACTAATTTAGTCCCTATTATAATTGTACACATGGTTTATCGAACACCACATCCACTAAAGTCAACACTCTCAATACTAACAAAACATCATAACCACATCAATCATCTACCTTACCTCCAAACCATCATTAGTATCAAAGTATTCTTATCAAATACATGTTCAAACTATGACTATCTCTCTTTCTATTCAAGAATTTCATGAAAAATATGAAACCCAAACAAGGCTAATAGCACTAATTTCAAATTTGATAGTACCTTTCCATGGAAATAAAACAATTAAATCACACTCAAAGTCAACTTCACACCACTTCCACATACCATGATTTAGCTACCATTCTAAACCATCACATACCTCATGCCAACACTTAGGGAAATTCTTGGTGACTCAAATTATTCTGTATACTATAAGCTCTTAACTTCTATTCACCAACAAATGTCTATGTAACACATCATAACATTCTTAAGTCATCTATCATAACTTGAGCAATCTAACCCCACGTAAAACTCTACTTTCCCATATCTCACTATTTGTCACCCAAATCAAAACTCAATCTTTATAATAGCCGATGATAATCTCCTAGTAAGTCTGTACCGAACTAGTTTACATCTCACAGTCCTATAGAAACTCATAGGCAAAAATCAAAACAACCTTTAACTACACCCCGAGGGTTTATATGAGAGATGTTATTCTTTCACTTTTCTCAAATTATTCCCATGGTGCAAAATTATGAATATCTCGATCCCTTAATATATCAGACTCTTGTTTCTCTAGGTTGCTTACCAATCTCATCCTATTACAAACAACCCATGACATTTTACTTCACACTCTAAATAAAAAATCTTAGGGAATACCTTCCTTAGATCCTTTAACAATCAAAAGTATAAAATTTTATGGTCCAAAATATGCATAAGTTCTTTAACATGCTCAATACCAATGCAATCAGTCATTTCTTATCTTACCAATCCATATCTTGACATAACATATCACCATAAATGTAGACGTATAATAAAACAAAATTTGAATTGTAAATTTAACTATGTAAGTCAATCCTCTTATATATCAACATTAGCTCATACCTTGAAGTTTTTTAGGAATTCATGTATCTTAGGTTATCATTGATCGCCTCTCCGTCGATCATACCATATCCTTCCCTAAAAATCCAAATGTACTCATAACTATCACACCCCGAGCTACCGCCAAGATGCGGACACGGGACCTAGAAGTGACCCCAAGCAAACCCTATTGGCTTAATCATGAGCATACTAAAGATAAACTGATAAATAAAACTATTGAGGAAGCAAAATCATGTGGATGAAAGTGATGGGGAATACCCATATGCTAAGATTATATATCAAATATGAGAGTTTAGTACAAGAGAAACATCAAATTAAAATTCTAAGCTGAATCTAACTGTCTGAAAACAACCTCTAACTGACTAGAAATGTTTGGACATTGCCCAACTGGATCTAGCAAACTGGAACTAAATACTAAAAGTGATAAGATAAACATGTCACTAGTCCTCGAAGAATGAGTACTCACCACTGATGCTGCTGAACTGAAGATCGGGGACAGATTTAAGCTTGATCTTACTGCTGGGGACTTGAACCTCCATCACGAGAAGATGTAGCACAATATATGCGTCAGTACTTTAAGGTACTGAGCATGAAGGATAGAATAAAGTTGAAATAAATATATAACTAAAACAAACAACAAAGAAAGAGCATAAACTGAACATGATATGGATAATGAAATGTTGAACATGACTAAACTGAATGCAACGACCAAGTTATAACATGCTGAGACTCAATACTGAAACATGGTCAATGCAACGGAGTCTGATTGAGTTGTAACTATCACCCAAATAGAGTCATGATGTCTGCAAGTACTAGGTAAACCTATGATAAAGTCCTTGTTGATCACTTCCCGCTTCCAAGTAGGAATGTCGATCTCTTGAGTCATACGTCCTGGTCACGGATGTTCTACCTTGACTTCTGAGAGACCCATCTTTCTACTTTACGAACAACACTGGTGCACCCCATGACGAAATACTAGGTCTGATGAAGCCCTTATCTAGAAGGTCTTTCAACGCCTCTTTCAATTACTTAAGCTCAGCTAGAGCCATCCTGTACGGAGGAATGGAAATACGCTAGGTATTTGGAAGAATATCAATTCCAAGTCGATTTCCCTATCGGGAGGAACTCCGGGAAGATCTTTTGGAAACACTTCTAGAAACTCATTAACCACTGGAACTGACTCAAGAGTTGGGGTTTCGGAGATTGAATCCTTAACCTGAAGTAGATGATAGAGATCATATCTCTAGCCTTAAGGTAAGAAATGAATCGACCCATAGGCACTAAGCTACTACCCTTCCATTCTAAGATTGGTTCATCTGGAAACTGAAAACAAACAATCCTAGTTCTACAATCAATAGAGGCATATCAGGAATGTAATCAATCCATGCCTAGAATGATATCGAAGTCTACCATTTCTACTCTACAAGATCTGCTGAGGTGACTTTTTGGGAGACTGTGACGGGGCAATTTTTGTATTCCCATCTAGCTATAACTAGGTCACCTACTGGAGTAGAGACAGAGAAAGGTTCTGAGAGAGTTTCTGGACTAACATCAAACTTAACTGCTATCTAAGGAGTAACAAAGGAAAGAGTAGCCCCTGGATCTAACAAAGCATAAACATTAAGATCAAAGACTCGTAACGTACCAATGACTACATCATGAGAATATTCCTCATCCTGGCGAACCTGAAGAGCATAGAGCGTGTTATGGAGCTGTCTGCTACTTGTACAAAAAGAGTTACCCTACTGAGTCAGGTGATCTGCTGGTGCTGACCCTATTTAGAAGGACAATCCCTCAACATGTGACCAAATTGACCACACCCAAAGCATCTTTCCTTTCCTGCAAGGCACTCGTCCGGATGGTTCTTACCATATTTAGGGAAAGTTGGGTAGGTTTTGGCACCTGTAACACTCCCCTGAGACTTATAGCCTAATGCCCTACATATCTAATAGTTACGAAACCTAGAGGATGGGACACTATCTGATGAAGGTGCTGGAGTTGAAAATTCTGTTGACCCTGCGAGAAATTTCCACCACCCGATTTCTGTTGATAATACTCATAGTGTCCAGTCCTAGCCTTCTTGTTTTCCTTGGCCTGTTCCTTAAGCTTATCACCCTTTACTTGCTGAGCATGAGTCGTAACCCTAGAGAGGCTCATATCTCCCAGCAAAATAGCATTCCTACATTCTGTTTTCACCAAGTCTGACACTCCATAAAGAAACTTGTTCATTTGGGCCCTGGAATCAGCCATCATGTGAGGAGCATACCTAGAGAGTTGGGTAAACTTGAGCCGATACTCTTGGACTCTCATGCTACCTTGCTCTAAGTTCATAAATTCTTGAGTTTTTGCCTCCGTTAGCTCTCTTTGGAAACACCTGTCCAGAAAGGTCTCACAAAAGCAATCCCAACAGATAGGAGTTGCATATGTACCCCTGTTCTCCTTCCACTGAGTATACTAGATATGAGCTACATCCTTAAGTTGGTAAGATGCTAACTCAACCCGATCATTCCCAGTTACCTGCATCACGTCAAAGATCTTTTTGACCTCATCAATGAAGTTTTGGGGGTCTTCTCCAACCTGCGATCCTAAGACTTTGGCGGATTCATGCCAACAAAGTCTTGCACTCTGGCCGCAGCTGACCCAACACTAGCGTTTATCAGAGATGGAGCCTGTTGGTTATTCTGGTTGGCCACACTATGAGCCAACATCTGGATAGTGTTCCTGAACTCTGCATTTGACACTTGTTGGTCTTGCACTGGAGGGGCTGCGTTTGCGTTCCTAGCGTTCACATTCCCGGCGTTAGCTCTACGAGGAGGCATGATCAATGAAATGTACAACGTTGAGTTAGGATAGAATTAGATCATACTTATGCACGATAAGAGTAACAAGAAAAATGAAGATTTTTCCTAAAACACCTTGTGGCCTCCTTCTCATTAGATGTGGTGCACTCCACACCCATAAAAAGGACTCTACTTAGTGCGTCTTTTCAAACATCTTACAACTCTTAAACCTAGGGCTCTTATACAAATTTTGTCACGCCCCGAGCTACCTCAAGACACGGACACGGGACCTAGGATCACAGGTGACCCCAAGCTAACCCTACTGGCATAATCATGAGCATACTAAAGATAAAGTGAGAAATAAAATTGTTGCGGAAGCTAAATCATGAACAAGCAAGTGATGGGGAATATCCACGTACTGAGACTGTATATCAATTCTGAGAGTTTAATATAAAAGAAACATCAAACTCAAATTCTAAGCTGAATCTAACTATGTCTGAAAATTGCCTCTAACTGACTAGAAATGTTAGGACATGCCCCAACTAGATCTAGAAAACTGAAACTAAAGACTAAAAGCGATAAGATAAACATGTAACTAGTCTTCAAAGAACGATGACTCACCATTGATGTTGCGGAACTGAAGATCAGGGACCAATCTAAGCGTGATCTGACTGCTGGGACCTGAACCTACATCACGAGTAGATGTAGTGCATTATATGCGTTAGTACTTGAAAGGTATTGAGCATGAGGGATAGAATAAAGCTAAAATAAACATACAACTTAAACAAGCAATAAAGAAAGAGCATAAACTGAACATGATATGGATACTGAAAAGCTGAACATGACTAAACTGAATGCAACGTCCAAGTTAAAACACGCTGAGATTGAATACTGAAACATGGTCAGTGCAATGGAGTCTGACTGAACTGTAAAAGCTACTAATAACCGATAATAAAACCACATTACCTAAATATTGAGTCCAATGTATATGCCCTATAGAGAGGACCCAATATACCCGGCCAAAGGGATAGAAACATGCTGGCGTGATCACTAAAATGATGCACACAAAGGGAATTACAACCTAAGTGGCTCGTAGTTCTTGGACTAAATGGGTGACTGACCCTAGTCCAACCTGGTATTAAGCTACTCCCATTAGATTAAATGATTAACATATTATGACTGAATTTCTGTATTGTACTAGATAGCTCAAACTGACATGCAAACTGAGAATGTGCAATAATATACTGATAATGACATATTCAAAAACTAAGGCAGGTATATCTACAATAACTAAAATATCTGACCTAGCATGTGTAATTCAAGAACTAAGGAAATACATAGCCAGGGTTATGAAATTTATGCAAGAAAAAAAGTAATAACATGATAATCTGATTTGGAACATTTAAATAACTAATTCATGAGAATCTACTGAAGTTCTAGAAACCCTAGGTTTAATCATGATAAGGGAATCAAGAATCTGACTGAAATCTAGGGACCCAAATCCCACATACCTCCTGGTGAATAAATTCACGGAGAAATCCTTTGATTTCGGGCTGGAACTGATGGAACCTTGTTGCGTTCTTGAACTAGGGTTGGTCGACTCTTTCGCTTCTAATTTTTCTAGGTTTTGATAATGATCTGAGTTAGGTAAGTTCTAGTTATGTTTCTAGGCAAAAACTAACCAAAACCACAAAATTTAGGGCTAAAACGACAAGTTTTAGAAGTCCAACGAAAAGGAAAAGACTGAAATACCCTTAACTTAAAGCTACAGACAGGCTGACCACGGCCATCTTCACGGATCGTGAAAGGGACGACAAACTGTTAAGTCGGTAGTGGTCTGCACTTAGTCCAGGAACTAGGGCCTCTGATTCATGAGCCCTTACCACGGCCCGTGTGGAGGACCATCAACCGTGAAGGTCCCCGTGGTCCTCACTCGGGCTGAGGTCTCGAGGATCAAGTCTGGAGGCCTACTAGTTAATCCCCACGGAGGTTCCCATGAGCCATCATGAAGACCACGGTTAGTGAAGGCCCTCGTTGTCTTCACTTGGGCGTGGGTGTGTGAGGGGTTGGCCAAGGGGGCTACTGCCTGACTTCCACGGGCCCTCCCACGGTTCGTGTGAAGGAGCATGAATCGTGAAAGGGTCTGTGGTATTCACTTAGACCTGGAGGGTTTGGGGACAGGTAAGGGAGGTCTATTGGTTTAATCACCACGGACGCCACCACGGCCCGTGAAGGGTCCCATGTTTGGACGCCTGGGCCTGGTGGAGGCCAACTCTAGACCACGGGAAGGTCTACGGACCGTGGACCCTGTCACAGTCCGTGAACCTTGCCATGGTTCATAGCTTCAGGTGAGTTCCACAAAAAAAAAATTGTGTCTGGTTTTCATGGTGTTAAAATAACGAAACTCAAAATCACCAAAAAACTTATCATCACACTCGAGTTGGACGCCTGTACACTTCTTTGTCAAGTCTTGTCCACTAGTTTATAACCAATCAGATGAACAGGTGACACTATTATCATAACCAGAGCAAAACAGATGAAACCACGCATGTCTGAATCCAATTCTTAACCCCTCTGGAGATACATCTTTAGCCTTTGTAATGAGAGAAAATATTCCTACTCTAACTTATTTCTAAAGGCTACACTACATCTCATTAATTTAATTTTATTTTTCATTTTGATTCTAAATCCTTTAAATTCTATTCGAGCGGTGTACCAACATCCCCTAAAATTTTCCATAGATTCATGTTACTCACTATACAGTACAAAAATCACAATCTTATATACTCACAAGTCGTTATTACTATATAAAATTCGTTTAACCAACAATCTTTATTATATAGTTGCATCCGAATAACAAGCCATCATGAACTCTTATTACCATCATGTTCAGTTAGCTCTTCCCTTCACCATGAAATCAACTTTTTCATCAACATCACACCTCAAACTAAATTATACCAATTAAATTCAATGGACTAACCTAATTTTATACACACTTGCTTACTACAATCTTCATTTGCCTTCACCTAAGTATACTCACTAGACTTGCTTTATCACTAAGCTTGTCATTCCGATATCAATCTACTCCTTTGGAGTTTAAGGTAAAATCACCATTCTTCCCTTAGAATCCTCAAGATACACTTCACAACCTAAATACATTAATATCGTACCAAAGATCCACCACTAAAAAATTTCTTAAAAAATAAAGATTAACCCAAGCGTCTGTAGTAACAAACTAGTTGGTTTCCCAAATATGAATGCAACATTAAATCTAATTATACGAAAAGGTGGTACAAGTGATAACTCTTTAAGCAGTTAGTCTTCGCCCTTGCAAATCAATAAATCCATTTTCATAAACCAGTAGTACCATATCGTGAGAGTTTGATAGATCCATAACTACAAAACACCATAATTATGGAAAAGATCATACCCAAATAGCCCACAAATTTCTACCCATTGAATAAGTGCAAAACATTGTCAAATTCATTCTGTTTCTAGCCCAAGTGATTTGTGTTCTTCCTCAGATCAAGTCGATAACAAAGTAACACATTTCATAACTCTAATCAAGTAACCATTGATAATCTTGTAGTATTCGTATCATGACCATTATTTTATACACTCAATATATGAAATCGTAGTAGAGATTCTGACCTTAATTGGTGCAACATAATTTCATTATTCACTATGCAAACTATACATGTTATGACAATTTTATTAACTTTATTTCCTAAATTAATGATGTTCATTTTCTAGTTGTCCCTTATGAAACTTCTTCCATGTTGTCAAATATCTAGATAAAGTACAAAATTTGACCTCATAGGCTACAACACATATCTTCCGTTTCTTTACATTTAGGAACTAATCTCTTTTCCTATTTCTCAATGTACGGGATACATACCTTTCTATGTAGAAGCTAGAAAATGTTGTCCAAGTCATATCTAGTGCTTTAACTGTCGGCACACACTCAACATGAGACCGCCACCATATTTTGGCTCCTTCCTGAAACTAGTATGTCACAACTCAACACCAAACCTCTCCATTATATTCATCTTATGAAACAGCTCATGATAATCAACAAGGAAATCATAAACATCTTTATATTCAATAGCCATGAAGAATCGGGGTTACAACTTTAAGAACTTAATAAAAATATAATGTTGGTCACTAGTCATTACAGGCCATGTACTCTATCGGAGAAACATTCCTATTTCAAATGACATATCCTCTCTTTCTGGCATTGGTGTTTCCACTTCTACTACTCTAGTACTAACCATATGCGAAATAGAGTGAAGAAATTCAAATACCAATTTGTATCACCTAGATACCAATTGGATTCAAGTAATAGCACGAAAGAAAGAAAGAGAAGATTTTTCCTAGAGTCCTATAGCCTCTCGAAGAAAAGTAAAGGCGTCCCCATACCGTTCTACAAGACTCTACTAGACTTATATTTGTGTGATGAGATCACCGAACCTAAAGCTCAAATACCAAGTTTGTCACGACCCAAACCGAGTCATGAGTGACACCCACACTTAACCTCCTAGGTGGGCGAACCAATGAATTCAACCTCAACTTATATTTAACATTCAACTTACAAAATACTAACAATAATGCAGAAGCTTAAATCTTATTAGTGTAAGAACACAAATCCATTAAAGTCTACTATATGTCATTCTTAAACCTGAAAGTCATCACATCAAGGACATTTAATCTTCAAATACTAAGTCTAAGATTAATAAAGACACTAAAATAAATTAATAAAATAGTTTATGTCCGAAAACTAAGGACATCATTCCATTACAAAGAGAATCCAACACGAGCTTGAATGAATAGCTCCCCCTGGGACCTGATATGCTGGAGACTGGCTAGAGCTGAGGGCAAGTCGAAGTCGTTGGTACACTCGCTGCACTCCACAAAAAAAAAACAAAAAAAAACACAAATAGGGCACAGTACAGGGCAACATGTACTAAGTAGATATCATCGGCCGACTCAAAATAGAAACTAATATGCATAAAGTAATAGTTTAAAATCAACAATAGCACTTAGCAGATGACAACAACAATCAATCTGAACAAGTGACAACTTAAGCAAGTACTTAATCAATCACAACAACTCTAGAGCAAGAAACACTCTCAAGGAATGGTTGCCACACCGCCGGTAGAGCCTCCTAGACTACCGGACCAATCGGAAAAGATGCGCAATCCTAACACGAGCAAAACCCAACAAGACTCTTCCTCAGATTCATCCTACAATTCCTCGAAATTGCAAAGAGAAGAGGCAATCCACGTCGCGATTTCGGAGAGAGAGTTCGACTGGGCTCAATAAATTATGTCCATGGCACGCTCAGGAGAGATTCGAGTTCAAAGGAGTGGTGAAGGTGATTCGCCGTCTAAAGATCTACATAATACTCAAAAATCAATTGAATCCACCTTCCCATTTGCGAGAAATTGACAGGCGATTTCTGGGAGACTCGCATGCGAATCACCCCAATTGCACCTTCAAGAACGAGGCTCTTTCGATGAGATTCGAGTTGAAAACTTCAATGGGGATTACTACCTTGTATTAGTAGAACATCTGACTGAAAGCTCCAGTAACTTTAATGGTGAAAACAATGGGAACGCATTTTCTGGAAATCTCACCAGAGCTCCGGCGAACCATGATAATGAGAAACAAAGAGATGAGGAGTGTCTGGAGAATATTAACAGGAATGTGCAACAAAGAGATGTTGAACAACACCCCAGCAATTCGAATGATGAAAAAGAGGACACTTCTTCAAAAATGCATATTGAGGATAAAGATGGAGGCTTGATGGGAAGAACGGTGGTTGACCAGTTCATAGTGTGAACAATGCAATTGAAGCTTCTACTAGTTTCTCTTTTCAGGTTAATGCAAGGGAACATAATCACAATCAAACTATGGAGGAGATGCAGCGGGTTCAGGATGTACATCAAAACACACTACCTAGACAAGTTAATGACCCTAGCCTGATGGAGGAACCCATTAAGGTAAGTATGCAGGGGGTACATGGAAATGCAGCAACCAAAGTGTTAGAAAATTAGCAAACACCAGCCAAGGAGCAGTCAGGTATGATTTCTAAAACTAGCCCTGTTAATCTTACTGATAAGGATAAAGTGAAAGCTCATTTGCATGATCATGCAAATGAGCATAATATTGTGCATAAAGAGTAGGAACAGGTCCAGACCAATGGTCAATCCCTCAGGTTCAATAATCAGCATTTGCAGCACAACACTAAAGTTTGGCAAGCTAAAGAGAAGCAGCAACACCCACATAGTATGACCAATGTTGATCAGACTCAATCAGGTAATGGCTATCCTAAAGTCTCCAGTAATTTTGACCATCAAATTTCTAGCCAAAGAAATAGATTTGTCCCTAAGCCTAGACAACCTAATGAGAAACATGATCAGCCTGCTACCAGTGCTAACAAGAAGAAGCACATACCTGAACCTGCCCCTTATACTATTGTCCAAACCTATGCTGCCAGACTTAGGCATAACCAATCCAAAATGGATAACTCTGCCAAGCTTACCACCCCTGAGGTCACTACCAAACAGGGTCTACCTGCAGTACTATTTGTGAAAGAAGAAGTGTTGGGGCCTCTTGCTGCAATATTCAAATACACTTTGATTGGGAAATTCACTCACACTATGCCTAAGGTGGAACTCATTAGAAAAAGTTTCATTTTACAAACTCAATTATCAGGGGGGGTCAAGATTGCTCATTACAATGCAAGGCACATATATAGACTTACATAATGAGCTGGACTATAACACAGTCTGGACCAAGCAAAGGATGAGCATAGCAGGCCAGCTGATGCGAATCCAAGCCTGGACACCATCCTTTAAGCCTGAAGTTGAGACTCCAATTGTCCCTGTGTGGGTAACCTTACCTGACTTACCATGGCATTGCTATAACAAAGACTATGTGTCTGGTCTGTTTTTACCTGTTGGAAAGGTGTTGTACCTGGACTCAGCTTCTATCCAAAAAACTTGGGGAAGTAAAGCTAAGGTGAAAGTCCAAATTGATCTTACAAAAAGGAGACCTCCTCATGTTTGGATGGGTTACATAGGAGAGGACATTACTGATGGAAGATGGCAGACTATTGAGTATGAGGATGTACCACCCTACTGCTTCCACTGCATGCACTAGGGACATATGGAGTATTAGTGCAGCATTAAACAAAGGGACGAGGACCATAAAAGAAGAAGAGAATTAGAAGATGAAAGAAAGAACAAGAGTAGTAAAGACAGTGGTAACAAAGAACAGCAGCAGAATTCTTACAAAGACAAAGACTCAAAGATAGAGATCATAAGCAACACGAGCAAGGTACAAAGTGAACAAAAACAAGACCACCAACAAGAAGAACAATGGCAAACTCAAAAGAAGAAACACAACAATCAGCAACCACCACTGAAGGGAATAAAAAAAAGTGCAGACCACCAACACCTCAATCAGTCAGGTATGAACTCTATCCCTACTCATAATACTTATATTAATCTTGACATTGAAATGCAGGAACAACCAAGTACTTCAAAGGAGCAAGGAAATGTTGATGGAAACACAGTGCACAATAAGACTCAAAGTACTTCAAGGGCAGAACTTCAGCTGCAAAAGCAAAAAACTCATACAGGTACAAATGAAAGGCCTAATGCAGAGGAAAACAACAAAATACAGCAGCAGGCTGAGTCTCAGACAATGCCTAACAAAAACAGTACCATTGACATGGCTATGGCACAAAATAATATTACCCTTAACAGGGATAATATCAATAGTTCTACAGGTCAAGGAAGACAATCTACTTCAGGTATTGACTCTAAGCTCCCTTCCCCTAAATCCCCTGTTAATGTTGATAAAGTTGTTGTTGGTAAAGAAGCTGATGGAGGTATGGAAGGGAGGGTAAAAGAGAAAACCATGACTCATGTTCTGCATGAGGTTTCGGATAGTGACCATAGATGTGACTATAGAGCCCCTGCCACCGCATCTACTCAAAACAAAGCTGAACAACAAGAGAAAGGGCAAGGTCCTACAGTTTTAACAGATACAAGGCAGTAGTATATGCAGAAACAATATATTACAACAGGGGGAAAAGACAATGAAGGGAAACCATCCAACAATAAATCAGGAGCAAGAATGAGCAAAAATAAGAGGGAGGCATTGAAAAGGAGGCAACAAAAAAGTATTGATTAGGAAAAAGTTCAGGCAGGAAATACTGATAATGCTGAAAAAAAGGTTACTGCTACCAAAGTGACAGGGCAGAAGTATGATGAATATGGAGCCTTGAATTCTGAGGATGAGCTAGACCAGGATAACCAATCTATTGATGAGTATGATGAGGAAGCAGAAGAGGAGGAAACTAATAAACATTTGATCAAAGCATTTGGGTCCACATCTCATGATGAATGTCCATAAGAAGTCTTGGCGGCCACAAACCAACAGGGCTTATCCCCTAGAGAGAGGAGACACACTCAACAAAGCAAGCAACAGGGCACCACCACCAACTCTGCTACCTCTAGCAGACCCATTACTATGTCTAAAAGCAAAGGTTTTTAATGATCAAGACAATTTGCTGGAATACCAGGAGTATTAATACTCAGGGTTCTTTGGAGAGACTCCAAGCACTCAAGAAAATCCATCACTTATCTATGATTTCAATTCTTGAACCTTTTGTGGACAATTCACAAATCAACATATTCAGAATTCAGCTTCAAATGGACCATGCTGTCAGTAATCCAAATAGTAAAATTTTGGTTGTTTTGGTCTAATGAAATCACTGGCAATATTCAGGAAAATGGTGAGCAACACATTACACGAGAGTTCCAACATTCTGATCACATGGAAAATTTTTTGATGTCATTTATATATGCCAAATGCAAAGACCACCTTAGAAGACCCCTTTGGGACAGACTCCTACATTTCTCAAACATTGATATTCTTTGGTGCACTATTGGAGACTTCATGTTATTACACCTACTGAGGAAAAACTAGGGGGGGTTCCTTACAAAATGAATAAGAGCTTTGAATTCATCAGTGTGATTGAAGCATGTGGACTGAGTGATCTAGGGTACAATGGGCTTCAATACACATGATGTAATCAGAGAGCTGCCTAAGCTAGAGTGTGGAAAAGGCTTGACAGAGCCATGGTCAATGATAAATGGTTGGAGGCTATGCCCCAAACTACTATAGAACACCTGCCATCTGTGGGATCTGATCACAGTCCCCTCCTTATGGATAAGTTAATTCATTATGTTTTCCTCTTTAATGTTACCCCGATCCCATAATAACGTGTTGGAACGTGACACCTAATGAGTCCACAAATTGGACTCATTTAGCGGTGTATTTTGATAAAATTAGTGTCCTCAAATGCATATTTTGTCTCAATATATGATGAAAACCTTTAAGGTTTAGGTATTTGGAGTTGGAGGGAAAGCATGGACACTACTTAGCAAAAAGGAACAAAGGAAGCTGAAAGAACGAAGAAATAAAGATCTGAGAATCGCCGAACCCGTTTGGCGAGTCGCCAAAAGGTCTTATCCTCACCTTTTGTTCCAGTGTAGCCTTGAAAGAAAGGATCAAATCGGCTGTAAAAAGGAGAAGTTGGCCTGTCACCGAGCAGTTCTGCGAAGCAGTACTATGTCACCCAATGTTCGAAAATGCGACGATAATAGAGGATAGAGCAAGACGGCGATGAAACCTACCAGAGGGTGAATCATCGAGTCTATCGACGATCTTGACTAACGACGCCAAATGATCTGCTGCAGGTTAGATATTTTAAAACTATAAATACTCATAGAGAGTTGTAGCTTAATATCAGATTTTTAATATAGAATTTTTAACATAGAATTTTGAATTCTAAGTTTGGAGAGAGTTTTGAAGAACTTGAAGATTCAATGGATTTCAACTACAAGAATTTGGACTTGGGTCTTATGGATTTTTCACTCTTGGCTTGTTTTGAGACTGAAATCTTCATACCCATTTGAATGCAAACTCATATTGGTATAAATTACTATCTCTTTTACATTTCTAGGTAAAACCCCAATTCTTGGGGTGTGATTTTGTGAATATGGGTTAGATTATCTGTTCGGACCTGCTTGTTGATGATTTATTTGTTGTTTAGATGTGATTTCATTTACTAGTTGTCGAGGAAATTAGTGAAATTGTAGGTGCAAATAAGATTTCACCTTTGTGTTTACGGCTTGCGAGAGAGAGAGGCCGTAAAACTAAGACTACTAAATTGATGGTCGGTGGTATTGGTTCGACATGAGGTGCAGCTCGAGAGAGTGAACCCTAGTCCTTCTCCCAAAACCTCAGCTCAAGAGAGTGAGGGTGCTATGGCGGACGATGTTCTTCATGCGGCACCTCGGTGTTCGAGAAAAACCGAGTTGACTCAGGGTAAGTTGCTCGAGAGAGAATTTACCCCCACTATAGTCTAGCCTAATCACAAATATTCAACTGATTTATTATCAAAAGCATGTACCTAATAGTTTAGTTTATCCCGTATTCTTATCATATACCAAGAATCCTATCTCTTAGATTAGTACTCTTTGCATTTTTGTTATTTTTGATTACTTGTTACAAACCCCCATTGAAAATTGACGAAAGCGTCACCCCTTAGATTTAAGATGTTTATATTCAATAATGTTTTTAGCTATGTCTAATTAGAAATTAAATTTATTTTTCTATTAATTCTCAAAACCACTCCCTTGAGACTCAAACCAAACCCTTGGTTGGATTACCTTACTATTGTACGAACGTAAACACTTGCATTGTAAGTTGTGTCTTGATTACGCAAACATCAAAATGGCGCCGCTGCCGGGGAGTGGTGTTATTTGAGAATTCTTTGATTAGTAGAATTTTTGTTCTTCTTAATTGTAGTTCATTCACTTAATCTTTAGTTTAGTTTTGTTTGCTTGTGTGAATATTTGAGAAAGCATGAGTGTCAACGGTAGCCAGGTGGCCCACCAAGATGACATCAGAAATCTCAACGATGTACAAACGCCCAACATCAATGGCCCACATCTCATGTGAGGTATTGGAGTTATCAGGTTATCTCCAGCCGAGGGAAATTTAAAGTTTCACATAACGAGTACTATGTTGTAACTCTTGCAACTAAAGGGACTTTTCAGCAGGTTGGCTCACGAGTATCTTCGAAACTTCGTGGATGTGTGAGGACCATTCTCGTTCAAAAACATCTCTCAGGATTTAGTTCGGTTAAGATTATTCCCTTTCTTGTTGATGGGAAAGGCATGGAACTGTCTAGCCTAGTTGCCACGTGAATCCATCACTTCCTAGGAGGAATTGGTAATCGCAATTCAAGTTCAATTTTTCCCTCCCTCGAAGATGATGACCCTTCGGGATATCATTCTGAGATTTAACCATCTGGAAGGAGAGCCTCTGCACGAAACTTGGTTACGGTTCAAAAAGTTGGTGCTTCAATGCCCAACCAATGGTTTTCCTAATAATGTGCTTCTTCAGTACTTTTACCGGAGTTTGGACTCGGTAAACAAAGGGATCGATGACCAACTTTCTCCGGGAGGCTTAATGCAGCAGCCACATGTAGTAGCAGCCCAACTTTTAGATGGCATGCCAACCTTCAACAGAGCATGGTACACTCGCGAGGACCAAGTATATCCTCTCACCTTCAAGCTATCTAAGGAGTAGATTGAAAAAGATCATGAGATAGACCAAAACATGGCAAAGATCAAGACACAATTTGACATTTCATCCAAAAATGTCATGGGGGCTAGTGCCCGTGGTGTCAATTCCATGGGGGTTGGGTGTGAAAATCCTGAGGCGATGAAGTTTGAAGCCTTGTATAACTAGGAGGTATATTTTCTAGCCAACCAAGGCAGTGGCTATCGTTCAAACTACCCAAGGCAGGGTGGTAACCAAGGTTGGTCTAGAGACGAAGGATGGAAGGATCAAGATCGTGAATGGAGGGACCGTAATCCGAATTGAAAGTATGGGGAGAAGGATAGATATGTGCCTCCCCATGAGCGCCAAAAGCCCAAGGACTCGAAAGGTGGTAGGTTTGAGGATATGCTCTCACGTATTCTCAAGAAAGTTGAAGGGTCAGACAAAATGTTAAAAGGCATGAAAGAAGATGTGTCCACCCTTAGCCAGACTGTCACCTTCCATTCAGTTTCGATCAAGCAGTTAGAGACCCAAATGGATCATATCTCGTCTCTCCTCAATCCCAGACAACAAGGGGGTTTGCCTAGTGATACTATGGCTAACCCCAAGAATGAGGTTTGAAGGTGGACTTGCATCGTGCCACGACGTTAACTAAGGCGTTGTTTGGGAGGGAACCCAAAACCCTTTTACTGCTTTATGTTGGTTTTAGAAATAATGGTGTGTTAATTGTGCAGGATTAAGTGTGGGAAGCATTTGGAAAGAAATAGATTGGTGAGAGAAATGTTCGATTGGCGAGTGGCCAAAGTATTAGGAGACCCGACTCACACCGCCGTTTGATCCAATCCAGTTTGGGTTTGGGATCTGTAAAACTCGGCGGGCCCAAAGAAATGATTGGCGAGTCGCCGATCACCTCGGCGAACCCAATTTATATTGTCGTTTGGATTACCAAATTAACTGGAGTATTCTGTAAAAATCGGTGAAGAATGTGATTGCTCGGCGTGACACCGAATGGTTCGGCGCTCGCAACTAATGAAGCCGAGTGGTCAAGAACTATACGGTTTTTCTAGCCAAAGGTTTAAATGTTTCAATTTCCTACGCTCTCCCTCATTTTCAATCCTTACAAACTCACATATAGTTTTACTTTCAATATCGTTGCATCTCTATTGTATTTTGGTTGTTGAATTATGCTCGGATCTGGATTGCGTTGCCGCTTAGCATCTTAATCGGCATCTAAGGTTGGCTTGCGAGCCCTAAGTTCTTTTTATCAAAATTTGTGCTCAAATGAAATGACATTACTTCGATAATATGTGTTGGTCCTCTCTGGTAGAATTAGAATTTTTGTTTGCTTGCTTTGATTCGATAATATTGACCGTACTGAGTTAAAATAGTTGATTCCTGAAAATTGTTCCCTATAATGGATAAAAAATCATGGGTTATGCATAAGTGTCGCTGGGTCTGAGCCTAATTTGGCTATTGCATAATTTGATTTTGCTCTAAGGATTGCGGGGTTGAATTCGAGAAGATGGGTTGAAAATAGGTACGTTGAGCCATTTGGAGAGCCGGGTTGATCTCGCTGAACCACTCAGCAGTTCGCCTAACGTCCCCATCTCGCCTTTAATTTAATGATAAATGTACTATTAATTCTGTAACTTTTGGCGAGAAGCCTGACGTCGCTGAACGCGCTCGGCATTTCACCAAAAGACCTCTTGTTCACCCTTTGTCTGCACCCTTGTATCCTCAGTGCACTGCACTCGGTGAATCGCCTAAGCGGTTGCGCGTTTCGCCAACTGGTTCGGCGGAGTTTTTCTGCATCTGAACTTCTATGTTTTTGTTCGAGTTATTTTCTAACTCTTTCCCGAAGTTTTGCAGATATGGCTAGAACAAAAGTATCTGGAAGAAATAGGCAACCACAATAGATAAGAGCGAAAAATATCAGGAAAGGTACAAGTAAAGCGAATCTTCCCAAGACGGGAAGTGAGGCCAAAAAGCCTAGTTCCAGCAAGAGATCTATCCCCTGAGATCCCATTGTCTCTTTGTTGACTCGTGGATTCTGCACAACTATACATTCCTTCTTGGTGTCTCATGACTTAAACAATTTCAGCAAGCCAGTTGCCGCTGAACCTTCTGAAGTAGCTCCGGGAACTATTATTCAAGCTCAAGCGGACACATCAGGCACTTGTGCCCAGACAGATGGAGCTACTTGTAGATAGGATTTTTCTCTACCTCCATCTATGTCTTTCTTTATTATAAATTCTGGTTATTATGTTAATTGCATTTGAGCACAAATTGCTTTTATTTGTGGTGGAGTGAGGCCGACCTTTGTGAGCTATTCGTGAAATGTGTTTTGTTTATGTATTTGGGTTGTAAGCTATAATTGTGTTAAATACTGCTTTCATGGAAGGTTTAAGCTTGTGGCTCCGTGTTTTAAATTGCAAAATTATTTTGACCCTTCCGAAAAAAATTTGCCACCCTTTTTCTGTTGAATGTGGTTCTTCCTTCACAAATTTGAGTATCAGTTTCGATCAATACCGATGACTTGGATAGTGCTTATAATCGAACAAACATGATTGTGCGGCTACAATGAGGCCAAATGAAGTTGCATAGACAATATGTGAACTCTTTGCATCTCGTTGTGACTACCCAATGATCAAATCCTGTCTCTTGTGATGATCGTTGCACACTAGAGAATGTGTTGAGTCTTGTTTGACTTATTGTGTCAATGCCTAGCGTGATGAGCTTACCTGTGAACCATGTATAATGGATCCTAGAATTTGCCCCGTTGATCCGATCATCTAAGTGATGCTATCTCTTGATATGATCTTAGGAAACTTCTAAGAGTGTGAGTCAATTTTATATATACCTCTTTTGTGGCCTACCTTGTGAGTGTGTGAACTGCTTTTGAACACCCCTTGAGTTTTACCTTTCTTTGGAAGAAACTTGATGAAAACTAGACCTCTCTTAATTCACTACCTATAATCCTCTGGATTTTTTGTTGATTGAATAGCCAACATAGGCCAAAAGCCTAAGTTGGGGGTGTGGTGAAAAAAAAAGGGAAGGTCAAGAAGTGCAAGGAAAGTCTCCTTTCGCCCATGGTGTTGAGAAAAATCGAACCCCTCCATATATTTAAAAAAAAAAAGAATGAAAAAGAAAGATGTGGAATAAACTACAAAAGAAATGGGGTTTCCAAATAATCCATGGAGAGCGAATAATAGGATGACTTATGAGCACTAAAGAGAATAATGAAGGAAAAGGAAAGGAAGTGTTGTGAACACCACATTTCATGAGGATGAAAGTCACTGAGGCTAAAATGACCATATATTTGCGCTCAACTCCATTACGAGCCTTGAAAACACCTTTTTGATCTTGAGTGAGCTGAAGCAAGTGTTGATTGGAAAATACGGGCAAACCTATGGGTGAAATTATGCAGTGTTTTCTTCTTTGTGAGTGTGAGCGTTGCATCTGATTCCGAATCTTTAATCTGTGAACCATTGTGTGAATACGGAATTATTCTTTGTGTGAGGGCATTTGAACACTATAGTTGAGCTTGAACTTGCATTTGAAGCAAGTATTGTGAGCTCGCGATTTTTTGATAATGGTATGTCACAACTTGAAACTTTGAGTGCACATTTGATCCTTGCATGAGTAAGTTAAGTCTTGTTGTGTACATTTATGCTTGATTCTTGTATAGCACTGTTTGAGACACCATTTTTCAACAGCCAAACTCGAGTTTGCTTGAGGACAAGCAAAAGTTTAAGTTGGGGGTGTTGATGAGTCCACAAATTGGACTCATTTAGGGCTGTATTTTGATAAAATTAGTGTCCTCAAATGCATATTTTTGTCTCAATATCTGATGAAAACCCTTAAGTTTCAGGTATTTGGAGTTGGAGGGAAAGCATGGGCACTACTTAGCAAAAAGGAACAAAGGCAGCTGAAAGAACGAAGAAATGAAGATAAGAGAATCGCCGAACCCATTCGGCGAGTCGCCAAAAGGTCTTATCCTCGCCCTTTGTTAGACTGTGCTGAGCCCTGAAAGAAAGGATCAAATCGGCGGTGAAAAGGAACATTCGGCGTGTCACCGAGCAGTTTTGCAAAGCAGTACTATGTGGCCCTATGATCCAAAACACGACGATGCTGAAGGATAGAGCAAGAAAGTGATGAAACCTACCAAAGGGAAGATCGCCGAGTTGATCGGCTATATCGACTAACGACGTCGAATGATCCGCTGTAGCATAGATTTTTGAAAACTATAAATACTCGTTGAGAGTTGTATATTAATATCAAATTTTTAATATAGAATTTTGAGTTCTAAGTTTGGAGAGTGTTTTGAAGAACTTGAAGATTCAAAGGGTTTCAACTCCAAGAATTTGGACTTGGGTCTTGTAGATTCTTCTCTCTTGGCTTGTTTTGAGACTTCAATCTTCATACCCATTTGAATGCAAATTCATATTGGTATAAATTTCTATCTCTTTTACATGTATAGCTAAAACCCCAATTCTTGGGTTGTGATTTTGTGTATATAGGTTAGATTATCTGTTGGGTCTTGCTTATTGATGATTTATTTGTTGTTTAGATGTGATTTCGTTTAGTAGTTGTGGTGGAACTTAATGAAATTGTAGTTGCAAATAGGATTTAACCTTTATGTGTTCTGCTTGCTCGAGAGAAAGATCGTAAAACTAAGACTACTAAATTGATGGCTGGTGGGATTGGGTCGACATGAGGTTCAGCTTTAAAGAGTGAACCCTAGTACTTCTCCCACACACTCAGCAAGAGAGAGTGAGTGGGCTAAGGCAGAGGTTGCTGTTCATGCGGCAACTCGGTGTTCGAGAGAAATCGAGTTGATTCGGGGTAAGTTGCTCGAGAGAGAATTTACCCCCACTATAGTCTAGCCTAGTCACAAATATTCAATGGATTTATTATCAAAAGCATGTACCCAATAGTATAGTTTATCTGTTATTTCTATCACATCCCAAGAATCTCATCTCCTTGATTAGTACTCTTTGCATTTTTGTTGTTTTGATCACTTGTTACAAACCCCCATTGATAATTGGCGCTTGTGTCACCCCTTATATTTGAGATGTTTATATTTGATAATGTTTTTAGCTATGACTAATTAGAACTTAATTTTATTTTTCTATTAATTCTCAAAATAACTCCCTTGGGACTTGACCCCAACCCTTGGTTGGGTTACTTTACTATTGTACGATCGTAGACACTTGCATTGGAAGTACTGTCATGATTACGCAAACATCAACACCCCTATCCAATGATACCGTGTCGAAATGTGACACCCCGATCCAATAATACCGTTTCGTAACGTGACACCCCAAAGCAATAATATTGTTAATTTATCATTTATTATTATCATTTTTCACAGTATTAACAATATTTCATTCAGCCTTCTTTATTCAAGGCATCACTTCGATGGAGAAGATTCGAGATTATATATTTCACGATCTCAGGATTTCAGACCAATCACAAACCACACAACCACACAATCAAGTACATAGAGAACTTTACAATATCACTGAATACATATTAATCAATATTAAGAGTCTATCTATCAAATAGAATAAACCATAACCTACCCTCCACCAAAGAACCGAAGTCAAGCAAGCTACTTCTCCAATACTTTTGCTTTCCTCAATGCCTCTGAACCTTCCCAATCTATCAAGTATACATGCAGAATTTGTAAGTTAATGAGTCTGTAAACACTCATATTATTCTATGTCTATCCTAGACCCAAAAACTCACCTAATTTTATAATCAATTTCCTAAAGTTCAAACTTAAGGGTAACTCTTAATTCCTCCAATTAGCATAACTTTAATGGAATTTAAATAATTTGATACACCCAATATTTAATTACCTATACCAATTTATCAACAATTGAAACATAATGTGGTAACTTCACGAATAATGCAACCCCAAGTCATTACTCACTTACATCAACATCATATGATCATCGAAGAAAAGAGCCAGAAAGAAACCTTATTACAATTTCCCTTAATTTATCCATCTCTCTAATCATTAGCTTATCATTAGCCTTTAATTATTTTACAATCATCACCCCAACTAATAAATAATAATTTAACATATCCAAGTGATAACCCATGTCGTACGGAAACATATTTCTCAATTCAACCCACCACTAATTTTCTAATTGTTATCTATTCACCAAGCTTTAATTATATAGCCACGAACCGATAACTATATGTAAACCAAATTGAAAGCGTAAATTAGGTTACCTGAATTAACTTTCTCCATTACCGCTTGTGCCCAACCAGCAAGCCCTCTTTTCTTTTAATTAACCACTCAAAATTAGTAAACCCTAATTATTATAAGAGTAATAATAAAAGTGGTAAAAGTCACCCACTACTAATTCTAATGTTATTTTCTTTAACACCAATTAAGCAAATTATTAAAGTATCCCATTCATTTTATAATTATAGTTACGAATAGTCCAAAATTCTCATTTAAAATCTATCGAAAGTGTCTTTTATACAATAAAAAGTTCTAGTACTCAAAACGACCAAATGAGTCGTTACATTAGATACCAATTTACCCATCGTTCGTCCTCGAACGATCAAAAGAATACAAAATATTAGTACCTAAGTTCTTATATCAATAGTATCAAACCAACAATTGGAGATCTACAGCTCCTCCCATACAATGCCTCAAATGGGGCCATCTCAATACTCTAATGATAACTGTTGTTGTATGTAAACTCAACTAACAACAAAACTATTCCCAAGTGGACTCTTCAACGGACCGATTCTCCAACTAGATCTTGACACAACCATCAGGACAAATATTTTCCAACATAACCATGATAAAATCCTTAATCAATATTGGCTACAATTAGGAGTGAACCTGAACCAGCCACCACACACTCATAATGCACAAACCATCATAGATCTTATCAAGATTACATCCTCACAACATAATATTTCCTCGAGCTTAAGCTATAAAAATATGATCTTTAGACATCAAGTAATCATCAAGGAGAATCGAACTCATTTGATACAAAGATGGAAATGATCAAAGTACCCACCATCGAGTGATACACCCAAGCATACAAAACCTCTAACAACACTGTTGAAATACTAGATTAGTAGCTATTATATACAAACCTTCAGAATGACAAAACTATACCCCATGGTCCTCACATTCAATCACCAATTTATTCCCTATTATAATTGTACACATGGTTTATCGAACACCACATCCACTGAAGTCAACACTCTCAATACTAACAAAACATCATAACCACATCAATCATCTACCTTACCTCCAAACCATCATTAGTATCAAAGTATTCTTATCAAATACATGTTCAAACTATGACTATGTCTCTTTCTATTCAAGCATTTCATGAAAAATATGAATCCCAAACAAGGCTAATAGCACTAATTTCAAATTTGTTAGTACCTTTCCATGGAGATAAAACAATAAAATCACACTCAAAGTCAACTTCACACCACTTCCACATACCATGCTTTAGCTACCATTCTAAACCATCACATACCTTATGCCAACACTTAGGGAAATTCTTGGTGACTCAAATTATTCTGTATACTATAAGCTCATAACTTCTATTCACCAACAAATGTCTATGTAACGCATCATAACATTCTTAAGTCATCTATCATAACTTGAGTAATCTAACGCCATGTAAAACTCTAATTTCCCATATCTCACTATTTGTCACCCAAATCAAAACTCAATCTTTATAATAGCCGATGATAAATTCCTAGTAAGTCTGTAGTGAACTAGTTTACATCTCACAGTCCTATAGAAACTCATATGCAAAAATCAAAACAACCTTTAAATACACCCGAGGGTTTATATGAGATATGTTATTCCTTCACTTTTCTCAAATTATTCCCATGGTGCAAAATTATGAATATCTCGATCCCTTAATATATCAGACTCTTGTTTCTCTAGCTTGCTTACCAATATCATCCTATTACAAAAAACCCATGACACTTTACTTCACACTCTAAATAAAAAATCTTAGGGAATACCTTCCTTAGATCCTTTAACAATCAAAGGTAGCAAATTTTATGGTCCAAAACATGCATAAGTTCTTTAACATGGTCAATACCAATGCAATCAGTCATTTCTTATCTTACCAATCCATATCTTGACAAAACATATCACCATAAATGCAGACGTGTAATAAAACAAAATTTGAATTGTAAATTTAACTATGTAACTCAATCCTCTTATATATCAACATTAGCTCATACCTTGAAGATTTTTAGGAATTCATGTATCTTAGGTTATCATTGATCGCCTCTCCGTCGATCATACCATATCCTTCCCTAAAAATCCAAATGTACTCATAACTGTCACACCCCGAGCTACCGCCAAGATGCAGACACGGGTCCTAGGAGTACCCCAAGCAAACCCTACTGGCATAATCATGAGCATACTAAAGATAAACTGAGAAATAAAACTGTTGCGGAAGCAAAATCACGTGGATGAAAGTGATGGGGAATACCCATATGCTAAGACTATATATCAACTATGAGAGTTTAGTACAAAAGAAACATCAAATTCAAATTCTAAGCTGAATCTAACTATTTCTGAAAATAGCCTCTAACTGACTAGAAATGTTGGGACATTGCCCAACTAGATCTAGCAAACTGGAACTAAAGACTAAAAACGATAAGATAAACATGTCACTAGTCCTCGAAGAATGAGTACTCACCACTGATGCTGCTGAACTGAAGATCGGGGACCGATTTAAGCTTGATCGGACTGCTGGGGACCTGAACCTACATCACGAGAAGATGTATCATAATATATGTGTCAGTACTTGAAGGTACTAAGCATGAGGGATAGAATATAGTTGAAATAAACATATAACTAAAACAAGCAATAAAGAAAGAGCATAAACTGAACATGATATGGATAATGAAATGTTGAACATGACTAAACTGAATGCAACAACCAAGTTATAACATGCTGAGACTCAATACTGAAATATGGTCAATGCAATGGAGTCTAATTGAACTGTAAGAGACCACATGAGCCGAATGTGGAGTCCGATGAATACGCCCTATCAAGAGGACCCAATATACCCAGCCAAAAGTATATGAGGCATGCTGGCGTGATCATTAAAATGATGCCCACTGAGGTGACTTACAACCTACGTGGCTCATAGTTCCGGGACTGACCCTAGTCCAATTCGGTATTAAGCTACTCCCATTAGATTAACGGATTAACACATTAAGACTGAATATATGTATTGTACTGGATAGCTCAAACTGACATGCAAACTGATAATGTGCAATAATATACTAATAATGACACATTCAAAAACTGAGGCATGTATATTTGCAATAACTGAAATATCTGACCTAGCATGTGTAATTCAAGAACTAAAGAAATACATAGCTTGGGCTTTGAAATTTATGCAAGAAACGAAGTAATAACATGGTCATCTGATTTGGAACATGTGAATTACTAATTCATGAGAATCTGCTGGAGTTCTTGAAACCCTAGGTTTAATCATAACAAGGGAATCAAGAATCTGACTTAAATATAAGGACCAATGGGTGAATGAAACCCACTAGTGAAATCCCACATACCTGGTGATGAAATTCACAGATAAATCCTTCCATTTTGGGCTGGAACTGATGGAACCTTACTGCGTTCTAGAGCTAGGGTTGGTTGACTCTTTTTGCTCTTTCGCTTCTAATTTTTCTATGTTTTGATTAATGATCTGACTTAGGTAAGTTCTAGTTATGTTTCTAGGCTAAAACTATCCAAACCACGAAATTTAGGGTTAAAATGACGAGGTATAGAAGACCATCAAAAAGGAAAAGACCGAATACCACTAACTTAAAGCTGTAGATGGGCTAACCACGACCATCTTCACGGAACATGAAGTCCGTCGTGGTTCGCACTTAGTCCTGAAACTAGGGCCCCTGATTCACAAGCCCTTACCACGGCCCGTGTGGAGGACCACAGACGGTGAAGGTCCCCGTTGTCCTAACTTGGACTGAGGTCTGGAGGCTCAGGTCTAAGGGTCTACTTGTTAATCCACACGGACGATCCCACGAGCCGTCATGAAGACCACAGACCGTGAATGCCCTTGTTGTTTTCACTTGGGTGTGGGCATTTGACGGGTTGGCACAGCGGGCTACTGCCTGACTTCCACGGGCCCTTCCACGATCTGTGTGAAGGACCACAGACCGTGATAGGGTGTGTGGTCTTCACTTAGACCTGGGGGTCTGGGGGCAGGTTAGGGAGATCTACTGGTTAAATCAACATGGACGCCACCACGGCCCGTCATCGAGACCTTGGCCCCTGAAGGGTGCCGTGGTCAGACGCCTGGGCCTTGTGGAGTCCAACTTTGGACCACGGGCAGGTCTACGGACCATGGACCCTGTCACGGTCCGTGAACCCTACCGTGGTCCACTGATTCAGTTGATTTCTGGAAAAAAAATTATGGTTCTATTGGGGTGTTACAATATCTCCCCCTTGGGATTATTCGTCCTCGAATGAAGACTAAACTAGCTGAAATGGAGGGATTGATCTGCAATCCTACAAATTAACACTGAAGACTGATTTCCAACTGAGTTAAATTTCAAAAAGATGCAAATACGCTGAAAATGCAAGAACAAACTGAAGGAACATGATACTAAGACTGATTTCACGGATGAATGACTGAAAAATTGAAGAGGAACTATTACCTCAAGCTAGAGTGGAATAGAAAGGAAAGAGGTGAAGATACTTGGCTTTCATGGCTGCTTCCCAAGTATCTTCCTCAACGGACTAACTCCTCCACCAAGCCTTGACTGAAGCGACTTCTTTGTTTCTCAACCTTCTAACCTAACGAACAAGAATCTCAACTGGTACATCCTCATAAGAAAGGGTATCTTTCATAGCCACACTCTCTAATGGCACTACGAATGTTGGATCACCCACAGAATTCTTCAATAGTGAAATGTGAAAGACTGGATGCACTGCTGCTAAATTTGCTGGCAACTCTAACTCATAAGCCAGTTTACTAATCCTTTTTAAGATTCGGTAAGGGCCTACATATCTAGGACTGAGCTTCCCATTATTCCCAAATCTCATCACCCCTTTCATAGGTTACACTTTTAGGAAAACCAAATAATCAACTTGGAACTCTAGTTCACTTCTCCTGACATCTGCATAAGACTTCTAGTGACTCTAGGTTGTCTTAAGTCTATCTCTAATGAGTTGCACTTTCTCCATAGCATAATAGACTGAATCTAGCCCTATCAAGGCTACTTCACCTACTTCAAACCAACAAACAGAAGATCTGCATTTACGCCCATACAATGCCTCATAAGGGGCCATTTGAATACTGGAATGGTAACTATTGTTGTAGGCGAACTCAATAAGAGGAAGGTGATCATCGCAACTACCATTGAAATCAATCACACAAGCTCTTAACATGTCCCCTAAGGTCTGATTGGTACGCTCTACCTGACCATCCGTTTGTGGATGAAATGATGTGGTAAGGTTAACCTGAGTACCAAGACCTTTCTGAAATGACTTCCAGAAATGAGAGGTAAACTGAGGACCTCTATCTGAGATGATAGACAAATGAATGCAACCTAACTATCTCATTGATGTAAAGCTTGTCATTGTCCTCAGTCGAATTTGTAGTTTTGACAGCTCAAAAGCGAGAAGATTTAGTAACTCTGTCAACTATCACCCAAATAAAGTCATGTTGTCTGCAAGTACGAGGTAAACCTACGATGAAGTCCTTGTTGATCACTTCCCGCTTCCAAGTAGGAATGTCGATCTCTTGAGTCATACCTCCTAGTCACTGATGTTCTACCTTGACTTGCTGGTAATTGGGGCACTTAGCCACAAAATCCGCTATATCTCTTTTCATACCATTCCACCATTAGATTTCCTGCAGATCGCAGTACATCTTAGTAGCGCCTGGATGAATAGAATATCTAGAGTTATGGGCTTCTGCAAGAGTATGCTGTCTCAACTCACCCACATTAGGAACACATTATCGACCATTGTAGCGAAGCACACCATCTCCTCCGTAGGAGAAAACCTCAACTCTCTATTGGTGGACTGCACCCTTGAGTTCAAGTAATTTTGAATCACTGTCTTGCTTTTCTTTAACCTGCTCTACTAATGAAGATTTTGATCCATTCTGAACCGTTACACCACCATCTGATCATAAGACGAACTCCTAGGTGAGAAAGTCTGTGAACATCCTTTGCTAGCTCATTTCTCTCTTCCTCAACATATCCTACACTACACATGGATAATCTACTAAGAGAATCTGCTACTACATTTGCCTTACCCGAATAGTAATGCACACTCATATCATAATCTTTGAGGAACTCAAGCAACCATCTCTGGCGAAGATTCAACTCTTTTTGGGTGAATACATACTGGAGACTCTTATGGTATATGAACACATCTACATGAACACCATACACGTAGTTTCTCCAAATCTTGAGTGCAAACCCGCAAGCTCGAGGTCATGAGTCGGATAATTCTTTTCATGCAGCTTAACTTGTCTAGAAGCATAAGGTATAACCTTACCTCGCTGCATCAACACACAACCTAGGCCGACTCTGGATGCATCACAATAAATCACATAACCGTCTGAACCCTCTCGTAGAGTCAAAATAGGAGTTATAGTCAATCTAGTTTTCAATTTTGCGAAGCTTTTCTCACAATCATCTGACCATTGAAACTTGACCATCTTCTGAGTCAACCTAGTCAATGGTGAGGCTATGGATGAAAATCCTTCCACAAACCTTCTGTAATAACATGCTAGACCTAAGAAACTTTGGATATCTATAGGAAAGGTAGGTCAGGGCCATTGCTTCAATGCTTCTATTTTCTCGGAATATACTCGATTTCCTTCTCTAGACGGTATATGGCCAAGAAAAGCAACTGACTGCAACCAAAACTCACACTTGTTAAATTTGGTGAATAACTAGCGATCTTTGAGAGTTTGCAGAACAACTCTCAAATGACTCGCATGTTCTTCCTCATTCCTAGAGTAAATGAGGATATCATCAATAAAGACAATAACGAACAAGTCCAAGTACTGCTTGAACACTATGTTCATCAAATCCATGAAAGTTGCAGGAGCATTGGTTAGTCCAAATGACATAACTACAAATTCATAATGACCATATAGAGTCATCAAGGTTGTCTTCAAAATGTCACTATCTTTGACATTGAACTGATGATAACCCGATCTGAGGTCTATCTTTGAGAAATGACTAGCACCCTGAAGTTGGTCAAACAAGTTATCGATCCTGGGGATAGGATACTTATTCTTGATTATGACCTTGTTCAACTGCCTATAGTCAATGCACAATCTGAAAGACCCATCTTTCTTCTTTATGAACAACACTGGTGCACCCCACAACGAAATATTAGGTCTGATGAAGCCCTTATCTAGAAGGTCTTTCAACTTCTCTTCCAATTACTTAAGCTCAGCTAGAGCCATCCTGTACGGAGGAATGGAAATAGGCTACGTATTTGGAAGAATATCAATTCCAAGTCGATTTCCCTATCGGGAGGAACTCCGGGAAGATCTTTTGGAAACATTTCTAGAAACTCATTAACCACTTGAACTGACTCAAGAGTTGGGGTTTCGGAGATTGAATCCTTAACCTGAACTAGATGATAGATATAACCCTTAGAGATCATCTCTCTGGCCTTAAGGTAGGAAAAGAATCGACCCATAGGCACTAAGCTACTACCCTTCCATTCTAAGATTGGTTCGTTTGGAAGCTAAAAACGAACAATCCTAGTTCTAAAATCGATAGAGGCATATCAGGAATGTAATAAATTCATGCCTAGAATGATATCAAAGTCTACCATTTCTAACTCTACAAGATCTGCTGAGGTGACTTTCTGGGAGACTGTGAAGGGGCAATTTTTGTATTCCAGTCTAGCTATAACTAGGTCACCTACTGGAGTAGTGGCTGAGAAAGGTTCTGAGAGATTTTCTGGACTAACATCAAACTTAACTGCTATCTAAGGAGTAACAAACGAAAGAGTAGCCCCTGGATCTAACAAAACATAAACATCAAGATCAAAGACTCGTAACGTACCAATGACTACATCATGAGAATATTCCTGATCCTGGCGAACCTGAAGAGCATAGAGCGTGTTATGGAGCTGTCTGCCACTTGTACAATAAGAGTTACTCTTCTGAGTCAGGTGATCTGCTGGTGCTGACCTTATTTAGAAGGACAATCCCTCAACCTGTGACCAAATTGACCACACCCAAAGCATCTTTCCTTTCCTGCAAGGCACTCGTCCGGATGGTTCTTACCATATTTAGGGAAAGTTGGGTAGGTTTTGGCACCTGTAACACTCCCTTAAGACTTATAGCCTAATGCCCTACATTTCTGATCGTTACGAAACCTGGAGGATGGGACACTAGCTGATGAAGGTGCTGGAGTTGAAAATTTCTTCTGACCCTGCGTGCAATTTCCACCACCCAATTTTTGTTGATAATACTCATAGTTTCCAGTCCTAGCCTTCTTGCTCTCCTTGGCCTGTTTCTTAAGCTTATCACCCTTAACTTGCTGAGCATGAGTCGTAACCCTAGAGTGGCTCACATCTCCCAGCAAAATAGCATTCCTACACTCTGTTTTCACCAAGTCTGACACTCCATAAAGAAACTTGTTCATTTGTGCCCTGGAATCAGCCATAATGTGAGGAGCATACCTGGAGAGTTGGGTAAACTTAAGCTGATACTCTTGGACTCTCATGCTACCTTGCCCTAAGTTCATAAATTCCTAAGCTTTTGCCTCCGTTAGCTCTCTTGAGAAAAACCTGTCCAAAATGGTCTCACAAAAGCAATCCCAACAGATAGGAGTTGCATATGTACCCCTGTTCTCCTTCCACTGAGTATACTAGATATGAGCTACATCCTTAAGTTGGTAAGATGTTAACTCAACCCGATCATTCCCAGTAACCTGCATCACGTCAAAGATCTTCTTGACCTCATCAACGAAGTTTTGGGGATATTCTCCAACCTGCGATCCTAAGAACTTTGGCGGATTCATCCTAACAACGTCTCGCACTCTGGCTGCAGCTAACCCAACACTAGCGTTTATCAGAGCTGGAGCCTATTGGTTATTCTTGTTGGCCACACTTTAAGCCAACATCTGGATAGCGTTCCTGGACTCTGCATTTGACACTTGTTGGTCTGTGACTAGAGGAGATGCGTTTGCGTTCCTAGCATTCACAATCCTGGCGTTAGATCTACAAGGAGGCATGATCACTTAAATGTACAACATTGAGTTAGGATAGAATTAGATCATATTTATGCATGATAAAAGTAACAAGAAAACTGAAGATTTTCCCTAAAACACCTTGTGGCCTTCTTATCATTAGATGTCGTGCACTTCACACCCATAAAAAGGACTATACTTAGTGCGTCTTTTCAGACATCCTACAACTCGTAAACCTAGGGCTCTTATACCAAGTTTTTCACGCCCCGAGCTACACCCAAGACGCGGATACGGGACCTAGGATCACAGGTGACCCCAACCTAACCCTACTGGCATAATCATGAGCATACTAAAGATAAAGTGAGAAATAAATTTTTTGCGGAAGCTAAATCATGAACAAGAAAGTGATGGGGAATATCCACGTACTAAGACTGTATATCAATTTTGAGAGTTTAATACAAAAGAAACATCAAACTCAAATTCTAAGCTAAATCTAACTATGTCTGAAAATTGCCTTTAACTGACTAGAAATGTTGGGACATGCCCCAACTAGATCTAGCAAACTGAAACAAAAGACTAAAAGCGATAAGATAAACATGCAACTAGTCTTCAAAGAACGATGACTCACCATTGATGTTGCTGAACTGAAGATCAGGGACCGATCTAAGTGTGATTTGACTGGTGGGACCTGAACCTACATCACGAGTAGATGTAGTGCATTATATGCGTTAGTACTTGAAAGGTACTGAGCATGAGGGATAGAATAAAGTTGAAATAAACATACAACTTAAACAAGCAATAAAGCAAGAGCATAAACTGAGCATGATATGGATTCTGAAATGCTGAACATGACTAAAATGAATGCAACGTCCAAGTTATAACACGCTAAGACTGAATACTGAAACATGGTCAATGCAATGAAGTCTGACTGAACTGTAAGAGCTACTAATAATCGATAACAAAACCACATAAGCTAAATATGGAGTCCAATGTATATGCCCCATAGAGAGGACCCAATATACCTGGCCAAAGGGATAGAAGCATGCTGGCGTGATCACTAAAATGATGCACACAGAGGGAATTACAACCTAAGTGGCTCGTAGTTCTTGGACTAAATGGGTGACTGACCCTAGTCCAACCTGGTATTAAGCTACTCCCATTAGATTAAATGATTAACATATTATGACTGAATTTTTGTATTATACTAGATAGCTCAAACTGACATGCAAACTGAGAATTTGCAATAATATACTGATAATGAAACATTCAAAAACTAAGGCATGTATATCTACAATAACTAAAATATCTGACCTAGCATGTGTAATTCAAGAACTAAAGAAATACGTAGCTAGGGTATTGAAATTTATGCAAGAAACGAAGTAATAACATGATAATTTGATTTGGAACATTTAAATAACTAATTCATGAGAATCTGCTGAAGTTCTAGAAACCCTAGGTTTAATCATGATAAGGGAATCAACAATCTGACAAAAATCTAGGGACCCAAATCCCACATACCTGGTGAATAAATTCACGGAGAAATCCCTTGATTTCGGGCTGGAACTAATGGAACCTTGTTGCGTTCTTGAACTAGGGTTGGCCGACTCTCTTTCCTCTTTCGGTTCTAATTTTTCTAGGTTTTGATAATGATCTGACTGAGGTAAGTTCTAGTTATGTTTCTACGCAAAAACTAACCAAAACCACAAAATTTAGGGCAAAAACAACGACGTTTAGAAGTCCAACGAAAAGGAAAAGACCGAAATACCCTTAACTTAAAGCTACAGACAGGCTGACCATGGCCATCTTCACGGATCGTGAAAGGGACTACGAACTGTTAAGTCGGTAATGGTCTGCACTTAGTCCAGGAACTGGGGCCTCTGATTCATGAGCCCTTACCACGGCCCGTGTGAAGGACCACAGACCGTGAAGGTCCCGTGGTCCTCACTTGGGCTGAGGTCTGGAGGCTCAAGTCTGGGGGCTAACTAGTTAATCTCCACGGAGGCTCCCATGAGCCATCATGAAGACCACGGTTAGTAAATGCCCTCGTTGTCTTCACTTGGGCGTAGGTGTTTGAGGGGTTGGCCAAGGGGGCTACTGCCTGACTTCCACGTGCCATCCCACGGTCCGTGTGAAGTAGCATGGACCGTGATAGGGTCTGTGGTCTTTACTTAGACCTGGAGGGTTTGGGGACAGGTTAGGGAGGTCTATTGGTTTAATCACCACGGCCCGTGAAGGGTCCCATGGTCTGACGCCTGGGCCTGGTGGAGTCCAACTGTAGACCACGGGAAGGTCTATGGAACGTGGACCCTGTCACAGTCCGTGAACCTTGCCATGGTTCACTGCTTCAGGTGAGTTCCGCAAAAAAATATTATGTCTGGTTTTCATGGTGTTAAAATAACCAAACTCAAAATCACCAAAAAACTTATCATCACACTCGAGTTGGACGCCTGTACACTTCTTTGTCCAGTCTTGTCCACTAGTTTATAACCAATCAGATGAACACGTGACACTATTATCATAACCAGAGCAAAACAGATGAAACCACGCATGTCTGAACCCAATTCTTAACCCCTCTGGAGATACATCTTTAGCCTTTGTAATGAGAGAAAATATTCCTACTCTAACTTATTTCTAAAGGCTACACTACATCTCATTAATTTTATTTTATTTTTCATTTCGATTCTAAATCCTTTAAATTCTATTCGAGCGGTGTCCCAACATCTCCTAAAATTTTCCATACATTCATGTTACTCACTATATAGTAAAAAAATCACAATCTTATATACTCGCAAGTCGTTATTACTATATAAAATTCATTTAACCAACAACCTTTATTATATAGTTGCATCCGAATAACAAGCCATCACGAACTCTTATTACCATCATGTTCAGTTAGCTCTTCCCTTCACCATGAAGTCAACTTTTTCATCAACATCACACCTCAAACTCAGTTATACCAATCAAATTCAATGGACTAACCTAATTTTATACACACTTTGTTACTACAATCTTCATTTGCCTTCACCTAAGTATACTCACTAGACTTGCTTTATCACTAAGCTTGTCATTCCGATATCAATTTACTCCTTTGGATTTTAAAGTAAAATCACCATTCTTCCCTTAGAATCCTCAAGATACACTTCACAACCTAAATACATTAATATCGTACCAAAGATCCACCACTAAAAATTTTCTTAAAAAATAAAGATTAACCCAAGCTTCCGTAGTAACAAACTAGTTGGTTTCCCAAATATGAATGCAACATTAAATCTAATTATACGAGAAGGTGGTACAACTGATAACTCTTTAACTACTTAGTATTCGCCCTTGCAAATCAATATATCCATTTTCATAAACCACTAGTACCGGAATTATGAGCATGAACTACTCAACTCAATATACCATCTTCTTGAGTTCCACTAGCATCTTCTTATGAATTTTTTCTCTCTCTAGAATTCTCCAAGAATCCGTCAAAGAATTAGCTATCTCGGCTAATTGTTCAAAAATTGTTACCATCAAGATGACTAGTGCACCGACAGATGCTAGATTTAGGCCACCAGATCCGGTTAATGTGATGGAGAAGCAAAATTTACAATCAGCAATGCCAGAATCGTCTTCAGGCTCATCCTACAACTCCTCGCAGGTGAGAGAAGAGGCGATCCACACTGCTCTGGAGAAGGAGTTGGATGGGACTTGTATTAATTTTCCCATGGTGGATTTGCATCAAATTCCTGGTACACGGACTGGAGATAAAGATTCGCAGTCACAAGAGGTACATAATAGTCAAAAATTGCACGATTTAACCGTTCCATCAGCGATTAACCCACAGGCGACGGCGGCAATGAACACTGGTGACTCGTCTAAGCGGCGCCTTCAAAATCGAAGACCTGAAGAGGCGCTTCGAACTGACGTTGATATTGGCAATTCTAACCCTAGTCGTGGAGGACATGTTTCAAGCACCTTCCATGGAGAAGTCGCCAGAGAAGACAATTCTGCAACTCCGTCGACAAATATCGGAAAATTGCCACATGATGAGGATTTACAGTTCTTGGCACTGATGCAACAACCACACAAGACTGGAACACAACATGTTCAAGATGTGGGTCAATCTAGTTATTCTCATATGGACGATTCCATCAAGAAACAGGGCAAGGACACAGATAAGCTTCCAACTGAAAAATCTCTTACAAATGTGATTCCTGTGTATAATGTTTCTGAGAATTCTGGTAAGGAGTTCCATAGAAATGAGCTTGATTAATCGAAAGTTTGGGTTAATAAGGAACAGGGCAGTCCTAAAGATCTAAGACAGATTCATGGTAAACAGAATAAGGAAGATACTCGAATGGATCAACAGCAGGTGTATCATTCTAACTTTCCTAGGATTTCTAGCAATTTCGATAGACAGGTTACTAAATCTAATGTGAATATTGCTAGACCTGAACGAACACCTCCCAATCCTCAAAAAAATGATCAGGTAACTTAGCCTGCGCCTTACACAGTAGTACAGACCTATGCTGATCGACTTCGACATAATCAGGCCAAATGTGAAGTTAACATTCACTTGACAACACCTGAAATTACCACTAAACAAGGTTTACCTGCTGTTCTCTATGTTAAAGACGAGATCATTTGCGACTTAGCAGCTGCCTGTAAATTCACTCTTATTGGAAAATTCAGTTACACCATGCCTAAAGTCGATCTTATTAGGAAGAATTTCATTCTTCAGACTCAATTATCTGGTGGAGTTAAGATAGAACATTTTAATTCTAGACATGTGTATATTGACTTGGATAATGAGCTCGATTACAATATGGTTTGGACTAAGCAACGGATGAGTATAGCTGGACAGATCATGAGAATTCAAGTGTGGACTCCTAATTTTAAACCTGCGGAAGAAACTCCTATAGTCCCCATTTGGATCTCATTACCTGAATTACCTTGGCATTGTTATAATAAGGAGTTTGTTTCTAGTTTGTTGTCTCCTATTGGCAAAGTGTTATACTTAGATTCTGCGTTTATTAAAAAGACTAGGGGTAGTCAAGCTAGGGTGAAGGTACAAGTTGATCTTACCCAGAAGAGACCTCCTTATATTTGGATGGGTTATATAGGGGAGGACATTACGGATGGTAGATGGCAGAAAATAGAGTATGATAATATTCCGGATTACTGTTTTTATTGTAAGCACCAAGGGCATTTGGAAACTGATTGTACCATAAGGCAAAGGGATGAGGATAAGAAGAAAAAGGAAATGGAAAATGTGCTAAACAAGAATAATAGAGATGCAGGCAAAAATTCTCAACAACCTAAGGGACACACAGAAGAGGAGCAGCAGAAGACTAATAATCAACAAAACAAACAGCAAAGAGATCCGAAACAGATACAGCTTCAACAAGAAGAACATTGGCAAATTCAAAGGAGAAAGAACACTAATCAAATGCAGGTTCCTAGAGGCACCACCGGTCATGCAGATCAGACCACTAAACAGGCAGGTAACATTACTATTCCTACACAAAATACCTACATTAATCTTGATGTGCAGGAGACACCACAGGGATTAGAGGTCAGGGATAAACACAAAGGTAACAACAGTGCTAGAATACCTCAGACTGCAGTACAAAGCAGCAAGACCAAGGAGACCAAATCAGAATTACAGCAACAAATATGGGAAAGGATAACACTAACAAATAGGTACAGGTGGATAACATTCCTATATCTTCAACAGGTAACAATAAAGGAAAATAAGTTTTTAAAGGCCCAACAGTCACAGGTATTGACTCAATGTTCCCTTCCCCTCAACCCCTTGATAATGTTGTGAATATTATTGCTGTGGAAGCTGTAGGAGGTTTGAATGGAAAGGGTCAGGAGACACAAATTAATTTGCAGGAAGGGGTTGCCAAAGGAGATGGGGAATTGGCTAATGTTGAAATGGAAGTTGACCATAATAGTGACTCTAGAGCCCCTGCTACCCCTACCACAGATCAACATAAATCTGGAACTCCATAATTTATTGATACAGGGCAATCTCAGAGTAGATTTAATAACAAGTCTGGGGACAGATTGAGTAAAAAGAAAAGAGAAGCTATAAAGAAGAGACTGCAACAAAGTGCTGGTATAGATTCAGATGGTACAGGTACTGGTAAACAATCTAAGACACAGGTCTCTCATAAAGATCAGAATCTCTTAGACTCCAGTCAACATGTTGATGAACAGGATCCTAATTTAATCAATAAGGGTAAATTGACTACTGATGATTATGGGGCAATAAACTCTGATGATGAGATGGACCCTGATAATCAATCTATAGAGGAGTCTGATGAAGATATTGAGGATACCAGGCAGCATACATGTCAAGTGTTTGGTTCTACCTTGCAGGATAAATGCCCAGATGTTCAAAGAATGACAGAACAACAGGGTTTATCCCCAAGGGGAAGGAAAAAGACTAGACGCAATCCTAATCAACCTACCACCAGTATGTCTGACACCTCTAGCAGGCCCATGACTAGGTCCAAATCAAAAGGTTTTTAATGATTAGGGCCATTTGTTGGAATGCTAGGAGTATCAACACCAAAGGGTCGCTGGAAAGATTACAAACACTTAAGAAACTTCATCATTTATCCATTATTGCTATACTGGAACCTTTTGCAGATAATTCTTACATTGATAGGTTTAAACTTCAACTCCAAATGGATCATGCAACCAGTAATCCTAATGGGAAAATTTGGTTGTTTTGGTCTAATGAAGTTGCTGGTTCTATTCTAGAACAGCATGAACAGCATATCACAGTCAACTTTCAGCATACTGATATCCCAGATAAATTCATGATGACTTTTATATATGCTACATGTAAGGACTATTTGAGGAAACCTCTATGGGACAGATTACTATTCTATTCTAACATTGAGATACCATGGTGCACAATGGGTGATTTCAATGTTATCACATCTATAGAGGAGAAATTTGGGGGCATACCCTACAATATACATAAGAGTCTTGAATTTATTGGAGTAATAGAGGCATGTGGATTGACTGATATTGGGTATACAGGACTCCCATTCACATGGTGTAATCAAAGGGATGCTGAAGCTAGAGTTTGGAAAAGATTAGACAGGGCTATGGTAAATGATAAATGGTTAGAGGTTATGCCTCAGACCACTATTGAGAATTTATCATCTGTTGGGTCTGATCATACTCCCTTACTAATGGAAATGTTTCGGGCTAATGAGAGTCATATTAAATACTTCAAATTCTTACATTATTGGGTTGAAAATGATACCTTCATGAAAACAGTGCAACAATGTTGGACAAAAGAAGTGTCTGGCAATCCAATGAGGAAATTTCATTAGAAATTAAAAAGAGTTTCAGCCACACTTAGCATTTGGTCTAAACAAGAATATGGAGATATTTTTGCTAAGGTTAGGGAGTTTGAAGATAATATCAGGAAATCCGAGGAAGAACTTATGACTAACAACACTGAAGCTTTCAGACAGTCATTGCAGCAGATGAATGCCGCTTATATTAGGTATTTAAAAATTGAAGAATCCATCCTTAAACAAAAGACACAACTTCAATGGTTTAAGGAGGGTGATGCAAATACCAAATACTTTCATGCTTTAATGAGAGGTAGAAGAAAGAGGTTATTTCTACATAAGATTTGTACTGAAAATGAGATATGGGTGCAAGGTGAGGAACAAATTGCTAAGGCAGCATGTGATTATTATCAGCAAATATTCACTGGACAGAATGATCGAATAGATGAAAGAATTATTCAGAATATCCCTACAATTGTCACTGCTGAACAGAATGAAATGATGCAAGCGATGCCTACGATGGAGGAACTCAAACAGGTTGTATTTGCTATGAATCCAAATTCAGCAGCAGGTCCTGATGGTTCTGGGGGTAAATTCTATCAAGCATGTTAGAGTATCATTAAAGAAGACGTGCTGGCAGCAGTACAATCTTTCTTTTGTGGTAATAATATGCCTAAATTTATGACTCGTGCATGTTTGGTGTTGCTTCCGAAAAATGAGCAGCCTATCAGATTCAAAGATCTTCGACCTATCAGCCTTAGTAATTTTACTAATAAGATAATCTCCAAATTATTGAGCATGAGACTGGCTACTTTTTTGCCTTTACTAGTATCAGATAATCAGTCCGGCTTTGTTCGAGGTAGAAGCATTACAGAAAGCATAATGCTTGCTCAGGAGATCACTCATGGTATTAAAAAACCTCAGGTTGGAAATAATGTTGTTATCAAACTTGATATGGCCAAGGCATATGATAGAGTGTCTTGGTCTTTCATATGTTTAGTACTAAGGAGATTTGGTTTTGGGGAGTTATTTATTGATTTAGTATGGAGAATTATGAGTAATAATTGGTATTCTATTATTATCAATGGGCATAGACATGGCTTCTTTCACTCTACTAAAGGACTTAAACAAGGTGACCCATTGTCTCCTGCCCTATTTATTTTAGGAGCAGAGGTCTTATCAAGGTTACTTAATTCCCTGCATCAGATTCCAAGCTATAAAGGTTTCTATATGGAACCTAAAGGACCTCAGATCAATCACCTAAGCTTTGCGGATGATGTTATTATCTTTGCTGCTACTGACAGACAATCTTTAAAGCTCATTATGGACAGCTTAGGGGAGTATGATCATACTTCTGGCCAGCTTATAAACAGAGAGAAGAGCCATTTTATGATCCCTGACAATACTCATCCGGATATTATTAAGATCATTCAAGAAGTAACTACTTTCTCACAGAAAACCAGTCCTCTTACTTATCTAGGCTGTCCCCTTTACATTGGTCGACAAAGGATTAATTATTATTCATATTTAGTTGAGAAAATCTCCAAAAAAGTCTGTGGGTGGCAGGCTAGAATGCTTAGTTTTGAGGGAAAAATTACACTGATCAAGCATGCTTTGCAATCTATACCTCTACATACTATGGCTGCAATTTCTCCTCCCAACACTACTATTAAATACATTAATGCCATTATTGCTGAATTTTTCTGGGGAAAAGAATTGGATAAAAGGAAATATCATTGGGCCTCCCTAGATACTATGTGTTTACCTTATAATGAAGGGGGGTTAGGGATAAGAAGATTAACTGCTGTTTGTACCTCTCTACAATACAAGCAATGGTGGAGTTTCAAATCTAAGGTATCCTTATGGAGTCAATTTCTTAAATCCAAATATTGTCAAAGAGCTCATCCAGTTGCTAAAAAGGTGGATACTAGACAGTCTTTGATGTGGAAATACATGATGAAACACAAGATTAAAGTTGAAGAGTATATAGGTTGGCAAATCAACTCGGGTAGTTGTTCCTTTTGGTGGGATGATTGGCTAGGAGGACGTGCCATTGCTAATTATACTTCTTCTGTATCCAGCTTAAATAATGCTACTGTGGCACATTTTCTCGTAGATGGGAAATGGAATGAAAGAAAGCTGAGGCAACAGGTTCCACCTCTTCTAATTCCTTATATTTTAAATACTAAAATCAAGTTGGTGCAGGGAATTAAAGATACAACAGTTTGGAAGCAGACTGAAGCTGGAAAATTCAGCTGCACATCAGCCTGGGAAATATGCAGAACTAAGAAGGAACATACAATCCTTAATGCTCAAATCTGGCACAAATATATACCTTTCAAGATGTCTTTTTTGCTATGGAGAGCATTACGATATAAATTGCCCACCAATGAAATACTAGCAGCTTTCGGAGTGGAACCAGTGAAATGCTTCTGCTGTCTTAAACAGGGATGGGATGAAGTGGATCACATCTTAATTCAAGGACATTTTGCAGGTCATATTTGGAAGTTTTTTGCAGGTAGCATAGGATTCAAGATTCAGCAAACTTCACTGATTAATCAACTTTTGAGGTGGAATGATATTACAGGAAAGAATGTAGCACACACGACCATTATCAAAACTCTACCTATAGTTATATGCTGGAATTTATGGAAAAATAGATGTTCAGACAAATATGGAGGAAAGGTATCTAGTATCCTCAAAGTTAAATATTTGATTTTTAAAGATATGCTTTTACTTCTCCAATTTGCTTTTCCGTACCTAAAGTTGCCTGGGAGCTGGCCAGAAGTTGTGGACTGCATTGCAAAATGCAATCAGGATATCAGAATTACGCTAGTAATGTGGAAGACACCTCCTACTAATAAATATAAATTGAATACGGATGGTAGTGCCCTACACAATCCCGGGAAAATCGGAGGAGGAGGCATTCTTAGAGATGATCAAGGAGTTATTATATATGCCTTTGTTGTTCCTTTTGGTGAAGGCACTAATAATCAGGCTGAAGTGCAGGCTGCATGTTATGGATTAAATTGGTGTATACAACATGGTTATAACAATATCTTGCTAGAAGTTGATTCTGAATTATTAACTAAGTGGCTTTTGCAAGTTTCTAGTCCTTGGAGAATGCATAGGTTTATACAGGAATTGAAAACTCTTGCTAACCAACTTGTTTGTTTTGAGTGTTTGCATATCTACAGGGAGGCCAATAGTACTGCAGATCTATTGGCCAAACATAGTCATCAAAATGATATTGAACAACATTACTACACTCCGCAACAATTACCTCACGCAGTTAAAGGAAATTATCTTTTGGAGAAAATGGGAGTTCACAATTTCAGACGCAAAACGCTGAAAAGGATAAAGCAACCACCTTGATTAACAATAATTTGTTCAACAGTCTAGCCTTTTCAATATCAACGATAGGCAAGGATATTTTATTACAAGACTTACCATCTCTTATGAGATCGATTAAGTCATCACTTGATTCTTATAATGAATTCTTGAGATATATTCTATTCGGATCTAATATGTCTTATTTAGGTATATTAGTTTGTTTAGGTGTATCTTCATTTCTTGTAAGGGGAGAGTCTCCCTCGTTTATGTTTTATTAGTACTATGTCTTAAGAGAGGAATCCTCTCTAGGTGCTTAGTTTAATTTACATCTTATTGTATTGGGTGAAGTAGACTAACCTTAGTAGGTAGGTTTACTTCTACCCACCATAGGATTGGAGGTAAGGTACTTGCCCCCCTCCATGTATTTTTTGAATTTTATATATGATAAGGCCTGGGGGTGTTGCTCAGCCCATGACCCCCTCAAGGGTCGTTCCAAAAAAAAAGAAAAAAAAAAAACCACTAGTACCATATCGTGAGAGTTTGATAGATCCATAACTACAAAACACCATACTTATGGAAAAGATCATACCCAAATAGCCCACAAATTTCTACCCATTGAATAAGTGGAAAACATTATCAAATTCGTTCTGTTTCTAGCCCAAGTGATTTGTGTTCTTCCTCAGATCAAGTCAATAACAAAGTAACACATTTCATAACTCTAATCAAGTAACCATCGATAATGTTGTAGTATTCGTATCATGACCATTTTTTTATACACTCAATATATGAAATCGTAGTAGAGATTCTGACCTTAATTGTTGCAACATAATTTCATTATTCACTACACAACCAATACATGTTACGACAATTTTATTAACTTTATTTCCTAAAGTAATGATGTTCATTTTCTAGCTGTCCCTTACGGAAATTCTTGCATGTTGTCAAATATCTAGATAAAGTACAAAATTTGACCTCATAGGCTACAACACATATCTTCTGTTTCTCTACACTTAGGAACTAATCTCTCTTCCTATTTCTCAATGTCCGGGATACATACCTTTCTATGTAGAAGCTAGAAAATGTTGTCCAAGTCATATCTAGTGCCTTAACTGTCAGCACACACTCAACATGAGACCGCCACCATATTTTGGCTCCTTCCTGAAACTAGTATGTCACAACTCAACACCAAACCTCTCCATTATATTCATCTTATGAAACAGCTTATGATAATCAACAAGGAAATCATAAACATCTTTATACTCAATAGCCATGAAGAATCGGGGTTACAACTTTAAGAACTTAATAAAAATATAATGTTAGTCACTAGTCATTACAGGCCATGTACTCTATCGGAGAAACATTACTATTTCAAAATGACATATCCTCTCTTTCTGGCATTGGTGTTTCCACTTCTACTACTCTAGTACTAACCAAATACGAAATAGAGTGAAGAAATTCAGCTACCAATTTGTATCACCTAGATACCAATTGGATTCAAGTAATAGCACGAAAGAAAGAAAGAGAAGATTTTTCCTAGAGTCCTATAGCGTCTCGAAGAAAAGTAAAGGCGTCCCCATACCGTTCTACAAGACTCTACTAGACTTATATTTGTGTGATGAGATCACTGAACCTAAAGCTCAGATACCAAGTTTGTCACGACCCAAACCGAGTCATGAGTGACACCCACACTTAACCTCCTATGTGGGCGAACCAATGAATTCAACCCCAACTTATATTTAACATTCAACTTACAAAATACTAACAATAATGCAGAAGCTTAAATCTTATTAGTGTAAGAACACAAATCCATTAAAGTCTACTATATGTCATTCTTAAACCTGAAAGTCATCACATCAAGGACATCTAATCTTCAAATACTAAGTCTAAGAGTAATAAAGACACTAAAATAAATTAATAAAATAGTTTATGTCCGAAAACTAAGGACATCATGCCATTACAAAGAGAATCCAACACAAGCTTGAATGAATAGCTCCCCCTGGGACCTGATATGCTGGAGACTGGCTAGAGCTGAGGGCAAGTCAAAGTCGTTGGTACACTCGCTACACTCCACAAAAAAAACAAAGAAAAACACAAGTAGGGCACAGTACAGGGCAACATGTACTAAGTAGATATCATCGGCTGACTCAAAATAGTAACTAATATGCATAAAGTAATAGTTTAAAATCAACTATAGCACTTAGCAAATGACAAAAACAATCAATCTAAACAAGTGACAACTGAAGCAAGTACTTAATCAATCACAACAGCTCTAGAGCAAGAAACACTCTCAAGGATTTAGCACTAACGGCTAGTTTTCACCAAGTTCCCAGCACTGCCGGAATGGCTGCCACGCCGCCGGTAAAGCCCCCCAGACTACCGGACCAACCGGAAAAGATGCGCAATCCTAACACGAGCAACACCCAACAAGACTCTTTCTCAGATTCATCCTACAACTCCTCGAAATTGCGAAGAGAAGAGGCGATCCACGTCGCGATTTCGGAGAGGGAGTTCGACTAGGCTCAAAATATTATGTCCATGGCACGCTTAGGCAAGATTCGAGTTCAAAGGACTGGTGAAGGTGATTCGCCGTCCAAAGATCTACATAATACTTAAAAATCAATTGAATCCACCTTCCCATTTGCGAGAAATTGAGAGGCGATTTCTGGGATACTCGCAGGCGAATCACCCCAATTGCACCTTCAAGAACGAGGCTCTTTCGATGAGAGGCTTGATGGGAAGAACAGTGGTTGCACCAGTTCACAGTGTGAACAATGCAATTAAAGCTTCTAATACTTTCTCTTTTCAGGTATTAGGAAGGGAACGTGATCACAATCAAACTATGGAGGAGATGCAGCGGGTTCAGGATGCATATCAAAACACACTACCTAGACAAGTTAATGACCCTAGCCTGATGGAGGAAGCCATTAAGGTAAGTATGCAGGGTGTCCATGGAAATGCAGCAACCAAAGTGTTAGAAAATCAGCAAACACCAGCCAAGGAGCAGTCAGGTATGTTTCTAAAACTAGCCCTGTTAATCTTACTGATAAGGATAAAGGGAAAGCTCATTTGCATGATCATGCAAATGAGCATAATATTGTGCATAAAGAGCAGGAACAGGTCCAGACCAATGGTCAAACCCTTATGTTCAATAATCAGCATGTGCAGCACAACACTAAAGTATGGAAAGCTAAAGAGAAGCAGCAACACCCACCTAGTAGGACCAATGTTGATCAGACTCAATCAGGTAATGGCTATCCTAAAGTCTCCAGTAATTTTGACCATCAAATTTCTAGCCAAAGAAATAGATTTGTCCCTATGCCTAGCCAACCTAATAAGAAACATGATCAGCCTGCTACCACTGCTAACAAGAAGAAGCACATACCTGAACCTGCCCCTTATACTATTGTCCAAACCTATGCTGCCAGACTTAGGCATAACCAATCCAAAATGGAAAACTCTGTCAAGCTTACCACCCCTAAGGTCACTACCAAACAGGGTCTACCTGCAGTGCTATTTGTGAAAGAAGAAGTGTTGGGGCCTCTTGCTGAAGTATGCAAATACACTTTGATTCGGAACTTCACTCACACTATGCCTAAGATGGAACTCATTAGAAAAAGTTTCATTTTACAAACTCAATTATCAGGGGGGGTCAAGATTGCTCATTACAATGCAAGGCATGTTCATATAGACTTAGATAATGAGCTGGACTATAACACAGTCTAGACCAAGCAAAGGATGAGCATAGCAGGCCAGCTGATGCGAATCCAAGCCTGGACACCATCCTTTAAGCCTGAAGTTGAGACTCCAATTGTCCCTGTGTGGGTAACCTTACCTGACTTACCATGGCATTGCTATAACAAAGACTATGTGTCTGGTCTGCTTTTACCTGTTGGAAAGGTGTTGTACCTGGACTCAGCTTCCATCCAAAAAACTAGGGGAAGTAAAGCTAAGTTGAAAGTCTAAATTGATCTTACAAAAAAGAGAGCTCCTCATGTTTGGATGGGTTACATAGAAGGGGACATTACTGATGGAAGATGGCAGACTATTGAGTATGAGGATGTACCACCCTACTGCTTCCACTGCATGCACCAGGGACATATGGAGTATGAGTGCAGCATTAAACAAAGGGACGAGGACCATAAAAGAAGAAGAGAATTAGAAGATGAAAGAAAGAACAAAAGTAGTAAAGACAATGGTAACAAAGAACAGCAGCAGAATTCTTACAAAGACAAAGACTCAAGGATAGAGATCATAAACAACACGAGCAAGGTACAAAGTGAACAAAAACAAGACCACCAACAAGAAGAACAATGGCAAACTCAAAAGAAGAAACACAACAATCAGCAACCACCACTAAAGGGAATTAAAAAAAGTGCAGACCACCAACACCTCAATCAGTCAGGTATGAACTCTATCCCTACTCATAATACTTATATTGATCTTGACATTGAAATGCAAGAACAACCAAGTAGTTCAAAGGAGCAAGGAAATGTTGATGGAAACACAGTGCACAATAAGACACAAAGTACTTCAAGCGCAGAACTTCAGCTGCGAAAGCAAAAAACTCATACAAGTACAAATGAAAGGCCTAATGTAGAGGAAAATAACAAAATATAGCAGCAGGCTGAGTCTCAGACAATGCCTACCAAAAACAGTACCATTGACATGGCTATGGCACAAAATAATAATACCCTTAACAGGGATAATATCAATAGCTCTATAGGGCAAGAAAGACAATCTAATTCAGGTATTGACTCTAGGCTCCCTTCCCCTAAATCCCCTGTTAATGTTGATAAAGTTGTCGTTGGTAAAGAAGCTGATTGAGGTATGGAAGGGAGGGTAAAGGAGAAAACCATGACTCATGTTCTGCATGAGGTTTAGGATAGTGACCATAGATGTGACTATAGAGCCCCTGCCATCCCATCTACTCAAAATAGAGCTGAACAACAAGAGAAAGGGCAAGGTCATATAGTTTTAACAGATACATGGCAGCAGTTGATGCAGAAACAATATATTACAACAGGGGAAAAAGACAATGAAGGGAAACCATCCAACAATAAATCAGGAGCAAGAATGAGCAAAAAGAAGAGGGAGGCATTGAAAAGGAGGCAACAAAAAAGTGTTGATCAGGAAAAAGTTCAGGCAGGAAATACTCATAATGCTGAAAAAAAGGTTACTGCTACTAAAGAGACAGGGTAGAAGTATGACGAATATGGAGCCTTGAATTCTGAGGATGAGCTAGACCAGGATAACCAATCTATTGATGAGTATGATGACGAAGCAGAAGAGGAGGAAACTAATGCACATTTAATCAAAGCATTTGGGTCCACATTTCATGATGAATGTCCAGAAGAAGTCTTGGAGGCCACAAACCAATAGGGCTTATCCCCTAGAGGGAGGAGACACACTCAACAAAGCAAGCAACAGGGCACCACCACCAACTCTGCTACCTCTAGCAGACCCATTACTAGGTCCAAAAGCAAAGGTTTTTAATTATCAAGACAATTTGCTGGAATACCAGGAGTATTAATACTCAGGGTTCTTTGGAGAGACTCGAAGCACTCAAGAAAATCCATCACTTATCTATGATTGCAATTCTTGAACATTTTGTGGACGATTCACATATCAACATATTCCGAATTCAGCTTCAAATGGACCATGCTGTCAGTAATCCAAATAGTAAAATTTGGTTGTTTTGGTCTAATGAAATCACTGGCAATATTCAGGAAAATGGTGAGCAACACATTACAGGAGAGTTCCAACATTCTGATCACATGGAAATTTTTTTGATGTCATTTATATATGCCAAATGCAAAGACCACCTTAGAAGACCCCTTTGGGACTGACTCCTACATTTCTCAAACATTGATATTCCTTGGTGCACTATTGGAGACTTCAATGTTATTACAACTACTGAGGAAAAACTAGGGGTGGTTCCTTACAACATTAATAAGAGCTTTGAATTCATCAGTGTGATTGAAGCATGTGGACTGAGTGATCTAGGGTACAATGGGCTTCAATACACAAAGTGTAATCAGAGAGCTGCCCAAGCTAGAGTGTGGAAAAGGCTTGACAGAGCCATGGTCAATGATAAATGGTTGGAGGCTATTCCCCAAACTACTATAGAACACCTGCCATCTGTGGGATCTGATCACAGTCCCCTCCTGATGCAGATGACAGTGAGAAAGGAAAGTCCTATCAAATATTTCAAGTTTCTTCACTGCTAGGTGGACAATGAGAAATTTTTGGAAACTGTGTCAGCTTGTTGGAATAGGGAGGTGTATGGTAACCCTATGTGGCAACTACATCAGAAAATGAAAAGGCTTACTAATACCCTTAGCAACTGGTCTACAAAGAAGTATGGAGACATTTTTGCTATTACCAAGGACTTTGAGGAGAAGATAAAAAATCTGAGAAAGAGCTGGTTGACAATAATACTGAAGATATGAGACAACAGCTTCACCATATGAATGCCAATTACATTAAACATTTGAAATTAGAAGAATCTATATTAAAGCAGAGGACTCAACTCCAATGGTTTAAGGAAGGGGATGCCAATACTAAATATTTCCATGCTCTTATGAGAGGTAGAAGGAGAAGACTTATCCTACTCAAAATCTGCAATGGCAATGATGAGTGGATTCAGGGGGATAACCAAATTGCTGAAGCAGCTTGTCAATACTTTCAGAATGTGTTTACTGGCCAGACTAACACCATTGATGAAAGAATGCTCCAGTCTCTACCTAATTTGGTGTCACAAGATCAGAATAACATGCTACAGGAGATGCCTAGTATGGACGAATTAAAACAGGTCGTCTTTGATATGAACCCAAATTCTGCCCCAGGACCTGATGGTATGGGAGGCAAATTTTATCAAGTGTGCTGGGATATTATCAAAACAGATTTGTTGGCTGCAGTTCAGTCCTTCTTTTGTGATCACACTATGCCTAGATTAATGTCCCATGCTTGCCTTGTTTTACTCCCCAAAATTGATCACCCTAACAGATTTACAGACCTCAGACCCATCAGTCTCAGTAATTTTTCCAATAAGATCATCTCCAAGCTTTTAAGCAGGAGGCTGGCTACTATTCTCCCTCTGCTCATTTCTGAGAATCATTCAGGGTTTGTGAAGGGATGGAGTATTACAAAGAACATAATGCTTGCGCAAGAAATTACTCATGGTATTAAAAAACCCAAAGAAGGTGACAATGTGATAGTCAAGCTTGATATGACCAAGGCCTATGACAGGGTCTCTTGGGCATTCACTTGCTTGGTTTTTAGGAAGTTGGGTTTTGGAGAAGTCTTTATTGACCTGATTTGGAGAATTATGAGCAATAATTGGTACTCCATCATTATTAATGGGAGGAGACATGGCTTTTTCCATTCCACTAGAGGCCTCAAACAAGGTGATCCCCTCTCCCCTGCCCAATTTATTTTAGGTGCAGAGGTGCTTTCAAGAATGCTTAACAGACTTCATCAGAGTCAAAGATACAAATGCTTTAAGATGGAGTCTAGAGGTCCTCAAATCAACCATCTGAGTATTTCGGATGATGTGATCATATTCACCTCAAGTGATAAGGAGTCGATGCAGCTTATTATGAAAATATTAGGGGATTATGAAAGCACATCTGACCAGCTCATCAATAAGGAGAAAAGCCACTTCTTAGTACCTACCAACACTCCCAACAATATCATCAGCACCATTCAGGAGGTTACTGGATTCTCTCAAAAGGACAGTCCTATCTCTTACTTAGGTTGTCCATTATACATTAGAAGGCAGAGGATTATATATTATTCCCATTTGTTTGACAAGGTGACTAAGAGGATTAGTGGATGGCATTCAAGGTTTCTTAGGTTTGGAGGGAAGATCACTCTAGTCAAGCATGTATTGCAATCCATTCCCATCCACACAATGGCTGCAGTATCCCCTCCTAACACCACCATCAAGTATATTGAATTAGTTATTGATGATTTCTTCTAGGGAAGGGATACTGACAAAAGAAAATACCGTTGGGCATCTTTGGAAACTATGAGCTTACCTTGTGAAGAGAGGGGTGTTGGACTTAGAAGACTCACTGATATTTGTTCTGCTCTTCAATTCAAACAGTGGTGTGTTTTTAGGTCTAAATCTTCTCTGTGGGGGAATTTTCTTAAAGCTAAATATTGCCAAAGGACAAATCCAGTAGCCAAGAAACCTCATACAGGGCAGTCTCTAGTGTGGGGATATATGATGAAGAATAAGCACAAGGTGGAGGAGCAGATTAGGTGGAAAATCAACTCTGGAAGCTATTCTTTTTGGTAGGATGACTGGTTAGGGAATCGGGCTCTAGCCAAGCACACTACTCATATTTCGAGTCTCAACAACTCCAAAGTGTCTCACTTTCTAGTGGATGGTCAGTGGAATGAAGCTAAGCTAAGGCAAAAGGTTCCCCCGCTGCTGATCCCTCAAATTTTGAACACCATTTTTCAACACCAAGAAGGATTAGAAGATTCTACAATCTGGAAGCCAAATGAGCAGGGCAGTTTCTCGTGTGCTTCAGCAAGGGACATCTGTAGGCATAAAAAGGAGAAGACCACTGTTAACTCTCTTATTTGGCATAGAAATGTTCCTTTTAAGATGTCATTTCTTTTGTGGAGAGCAATCAAAAACAAGTTGCCGACCAATGACAAACTCATAACTTTTGGTGTGTATCCAGCCAGATGTGTTTGTTGCTTTCAAAAAGGGTGGGATGATGCGAATCACATCTTTAACTCTGGCCACTTTGCTATTCATATATGGAGGTTCGTTGCAGGCTTCATTGGGGACACATATCAGCCATCTCAACTGAAGATGCACCTGCTGAAATGGTGGAGTGGTCAAGCAAAAAATGAGGTTCACAAAATGATCATTCATGTTCTGCCTATTGTGGTTTGCTGGAACTTATGGAAGAACATATGTTCAGCAAAATATAGGGGTAAGAACTCTAGCATCACTAGGGTCAAATATCTCATTCTTAAAGACATTCTACATGTGCTCAACACCTCCTATCCTTATATTCAATGGCCAGTCAGCTGGACAGAACTGTTCAATAGGATAGAAGGTTGCAAACATGAGACTAAAGTTTTTATGATTGCTTGGCAAAGACCCCCTTCCAATATTTATAAACTTAATACTGATGGGAGTGCACTAAATAATCCGGGGAAGATTGGAGGGGGGAGGCATACTGAGAGACAATCAAGGTAACATGATCTATGCATTTGCTATACCTTTGGGTATGGGGACCAATAACCAGGCAGAAGCTCAAGCTGCCAGCTATGGTCTGTATTGGTGCGTTTAATCATGGATGTAGGAATATTATTTTGGAGGTTGATTTAGAGCTCCTAACTATCTGGCTGAAGCAGAACACCCTACCTCCTTGGAAACTTCAAGGATATGTGCAGGAAATTATGTCCCTAATTTCTCAATGTGTTTCCTTCCAATGCATACTTACATACAGAGAGGCCAACTTCACAGCAGATTTCCTATCCAAGCAGAGTAATAGACATTACAAAATCTGACACTACTATGTCCCTAACCAACTTCCAGCAGCAGCTAAAGGAAGTTACTTATTGGAGAAGATGGGAATGCAAAACTTCAGAAGGAAAAAGCTGAGAAGAATAAAAAAAACCTCCATAATCTGGTTCTTGCTGTAGGTTTATGTTTAGTTTTCAGGTGTAGTATAGTCGTTTCTTCTTACTTTTGTAAGGGAAGAGTCTCCCTTATTTAATATTCTTAGAAATTATGTACTGAGAGGAGTCCTCTCTTTAGGTGCTTTTTTCTGAGTTTCTTTTAGTATATGGTGATTTTGTCAACCACCTTTAGTAAGGAGGATGACTCATGACCCATCATAGGTTGGAGGTAAGGCTTATGTCCCCTTCTTTGTATTTTTATGTTTTTATCTATGCTAAGGCCTGGGGGTGTTGCTAAGCCCCTGACCCCCCCCCCAAGGGTCATTAAAATAAAAATAAAAAAAATAAAAAAATCACAACATCAACCACATAAACGAGGACTCATGCCTCCACACCACACGCTCGTTTGGGAAATGGGTTCTTTGAGATTGAGTACATTTAGTTAATTCAATATGTTTTCCTCTTTAATGTTACCATGTCAGCAGGTGAAACCCCAATCCCATTATACCGTGTCGAAATGTGACACCCCGATCCAATGATACCGTGTCAGAATGTGACACCCCGATCCAATAATTTGTGTCGTAAAGTGACACCTCGATCCAATAATATCGTTAATTTATCATTTGTGATTATCATTTTTGATTGCATTAACAATATTTCATTCTGCCTTCTTTATTCAAGGCATCACTTAGATAGAGAAAGTTCGAGATTATAAATTTCATGGTCTTAGGATTTCAGACCAACCACAAACCACACAATCAAGTACATAGAGAACTTTACAATATCACTCAATACAGATTAATCACTATTAAAAGTCTATCTATCAAATAGAATAAACAATAACCTACCTCCACCGAAGAACCGAAGTCAAGCAAGTTACTTCTCCAATACTTTTCCTTTCCTCAATGCCTCCGAACCTTTGCAATCTATCGAGTATATATGCATAATTTGTACATTAATGAGTCTATAAATACTCTCATTATTTTATGTCTAGCCTAGACCCAAAAACTCGCCTAATTCTATAATCAATTTCCTAAAGTTCAAACTTAAGGGTAAGTCTTAATTCCTCCAAAGAGCATAACTTTAATGGAATTTAAATAATTCGATACACCTAATATTTAATTACCTATACCAATTAATCAACAATTGAAACAAAATGTGGTAACTTCAAGAATAATACAACCCCAAGTCATTACTCACTTACATCAGCATCATATGATCAACGAAGAAGAGAGGCAAAAGAAACCTTATTCCAATTTCCCTTAATTTATCCATCTCTCTAATCATTATCTTATCATTAGCCTTTAATTATTTTTACCATCATCAATCTAACTAATAAATAATAATTTAACCTATCCAAGTGATAACCCATGTCGTACGGAAACATATTTCCCAATTCAAATCTCTTATTCAACCACCACTAATTTTCTAATTGTTATCTATTCACCAAGCTTTAATTATATAGCCACCAACCGATAATTATATGTAAACCAAATTGAAACCGTAAATTAGGTTACCTAAATCGACTTTCTCCATTACCGTTTGTGCCCAACCAACAAACCCTCTTTTGTTTTCTTTAACCACTAATTAAATAAATTATTAAAACTGTCCCATTAATTTTTTAATTATAGTTACGAATAGTCCAAAATTTTCATTTAAAATGTATCGAAAGATTCTTCTATGCAATAAAAAGCTCTAGTACTCAAAACAACTAAATGAGTCATTACAGTGGTGTTCATAATGGGAGCAACAGGAACGGGAAAATTCCATCACTCTGTTGACCTTGCGACCCATTTTCGATGAGAATTAATCAACTCAGTCAAAATGCAGGTATATAAGGAACTTGAAATTGTTAGAAACAAGATCACAACCACTGAGAAACAAGGTGTACAACACTATTTGTTAGGTATACATATTTATTTCCAACAATATTTAAATCAAATGACTACCTAGATAATTTAATTGTAGTAATTGTAGATTCTAGTGGAAAATATACTTTACTATTAACAATTTATTTATTCCAATTCTGAGAAAGTTAATTTGATCACATTTTCTTAGGTGAAATTGAGCCAGATTCCGACCTCACAGCTGAAGATTTTTATTTGCAAGCTATTATCTACATAGAAATTTTTTTGAAGACTCAACGTGTTCTAAATATTGTTGGAGGGTCAAATTCGTATATTGAAAAACATGTGGAAGACCCTGTGTTCATGTTCAAATATAAGTATGATACTTGTTTTATTTGTGTTGATGTAATGTAATCAGTCTTGAACCGTACAGTTGACATGAGGGTTGATCAAATGGTCAATGAAGTTACTTTTTGTAATTGTTTTATGTATCAATCAAGATATAATCATGCACCTAGCTAAAAAAAATTCTTATATAATTTTCTTCAAAATATTTTTGGTTATCAAATCTATGTTCCACTAAATAAAACGTTTCTTTAAATTTATGTTGCATGCAGGGCTTGTGGATGATGTGCGGCAGATTTTCATTCCAGATGCAGATTACACCAACGGAATTCGACAGTCCATTGGTGTCCCCGAAATAGACAGATATTTAAGAGAGGAAACTACTATAGACGAAGATGATGAATCAAAGAAGATGCTTCTTCAATCGTCAATTACTAATATCAAGCGTAATACTCGTTTATTAATTTGTCACCAACTTGGCAAGATGATTAATATGGATTTCATCACAGGCTTACCAAGGTCTCGCAGGCAACATGATTCTATTTGGGTTATTGTTGATAGAATGACAAAATCAGCCCATTTTTTGCCGGTAAAGACTACCCATTCAGTAGAGGATTATGCTAAGTTGTATCTTCAAGAGGTGGTAAGACTTCATGGGGTTCTAGTCTCCATTATTTCAGACAGAGGTATGCAATTTACTGCACAGTTTTGGAAGTCATTCCAAAAAAGCTTGGGTTCAAAGGTGAACTTAAGTATTGCCTTTCATCCTCAGACATATGGGCAAGAAGAGAACTCTATTTAGACCTTAGAGGATATGTTGAGGTCTTGTGTGATTGGTTTTAAGGGTAATTAGAATGATCACCTACCTCTCATTGAGTTCGCTTACAACAATAGTTACCACTCTAGCATCCAGATGGCTCCTTATGAAGCTCTTTATGGGAGAAGATGCAAATCTCCTATTGGATTGTTTGAAGTTGGAGAAGCAGGGTTGATACGACTAGGTTTAGTTCATCAAGCTATGGAGAAGGTTAAAGTGATTCAAGAGATGTTGAAAATGGCACAGAGTCGTCAGAAATCCTACACTGATGTTAGGAGAAGGGAGTTAGAGTTTGAAGTAGATGATTTGGTATACTTGAAAGTTTCACCCATGAAAGGTGTTATGAGATTTAGTAAGAAGGGGAAGCTTAGTCCCCGGTATATTGACCCTTACAGAATATCCGAGAGGGTTGGTAATGCAGCTTATGAGTTGGAGCTACCACAAGAGTTAGTTCCGGTCCATCCGGTATTTCACATCTCCATGTTGAAGAAGTGCATGTACGATCCTTCATTGATCATACCGACTGAAGATATTGGGATCACAGATAGCTTATCTTATGAAGAGATTCCTATCCAGATTCTAGATCGCCAAGTTTGCAAGTTGAGAACAAAGGAGGTAGCATTAGTCAAAGTTCTTTGGAGGAATCATTTTGTTGAGGAAGCCACTTGGGAAGCTGAGGAGGATATGAAGAAGAGATATCCACATCTCTTCCAATCCAGAGAGGTTCTGAATTAAGGTACTAATCATTTCTTAGCTTTTATTTATAAGTTGGCATGTTGTTTTGAATTTGTTTGTGGGTTCTTGACTAAATGTTGCATGTTACATCCTTAGCCTAGTAAGAGTAATCTCATTTGAGGACAAATGTTCCCAAGGGGGAGATATTGTAACATCTCGCAATTTGAAATAACTAAGAAGAAGCTAAGAATTTAAAATAGTCATTTTTGGAAAGAATGAAAATCTAGAAATTTTGTTAAGTTAGGAAAAAGTGAGTTTTTGGTCAACTTTAAATGGCCATAACTTATAGATTATGATGAGTTAGAGGTACTTCCAGACATGGTAGGAAGTCTCTTGGAATTATCTTTCCAACGCCACTGAGTTTGCACGATTCCGAGTTCGTATGAGTAAGTTATGCCCTTTGAAAGTTGGGTTGTTGGAATAAGGAAAGTCCAATCCGGATTTTGAAAGGGTAGTTTGGTCTTTTGCTTGTCCAATTATTTTATTTCATTTTTGGTAATTAAGTTAGGGTCTAATCATAATTATATCAGTTTACTCTTTTACCAAAATACGCTAGGGCTTGGAGAGAGAGAAAAGAAGAGGAGAAAGGAGAAGAGATGTAACACTCGTCAAGATCGTCGAGTTTAGCTTGTGAATTTCATCGGGGGTGATCCCTACAAGGTATGTGAGATACCATAGCAGTGGGTAAGTTCACACACACACCAATCATGATTCATTTCAGCGAAATATGTTTGATTTGAAAGTAAATCCTTTGAGTAATTGATGAAATTCGTTTGAATTCTTATGGGTTGTGTTGTTTAAGTTTCTTGCACTTTGATTCATATTTCCGGGTGTAATTTCGATTTAAATCTAGCATATATTGAGGGTATAAATGATTCTAAGTGTTTGGGGAAAGAACCATTGAAGTTTAGAGGGTTTAGAGATGAAAAACGAGAAAGAAAAGTCGTCAAACGCCTGGGGAAAAGTGTGGGCGTCACGCCAGCCAACGCACCCCAAAAGAGTTTCTGAAGTTTACCCCTTGGGGCGACTTCCCAGCCAGCGCGCCTCAGAGAAGTCTCTGAAGTTCACCCTCTGGCGCCCCGCGCCTCTTAGAGCGCCAGGGACGCCAGTCTTTCCCATTTCTTCCCCACCTTTTCGTACTTGTTCCTTAGTAATGTAGCTATGTTTTCTAGTTGATTCCATAAACATGAGATCATGAACCTTGAATCCATAATCTAAATCAAGATAAGTTAAGATCAAAGTCAAAAGAAGTAAGAATCAAGTCAAGAGAAGTTCTTAGAGTTTACCAAAAGTTTTTTCCAAATGTTTTTACTTTGTTTTAAGACTAAAAGTTCAAGTTGAGTAAGGATTAAAGAGTAAAGTTTGAAGTTCATTTCTTCAAACGTATATGGGTACTATGTATTCCCAAAGGGTTTTAAATGTTTTCACATTTAAACAAGAAAGGAAACCTCAATTTCCAAATAGCCTTCGAGCTAGTTTTCAGAAAAGAGTAATCGCTTTCTAAATGAAGCAAGAGAGAAAACTTTGATTTCCAAGATAGCCTTTGAGTTATTTTTTTGAGCACTAAATTCAAATCATTGAAAGAAGTATGTTTTTCAACATAAGAGATAATATTATATTTTTGGGAGTAGTATTGAGTACCGATATGGGGGAGAGTTAAGACAACTCACAGCCCCCATAAATCATGTAGCCATCATTGGTAGTAAAGGGTCATACTTTTTAGATGATTCCTTTAGTGCTTATTTGCATAAACTAGTGGATCCACTTAGTAGTTCAGGTTCTATACCCTCGGCAATGTATAGGACAACCCTGGGAGCATGAGGCAAAATGTTGTATCATCATAATAGCTCTTACGTAATGATTATCGGTTAGAGAAACTCCTACAGAAGTAATTGTATTCTTATATACACAGTTTATTGTATTTTTACATACATTTCAGAGTTATATGTATCTTTTCATACACACAGAGTTGAAATCATGTTTTAAACAGCTTTTTCTTTATATTGCACTTGTTTTAAACTACTTTATATTGAAATGAGTTCATTCATGTTGAGTTGCGCCAGGTAAGTTCTTCAGATTCTTTTCAAGCCTATGTTGTTTTAAGCATTCCAACTCGCATACTCGTACATTCAATGTACTGATGCCAGTTGGGCTGCATCATATGATGCAGACACGAGTAACTAGGATCGGCATCCAGCGCATCGTTGATCCAGTGAGCAATCCAGAGTCAATTGGTGAGGCTCGTTGCATTCCGGAGGACTCCTTTTATTGCTTTAAGTTATTTTATTGGTTCATAAGGATGTCGTGGGGTTTGTCCCGACAGCCATATTAGTTGTTTAGAGGATTCATAGATAGAGTTAGTTGATGTTAGTTCATGAGTCCTTACTCAGGCCCGAGCCGACCTTGCTGAACTATTTGCTACTAGCGCATGGCAGCCACACGCAATCAAAAACACAAACAAGTATATGTCGACTTAAAACGAAGCGATCGGCCCTGTCAACTGATCTATAAAAGAAACAGCTACTCCCAGGAGATCATATAAATAAATAGCCAACTAGCACAGAAGTCTTGATTGGGCCGTCGAGGCCACCATGATATCTATACCAAAACTAAAAGCAGATATATATCAATATAATACATCAAACAGCTCACAAGCTTCAGCAAACCAACAACATAGGCGAGTATGGCCATAACGTAGCTATACACCCCACACACTAGTCTGCAAGCCTCTAAGAGTAGTAAAGATTAGCAGGACAGGGCTCCCACATACCCAGAAAGATATATACAACAAAAGGTAACAAACCTCCCAACTCTGGCAGCTCCGGAAGAAAGGGGCTAGCCAACCGGATAAAATTCAATCCCGCTGCTAAGGGGGTCTACTCGATCATCTATCAAGACCTGCATGCATGAATGCACCACCCCCATGGCAATGAGGGGGTCAGTACAAAATAATGTACAGAGTTTGAAAGGTAATAGACTATGAGGAGGTATCCTGATATACTGGAATAATCTGATAAATAAATCAAGGATAAGATAAGTGTACTGACCTGCTCCTAAATCTAAACTTATCAAAAATAAAATAAAAAACAACCTAACCAACCCCCCATAAACTCGGCAGATACAAACAGCATAGAAGACCACCTACTCAGGCCCCCATAAGCCTGAAAGGTGCCAATCAGCCTATATACCCCTATCGGTAGTCCCCTAGCCCCATAGGCAGTCACATATCCCTCTTAGGGATTAATATAGCCCCGTAGCAGCACATAGATCTTTTAGGCATCAACATAGCTTAAAGATAACTCATAGCCCTCTTAGGCAACAACATGGCCCTGTGGAAACACATTGCCTTCTTAGGCGTCAATATAGCCCTATAGGCAACTCATAGCCCTTTTAGGCATCCATATAGCCCTATAGGCAGAACATAGCGTTTCTAGGCATAGATCACATTCCTGCAGCTAACAATTCATTCGCTAAAAGCTAACAATTCATTCGCTAAAAGCGAGCAATTTAGTTATAACCAACCTATACAAATAGCCTCTAAGTCGTGTCCAACATAGGGACGCTACTAACTGAATAAGTATCCCGACAAGGGAGGATTATATCAACTCGAGCAGCCAACACCAACAATAATGGCTACAAGTGTAACAAGGATAACAACCCAATTACATTGCTCCTAAGCTTTAAGCAAACATGTCATAAGTAGGGAATAGCCTTAACATACCTTTCCAATGAACGCTCGAAAGACCGTAGTTTCTTCACAAAAGTTGTTCCTTATGTCCTACACTTCGCAAACACTATATATACACAGCTGGTACGCACCTATAAATAATTCATAATTAATCTTAAATCGGCAGATTTGCCATATTGCCCCAACTTGTCAAAACGTCGGTAGAAATTCATAAAAGCAACCATAAAAGGGTCCCGAGATAATTACCGTAGTTAACAAAGTGTAATCCTTGAAGAAACACCAATAACAACAAATTTATATCTTCATAAACCAGCTCTAAACACTGCTAATAGAAGGGAAAAAGGATTGACACATGTAGGATTACGTTTCTATGCACGGGGGCAATGTTTAATGGTAGAAATCATCAAAAACGAACCTTCATCATGTTAGAACTCCATAGGAACCCTCTCTTGACCTTTCCCTCTGGTTTAGAAATGGAATGAAATGTTTTCAATGCATAAAACATTAAATAAGCCGACATACCATATTTTTTACCCGACTCGGATTCTGCCCCGGCAGTCCCTAGCAACACCCTCATAACTTCTTACTCTGATATCGATTTGATACAGGATTTTGTACGTTCCAAACTAGACTCGTAGGCCTTCGATTTAATGGGTGATAGGCCTTCTAACTCTTTATATACTGGGAGAAAACATCCAAGTCATTTGACTCAAATTTTAGAGAAATCTTTAAAAAAGAACTTACGATAACTTTCGCCAACTTTTATTTTGCCATTTACTTAACTTCAAAACTTGAGATACAACCCTTTAACGCTTAAAATATGACATACCACATCATTTTTAATTTATTACTCACCGTCCTTGTACTTCCACGAAGATACGAGTTATAGTAGACGTTTTGAAAAGTCAGGGTGTTACATCCTTCCCCCCTTACAAACATTTGTCCTAGAATGAAAAAAAAATAAAAAAATCTAAGTCACGCGGTTAAGTTTGTCACTATCCAAGAACCTAGAGTGCAAAAAGTCTAACCTAGGCGTCTCGCATGATGACATAAATTGCTAAGGACTATAGCTCTGCAATAACAGTGCGAGCAAATATACAACGACAAAAACAATTTTAATAAGCAACAATATAAAAAAATTAGATAGGCATCTTACCTCACTGCACCAATATAAACTGATATGCCATCACCCTGGGATATGAAACAAGTGAGGATATTTGGACCTCATGCCATCCTCAACTTCCAAGGTCACCTCTTCTATATTCTTGTTTCTCCAGAATACTTTAACTGAAGCCACCTCTTTGGTCCTCAATTTACGAACCTGCCGATCAATATGGCAACTGGAGTTTCCTCGTAGGACAACTCCTCTGTGATTTGAACATCCTCAATTGGGACAACCCGAGAAGGGTCTCCTACGCACTTCCGTAGCATAGATACATGGAAAACTGGATGAACAAATTCTAGCCCCGAAGGAAATTCTAACTCATAAGCCACTCGTCCTACCCTCTGAATGTTCCTATATGGGCCAATGAATCTTGGACGAAACTTGCCTTTTTTGCCAAATCTCATAACCCCCTTCATAGACGAGACTTTTAAGAATACCCAGTCATCGATGCAAAACTCTAAGTCCCTTCATCGCACATCTGAGTATGACTTCTGTCGGCTTTGAGATGTTAGCAACCTCTCTCGTATGAGCTTGACCTGCTCAACTGTCTGTTGTACTAAGTCGGGTCCAATCAACCCTGACTCACCTACCTCGAGCCATCCAATGGGAGATCTACATTTTCTCCCATACAAAGCCTCATTAGGTGCTAACCCGATGGTGGAATGATAACTATTAATGTATGTGAACGTTATAAGAGGTAAGTGGTCATCTCAACGCCCCTTGAAGTCTAGCGCACACGCCCATAACATATCCTCTAGTGTCAAAATTGTGTGCTCAGCCTGGCCATCTGTCTGGGGATGAAAGGTTGTACTAAGATTAACCTGTGTCCCCAGTCCTTTCTAGAAGCACTTCCAGAAGTTAGAGGTGGATTGTGCTCCTCTATCAGAGATAATAGATACTGGGACACCATGTAACCTAACAATCTCCCTAATATAGAGCCCTACATAGTCTTCGGCCGTAAAAGTAGCCCTGACTGGTAAGAAGTGGGTTGATTTTGTTAGTCTATCAACAGTTACCCAAATAAAGTCAAACCTGCGACGCAATCGAGGTAACCCTGTAATAAAATCCATATTAATTACTTTCCACTTCCACAAAGGAATGGCTATCTTCTGAAGTTGCCCAGTGGGCTTTTGGTGCTCAACCTTCACCTATTGGCAGTTAGGAAACTGTGCCACAAACTTAGCAACGTCCTTCTTTATCCCGTGCCACCAATAGATCTCCCTAATATCATGGTACATCTTCATCGAACCAGGGTGAATAGAATAACGAGAACGATGTTCCTCTTCCATAATTCGATGTGGAAGCCCTGCAACATTCGAAACACATAATCGACCACTATATCTAAGGACTCCATCTCCTGCTATATCTAATGTTAAAGTCTGTTGATTCTGAGCCTTGGCTCTGAGCTGCTCTTAGCTAGGATCCTCTTGTTGCCGTGATTTTACTTCTACAACTAGAGATGATGAGGTTGTGTCCTGAATTGTTACCCCCTCTATCTTCTGCCTCTAACAATCTGACTCCCAAGCTAGCTAACTAATGAAGCTCTCGCGCTAGCTCATGCTTCTAAACACCTAAATATGATAAACTACCCATAGATCTTCGACTGAGGACATCAACTACCACATTCGCCTTTCCTGGATGATATAAAATGTCCACTTTGTAGTCTTTCAGTAACTCAAGCCATGACATTGTTGCAGATTTAACTCCTTCTGTCTAAAGATATATTGAAGGCTTTTATGATAGGTGAAGATGTCAACATGAACTCCATACAAATAGTGTCTCCAGATCTTTAGCACATGCAGAACTGCAGCCAACTCTAAGTCATGGTTCGGATAGTTCTTCTCATGCTTTCTCAACTGCCTTGAATCATATGCGATAACCTTACCATGTTGCATTAGAACACATCCCAAACCAACACCAGAAGCATCACAATACACTGCATAGCCTTCTGAACCGTCTGGCAATGCAAGAACTGGTGTTGATGTCAACTTGTCCTTCAGCTCCTGGAAACTATACTCCCAAGCCTCAGTCCACTAGAAGTTTTTAGTCAGCTTCATTAATGGGGCTGAAATTGAAGAAAACCCCTCTACAAACATTTTTTAGTACCCAGCTAACCCTAAGAAACTACAAACCTCAGTCGGAGTCGTGGGTCTGGGTCAAGTATTTACGACCTTAATCTTTTGTGTATCAACTGCAATGCCTGCATCTGATACAATATAGCCTAAGAAAGCTATAGAGTCCAACCAGAACTCACACTTAGAAAACTTTGCATAAAGTGTTCGGTCTCGAAGAACCTGAAGGACTGCTTGCAGATGATTTGCATGCTCATCTTTTGAACGTGAATACACCAAAATATCATCAATAAATACAATCACAAACAAGTCTGGATACGGCCTGAATATACTATTCATCAGGTCCATGAACATTGTTGGGGCATTAGTTATTCCAAAAGACATTACCAAGAACTCAAACTGTCCATATCTAGTTCTTAAAGCTGTCTTTGGAATGTCTTTCTCCTGGACTCGTATCTGGTGGTACCCTGATCTTAAATCAATCTTTGAGAAACACTTGGCACCTTGTAACTGATCAAACTAGTCATATATCCTCAGAAAGGGATACTTATTCTTTATAGTTGCCTTATTCAGCTGTCGGTAATCGATACACATTCTTAGTGAGCCATATTTCTTCCTTACGAATAATACTGGTGCACCACATGGTGAAGCACTAGGCCTAATAAAGCCTTTATCCATCAAGTCTTTCAGCTGATCCTTCACCTCCTTTAGCTCAGCAGGAGACATTCTATACAGAGCGATAGATATGGGTTGAGTACTTGGTAGTATATCAATAACAAAATCAATTTCCCATTCTGGAGGGACACCAGGGAGCATGTCTAGAAATACATCTAGAAACTCATTAACTACCGGAATAGACTGAAGAGTCGGTGGTTCTGCATCTATATCATGAACATGAACAAGATGATAAATACAACCCTTTGGGAATCATCCTCCTCGGCGTAAGATAGGAAATAAACCTACCTTTCGGCGTTGCTATATCACCTTTCCATTCCCGAACTGCCTCTCTTGGAAAGTGGAATCTAGCAATTTTTGAACGACACTCAACATTAGCATAACAAGACGCTAGCCAGTCCATACCCATAATGACGTCAAAATCAACGATCTCTAACTCTACGTGATCTACAGAGGTCTGACGGTCGATAATTTCTACCGTGCAACCTCGATAAACTCTCCTGGCAACAATAGACTCACCAACTGGTGTAGATACAATAAAGGGTCGATCTAATGACTCTGCTACTGTACATAACTTCCCCGCAATAAATGGAGTAACATAAGACAGAGTAGATCCAGGATCTATCAAAGCATAAACACAATGGGAGCAAACAATCAATGTACGCACCCTATTATGAATCGTATCAACAAATACTGGTGCATATCTAGCCAATGAATCAAATCTCAGCCTGTACTCTCGGACACTCATGCTCCCCTGTCGGAGGTTCAGAAACTGGTCCACCCGGCCATCCCTAATCTCTCGAGGTAAATAGTGATCTATGAAAGCTTCTGTAAAGCTATCTGAAGTAGGTAGGGATGCATTTATCCCCTAGATTTCTCCCAACTCTCGTACCACAATACTGCAACATCGCGCAATCGAAATGTTGCTAACTTAATTGACTCAGTCGCTGAGGCATGCTTGACTTTAAAGATCCTATAAAGCTGATCAATAAAGTGCTGAGGGTCTTCTCTGTGATCTGTCCCAGTAAACTGTGGACGATTCAAGGCAAGAAATTCATGAACCCTCGAACTTCTGGGCCCTTCAGAAGGTCCGGCAACATCTGGTGCAACTTGTTGGCAATGTGTAGCTACTAACTGTGCTAATATACATACTTCACTCTTGAAATCCTAATCAGATGGAAGAGGAGGAGCTAGAGGTGGTACTGTTGGTGGAGCCGGAAGTACGGTAGCCATCGTAGGCTCCTGAAAGGGTGGAGAAGCTATAGGAGGCTGAGAAGATGTCTCCCCCTAGGTCTCACAATGGGCTACCTCCACCTCTGGTACCTTGCCAGTACCCTCACTTGCAGTTGTATCTAGCCCATAGCTAGTTGTGGTCTCTCTAGTGTCAGTAATCTCTATCTGCATACAAGTATCGATTATAAGCCAAAAACCTCAACCCTGAAGACACCGCTCTATAGCACGAGGTGAGCAAAATAAGGATAGTCATTCTAACATGCCCGGTAGCTTCTTGCTTATCGGATGTGGTGCACAACACATTTATAAACAAGAATCTATTATATATAGCTTGCAGACTCCCTAGGATACGACATTGCTCTGATACCAGGTTTGTCACGCCCCAAACTAGAGGGGCGCAATTGGCTCCTAATGCCAAAACTCAGGCCCGAACCGACCCTGCTGAACCATTTGCTACTAGCGCATGGCAGTCACACGCAATCAAGAAAACAAATAAGTATATCCGGCTTAAAACTAAGCCCTTGGCCGGCAAGGCCCCTGTCAACTGATCTATAAAAGAAATAGCAACTCACATGAGATCATATAAATAAATAACCAACAAGAACATAAGTGCTGATTGGGCCGTTGAGGCCACCATGATATCTATACCAAAACTAAAACCAAGTAGTATATATCAATACAATACATCAAATATCTCACAAGCTTCAGCAAACCAACAACATAGGCCAGTTTGGCCATAATGTAGCTATACACCCCACCCAATAGTCTGCAAGACTCTAAAAGTAGTAAAGATTAACGGGACAGGACCCTAGCATACCGATAAAGATATATACAACAAAAGGTAACAAACCTCCCAACTCTGGCACCTCCGAAGGAAAGGGGCTAGCCAACCGGATAAAACTCAATCCCGCTGATGAGGAAGTCTACTCGGTCGTCATTCAGGACCTGTATGGATGAATGCAATGCCCCCATGGCAATGGGGCGTCAGTACAAAATAATGTACATAGTATGAAAGGCAATAGACTTTGAGGAGGTATCCTGATATACTGGAATAATATGATAAATAAATCAAGGATAAGATAAGTGTACTGACCTGCTCCTAAATCTAAAGTTACCAAAAATAATAAAACAACAACCTAACCAAGCCCCCATAAGCTCGGCACGTACAAACAACACATAAGACCACCTACTCAGGCCCCCATAAGGCCGGAAGGTACCAATCAGCCTATATACCCCTACTGGTAGTCCCCTAGCGCCGTTGGCAGTCACATATCCCTCTTAGACATTAATATGGCCATGTAGGCAGCACATAGCTCTCTTAGGCGTCAACATACCTTATAGACAGCTCGTAGCCCTCTAAGGAAACAACATGGCCTTATAGGAAGCACATAACCTTCTTAGGCGTCAATATAGCCCTGTAGGCAACTCATAGCCCTTTTAGGCATCCATATAACCCTGTAGGCAGAACATAGCCCTTATAGGCATAGATCACATTCCTGTAGGTAACCACAATTTCCCCAAGGGCAACAATAACAATCCTATCGCTAAAAGCGTGCAATTTAGTTATAAGCAACCTATACAAATAGCCTCCAAGTCGTGTCCAACATAGGGACGCTACTAACTGAACAAGAATCCCGACAAGGGAGGATTCTATCAACTCAAGCAACCAACAATCAACAATAATGGCTACAAGTGTAACAAGGATAACAACCCAATTACGTTGCTCGTATGCTTTAAGGAAACATGTCGTAAGTAGGGAATAGACTTAACATACATTTCCAATGAACGCTCGAAAGACCATAGTTCCTTCACGAAAGTTGTTCCTTATGTCCTAAGCTTCGCAAACACTATATATACACAGCTGGTACGCACCTATAAACAGTTCATAATTAATCTTAAATTGGCAGATTTGCCATATTACCCCAACTTGTCGAAACGTCCGTACAAATTCATAAAGACAACAATAAAAGGGTCTTGATATGATTACCTTAGTTAATCAAGTGCAAACCATGAAGAAACACCAATAACTACAATTTATATCTTCAAAAACCAGCTCCAAAAGCAACTAATAGAAGGGAAACACGATTGTCACGTGTAGGGATTACGTTTCTACGCACGGGGGCAATGTTTAATGGTAGAAATCATCAAAAATGAACCTTCATCATGCTAGAACTCCATAGAAACCCTCTCTTAAGCTTTCTCTCTAGTTTGGAACTGAAATAAAATATTTTCAGGGCTTAAAACGTTAAATTAGCCGACATACCATATTTTTGACCCGACCCGGATTCTGCCCCGGCAGTCCCTAGGAAAACCCTCATAACTTTTTACTCTGATGTCGGTTTGATAAGGGGTTTTGTGCGTTGAAAACTAGACTCATAGGCCTTTGATTTAATGGGTGATAGACCTTCTAAATCTCTATATATTGGGATAAAGCATCCAAGACATTTGATCAAAAGTTTAGAGAAATCTTTAAAAAGGAACTTACGATAACTTTCGCCAACTTTTATTTTGCCACTTACTTAACTTCAAAACTTGAGATACAACCCTTGAACACTTAAAATATGATGTACCACGTCATTTTTAATTTATTACTCACCCTCCTTGTCTTTCCACGAAGATACGAGTTAATTTAGATGTTTTGAAAAGTCGGGGTGCTACAATAATCCCCTCAAGTACCCGTGTTTGCAAATTAATTCCTCCCAAGATAAAACGGATTAACCATTAAAGAATTAACGGTACTTCAAACTTCAATAATTTCAACGAACTCAAAATGACAGCAATGAATCACACATACAGACACGATCGATCGATTTTGTTTTGTAAGAAATGTATGCAAAAGAATGGAAGAATTCAATCCAGAAAAATGAGAGAAAGTCTCTCTATTTATAGCCAACAAAGGATAAAGGTCAAAACTCTTTGAAAAGAAGACAACCTTTCAGAAAGGTCACAACCCTTCGGCATAGTCACAACCCTTCAGAAGAGTCACAACCCTTCATTTGTTGTTCACACCTTTAAACCCCAACAATCCCCACATGAATAGGGAATGGCTATTGTTAAAACATATGCATGAAAAACTGTGTGATTCGTAAGTAAGGATTGATTACATCTGGATAAGTGGGTTTCCCTTTGAACTTTCCCTAGTGAACATATATCGGATATACTCAGTCAATTGGTAAATTTAATATCTTTGAACAGTCAAGCTTTGGTGTATACCTAGACAACATAAGTCACACAATCAACCCTTGAACTATTTTTGATTCTCATTGTTTTTGCTTGTTTCAGCCATGAACACGTCTTAGTTTATAAGTGTGTACAGAACTGGCCTTACCAGATTCTCCTTGAATCGTCATACACTTCACACTCACATAGGTGATTTCTAAATATGTTATCCCGTAGATACACCATTTGATATACACTGTATCAAACGTTGAAACCATTAAAAAGTCTTAATACCTTTATCCTTGTTACTGAACATTGTCTTATCATGAGAATGGACCATAAAAAATATTGACAATGTTGAACCGTCATTAATGACTTGGTTTGATCACCTTGAACCTAGATCTTAGGATATCCAGTCTTCTAGGTAGAATTACCGCCACAATGACTTGTCCTCGGCCATAGTCCCATTCCCTTTGATAATCTATCAACTCCCTCTCTAGTTATGCCTTTTATAAGTGGATCCAACACATTATCCTTTGACTTTACATAGTCAATTATGATAATTCCACTAGAGAGTAGTTCTCTCACGAAATTATGTCTACGTCATATATGAAGAGACTTTCTATTATACATCATGCTCCATACCCTACCTATTGTAAATTAACTGTCACAGTGTATGCATACCGGAGCTAAAAGATTTGGGCCAAAAATCTTTCAAGAAATTTTGGAGTCATTCAACTTCTTCTCCGGCCTTATCTAGAGTGATAAACTTAGATATCATAGTAGAACGAGCGATACATTTCTGTTTGGAAGATTTCCAAGAGACTGCTTCTCCACCAAGAGTAAATACATATCCACTTGTGGATTTTACTTCATTTGACCTGGTAATTCAATTTGCATCACTATATTCTTCCAATACTGTTGAATATTAGTTATAATGCAAATCAATAGTTTTTTAAGTATGTTTTAAATACTCCAAAACTCTTTTCATTGTCATCCAATGAGTTTGATTGAGATTACTCGTGAACTGACTCAGTTTACTAATAGCACATGCTATATCTGTCCGCGTACACTTCATGATATATTTCATACTTCTCAATACTCTAGCACAATCCAATTGTGAGTCACTTTTGCTTTCATTCTTTTAAAGTGCAAATCTCACATTTATTGGAGTTTTGATAATATTGAAATCCAAATGCTTGAACTTGTCAAGTACCTTTTCAATCACATCGGTAACTTCAATGTCTTTCATATCGAAGTTACTTTCTAGCATATGCTTAGTAGCATTTATGTAACAAATGTCTCTTTTGATGATCAACATAAAAACAAACAATGACCTTGTGATTTGGATGTCTTTAATGTAAAATCATTTATCACATTCATTAATCTTGAATTAATTTGCCAACATAGTTTGGTCAAAATTGGCATGTCATTATTTTGACGCTTGTTTTTAGTCCACAAAGTGACTTAACAATTTACAGACTTTCTTTTCTTTACCAGGAACCACAAAGCCCTTGGGTTCTTCCATGTACATTTTTTTTCTCCAATTTTCAATTTAAAAAAAATGTTTTCACATCCATTTTGACGAATTTGAAGGCCATATACCGCAACTAGAGCAATCAACATCTGACTTGATGTAATCCTAATTAGTGGCTATTACATGTCAGAATAATCAAGGCTTTCTTATTTTCTAAAGCTTATGACAACAAGTCTTTCTTTGTATTTGCCAATAGTTTCATCAACTTTCTTTTTCTTTTGTAGATCCACTTTGAACCCAAAGGTTTATTTCTTGGAGGAAGATAAACCAATTCTCTAGAGTGGTTGCTCAAGATTGAATTTATCCTACTATTGACCGCCGCTTTCCAAAAAGGACAAGTCCACAGAAGACATATCTTCTTGGACTATATGGACTGATTTTCAAGAAGAAATGTTACAAAATCAAACCCGGAGGAAGTAATTTGTCCATTGACATTTACTACGCCTCTGAATCTCTTTATTAAGTACATTCTCCTTTGGTTCTTTTCAAGGTCGTTTAGACACTTCACTTGACTGTCCGACGGTTAGGACTTATGAACCATAAATCAACATGCTTTACTCATTGTAGCATATCCAATGAACATACAATCCACAATCTTAGGTCTTATTTTGACCCATTTGGGAATAGTTCCCTCATTTCCATTTCTCATATGGAATAGACTGTATTGGAAATTGTTAGATCACTATATTTCAAGAGTTATTGATTGTATATACTTTAAGGGACGACAAGAAATTCTCTATCAGGATACAACAAAGCATAAACAAACACAACTTTTTGTTGCTCCCTTTCTTAACAAACAAAATCTTTATTTGTTACTCCCTTTACTAACAAAAAAAACTTTTTGTTTCTCTTAACAAAAAAACGTTTTGCTATAATGATAGCACCCCCCACAAATTTTGTGGTAAACCTGAACTTATAAGTAAGACATTCAACATTTCCTTTAAAGTTTGGTTTTTTTTCTGTCAACATTTTTATTAGATTGAGGTGAGTATGTTCAGTAATTTGATGGATGATTCCATTTTTCAAATACATTTATGCAAAAGAAGATTCATATTATCCACATCTAGCACTTCTAATCATGACAATCTTTTTAGCCAACTGATTTTCAACTTCAGTTTTATATTTCTTATATGTTTCTATTGCTTCATCCTTACCATTCATCGAATAGACATAACAGTATCTAGTGCAATTGTCAATAAAATTTATGAAATACTTTTTCCCACCACGAGATGGTGTTGACTTCATATCACAAATGTCAGTGTAAATCAATTCTAAGGGATTAAAATTCCTTTCAACAACACATACTTAGACATTTTGATTTATTGCACTAGAAGTTAGGCAAAACTTCTAAGTTGATTAGTTTTTGCAAGGTTTTGCAATTGACATGTCCCAAGCGTTCATGTCACAAACAATTTGATTTAAGCAAGTAAGAACAAACAGAAATACTGAATTTGAAAAGATCTACCGTGAGGTAACCTTTTCCTATAAATATTTTGTTTTTTACTTTTTATAAATTTTCAAATACAAACATTGTTTTAGAGTCAACACCTTGCCAGATGTCCTTTTCAGAAGGACCTTTCCATAACATTCAGTTTGTTATAGAATTACCCATGACCATAGTCTCATCGGTACAATAAGGGCAATATGATCAAAATGTTTATTTTACAACACAAACATGACAGATCACTTTTCATCAATTTTCATGTCTATACAAATAAATTTATTTTTAATAGACATATCTTTTAACGAAAAATCAAAATATTTTAAGTGACACTTTTTCATCAAAGAACACAATTCTTTTGTACGAGTAATATAATTTTGTGGTTTTATACTAGCCATATCATATACTAGTAAAAAGAGACTCAACAACCACAATATCAAATATACTCCAAAAATTTTGTGGGTCTAACATAATACAAGAATGTCATTAAATTTCATATCCTGTACTTTCAAATTTAATTGTCTTTATCACAAGTAAAGAACCCTCCACATTTTAAATATGTTTTCAAAATTATTATTCAAGTATTTGAAATTATTTTCCACATTTTTTTTTTCTCATGCTTTCAAATTGTATACCATAAAATTACACATTGGCAACACGAAGCCTTCTTTTGGAGATTTAATCCATAGAAACATCCATTGCAGGCTCAAAAATCACTAATTTTATGTCACTAGTGTTTTGCCTTTCTGTCACAATTAGACAGTCCACTTTGTATTTAGAATACTAACAATAAAGTTTCAATCCTTATGCAACTTGTTTCTAGTTTAACGATAAAGTTTTTATATTCTTCTAATCGTTAACCGAATGAACCTTGAATTATGATGATGTTTTTATATTCTTCGAATTAGTTTCACATTCAGACAGAGTAGTAAACCAAAAAGGTTTTAATCTCCAGAAACCTCAAATACAACACTGTTTCTAGCTAACGATGAAGATTTTATATTTTTTAAATCATTTAGCCTTAATAATCCTGACGAAGATTTTGTACTCTTCAAGTTAGAATATTCATTCAAATAGAGTATTTAACAAATTGGCGAAGTTTCAATATTCTTCAAACAAATGCACAATCTGATTTGTTCGTGAAGTTCTTATATTTTTCAAACCAAAGGAGTAAAAAATCAGAAGATTTTAGTCTCCAAAAGTCAAACAGAATAAAATTTCACATGCAGTAGAAAACTACAAAAGTTTTTTTCTCCTCTAAATAGAATACATAATAATAATAATAATAATAATAAAGATATATTATGAGATCATCACATAATAACCATCTATCTGAACATTTATGAAATAATTCTCATAACTTATAAAGGATAGAAAAAAAAAATCAAGGGAAATAATGATAGAACCTGATTTTTACTCCTATTGAATCATATTCTATCTGTCAGCAATGATTCCATGCAAGTCACTTTTCTTGCTATTATTTTTTCTTTTCTTGAATTTCAACGAGAAACTAAACTCATGTTCAATTATTGTTAGAAGACAACTTCTGTTCATTTACTTCATAGGAAAAACAATTAAAGTGCATATCTTAAACCTTTATGTACAAAATAATTTTCTCATTGAAAAGAAAATTGAAGGGGTGCAATGCTTGAATGCACTTGGAAAGAAAATAACAATAATCTTACCCATCCAAGGAAAACTTATTACAGAAAATATACTCGAACATATTAAAGTAGTACTAATTCATCCCAAATCTCTTTTATCATATGATAAAATAATTCTCTTTTTCTTCTTTTTTTCCCAATAAAAAGAACACAGAAAGTAGAAATAATTTTCTTACCACAAAAAATACAATCAATAATAAATTTCTGAAGCTTGTTATCTCATGTATTCAGATTAGCAAACCACAAATAATAAGAGATGAAAAGATAAAGAAAAGAACTATCCGACTCCACAGAAACCACTGTGTGTTCTTAAGAAATTTAATCCCCTCAAGTACCCCAGGTTGCAGATTAATTCCTCACAAGTTAAAACAAATTCCCCATTAAAGAAGTAGCGGTACCTCAAACTTCGATAATTTCAACGAACTCAAAATGGCAGCAATGAATCACCCACACAGACATGATCGATCGATTTTGTTTTGTAAGAAATGTATGCAAAAGAATGGAAGAATTCAATCCAGAAAAATGAGAGAAAGTCTCTATATTTATAGCCAACAAAGGGTAAAGGTCACAACTCTTTGGAAAGAAGACAACCTTTCAGAAAGGTCACAACCCTTCGGCATAGTCACAACCCTTTAGGAGAGTCACAACCCTTCATCTTTAAAACCCAACAGAAACAAATAGAGACGAAGATGATGAATCAAAGAACATTATTCTTTAATCGTTAGTTGCTAATATCAAGGGTAATACTCATTTATTAATTTGTCACCAACTTGAAAAGATTCAATGGTTAATAAATCAGAAAATGTGGTTGGTGCATCATATTATTGCTACTGACATTTTCAAAGGAGATATAAAAGAAGTTGTTGATGAAGCATTGAGGAATACAATTTTGCAACCATTCCTGGATATTGTGAAAAGATTTCTCAAAAAATGATGATCACAATATTATTATGGAGTGAACATAAACTATCATTATCTCTATCTTGAGTTATTTTTTATCATCGGCAATTTAATTTTGGACCTATTTTGTACAGTTTGTATCGCATTACAAATATATATATGATATGACCTTTCTTTCTATATATATTATTCTTGTCTGTAAAAACAGAGTTATTTATAGAGCAAATATTTAAGCTTTATAAAAAATATTTATTTTAAGTTTTGATCCAAGCCCAAGCCCCAAGTCCAAGTCCAAGTCCAAGTCTTCTATATTTAATATATATTAATATAAATACGCACTTACACAATTACATAAGATCATTCATATTGTCACGGTAATACAGTGAGAAAATAAATGGCCATAAAAGTTTGGAAAGATTCTACCCTAAAAGAATTTGAAAGAATAGAATTCTTAACTCAAAATTTAAAATTGTTACATAGACAAATAAGAGAAAATAGTAAATTTGCAATCTATCGATAATGATCATTTAAGGAAATATATTCTACCTAATTCAATCACGGTGATGGAATATTGATTCAATAAAATATTTATCTATTATTATATGCTGCAAAAGTTAATATAAATACTCGTATTTGAAATAGTTATCAATAATTGTTCCCTTCCCTCTAATGGAATTAGACTTAACACTTATGACGTATTGTTAAATAGTGTAAGAATTGACACATTATCACTTGAATACATTACGTCAGAAATATTATTGAGTTCTTTTTACAATCCTTTTCTAATCTATCTTTTCGTCAATTCTGTATGTGATCTCATAACAATGTACATCTAGAAACGTCATCCTAAAATTTTTTAAGCTTAATCACCAAAATTCAAGGTGACGTATCTGTATATTTTTTCAAGAACTATTCTTATACTAAAAGATATGAATTATACATATATATTATTTTCTTTTTGAATTTGGTATACCAATTAATAAGTTTATAATCACAATTTTACTCTAAAACCCCAATTGTATGTGATCTCCTAACAATGTACATCTAATAACTTTATCCTAAAATATATTTAATAATAATTACCAAAATTCAAGTTGACATATCTATAATGTTTTCAAAAGTCATTCTTATCCTAAAAGAGATCAGTAATTCTGAATATGGTATGTCAATTAATAAGTCCACAAACAGATTTTACTATAAAAATTGAATGCAATTTCTTTCATAGCCACCATCAAGAAAAATATTTTTTTGTACATAGTATATTCCATCTCAAGCATGGTTTCTACTTATTAATTCTATATTTAGAAGATTTTTTAATGTCTGGCTGTATGCATGAGTGGTTTACATGATATTATTTACTATTGTAAACTAATTATTATTTTTATTTTATTTTATGTGTAACTAAAATGAATACTTTCATCAACAATAATAAGTTCAACAAGAAGAAAGTGGTGTTCATAATGGGAGCAACAGGAACGGGAAAATCCAATCTCTCTATTGACCTTGCCACCCATTTTCGAGGAGAAATAATCAACTCCGACAAAATGCAAGTATATAAGGGACTTGAAATTGTTACAAACAAGATCACACATACTAAGAAACAAGGTGTACGACACTATTTGTTCGGTATATATATTTATTTCCAATAATATTTATATCAAATGACTACCTAGATAATTTAATAGTGGTCATTGTAGATTCTAGTGGAAAATATACTTTACTATCAAAATATTATTTATTCCAATTCTAAGAAAATTAATTCGATCACATTTTCTTAGGTGAAATTGAGCCAGATTCCGACTTCACAGTTGAAGATTTTTGTTTGCTAGCTATTGTCTACATATGCATTTTTTTGAAGATTCAACGTGTTCCAATTATTGTTAGAGGGTCAAATTCGTATATTGAAACACTTGTGGCAGACCCAGTGTTCATTTTCAAATATAAGAATGATACTTTCTTTATTTGGATTGATGTAGAGCAATCAGTCTTTAACCGTAGAGTTGAAATGAGGGTTGATCAAATGGTCAATGTAGGTAATTTTTTGTAATTGTTTTATGTATCAATCAAGATATAATCAGGCATCTAGCTAAAAAAAATTCTTATATAATTTTATTAATAATAATTTTGGTTATCAAATCTATGTTACACTAAATAAAACTCTTCATTAAATTTATGTTGCATGTAAGGCTAGTGGATGAGGTGTGCAGATTTTCATTCCAAATGCAGATTACACCAAAGGAATCCGACAGTCCATTGGTGTCCCCGAAATGGATAGATATTTAAGAGAAGAAACAAATATAGACGAAAATGATGAATCAAAGAATATGCTTCTTCAATCGTCAATTGCTAATATCAAGCATAATACTCGTTTATTAATTTGTCACCAACATGACAAGATTCAACGGTTAATAAATGAGAAAATGTGGTTGGTGCATCATATTATTGCTACTGACGTTTTCAAAGGAGATAGAAAAGAAGTTGTTGACGAAGCATGAAGGAGTGCCGTTTTGCAACCATGCCTGGATATTGTGAAAAGATTTCACAAAAGTGATTATCATAATATTATTATTAAGTGAACATAAACTATCATTATCTCTATCTTGAGTTATTTTTTCTCTTCAACACTTTAATTTGGACCTATTTTGTACATTTTGTATCGCATTACAATATTATTATTGAGTGAACATAAACTATCATTATCTCTATCTTGAGTTATTTTTTCTCTTCAACACTTTAATTTGAACCTATTTTGTACATTTTGTGTCGCATTACATATATATATATATATATATATATGATATTGCCCTTGTTTCTATATATATTATTATTGTCTGTAAAAAACATTGTTATTTATAGAGCAATTATTTAAGCTTTATTAAAAATATTTATTTTAATTTCCGATCCAAGCCCATGCCCCAAGTCCAAGTCCAAGTCTTATATATTAATATAAATACATACTTACACAATTACATGAGATCATTCATAATGTCAATGTAATAGAGTGAGAAAATAAATGACCATGAATGTTCGGGAAGATTTGTCACGATCCAACCCACCGGGCCGTGCGGACACCCACTCTAACACCTAAGTAGGGGAACCCTCATACCCCAATAGTTAAAACAAGCAGAAAGTTTTAGGAAAACAGAAATAAACACAATACTACGATTTTATAAATAATACCCTTTTTAAATAAATTCTAGTTAAGACCTGTAAAGTAATTAACAACCTCAAGGACCTAGTCTAAATAGGTACAAGAGCTACTAAGAGTACAACTGGACAAGATAAATAAAAAACACAGCTCCCACCATGCGGGAGAAAAAATAGAAGCTGCTGGAGATTCTTCATCTTCACCTAATGAAACGTCACAAATCCTGCATCCAGACTATGTCAAAAGACATAGCAAGAGTAGTATCAGTACAAAACAAAGTACTAGTAGGCATCATCGGTCAACCCGACGCCCACCACATAACATAAGAAACCAACTAGTAAGATCACAGAATAAACCACTCACTTCTCCACCTTTACCCTTTCCATTGAAATACATCCCATCACACTAGCATTCTAACTACTAACCCCTTTTTAATCAACCAACATACTAGATTCTTGATCATAGCTTAACCATACTAAACACGTAAGAATTTTCTCAAGTACAACCAGCAGATCAACTAACCGTACACATCCTACCTTACTTCCTCGTCACATTACCAACCATAGTCACATAATACAATGATTCAAGCTCTCTTAAAATAACTCAAACTCCTTTCCCCTAAGGTGAAACTATTGAAGTTTTCTTTTAGTTATTGCAATAACTTTTAGCAAAATAAGTTATTTAGTTTGAATAAATTTGAATTTTGAATTTTAGTTAGTTTGTTTATGTTGTTGAAATATTTTAGGTTGTTTAAATTTTAAATTATGCAGATTATGTGTTTTATGTTGGCTATTTAAAGCCCCTAATGCTTAATAAAATTATTCAAAGCTATTGACAACCATTTCAAACCATTGAGAGACATTTTCAATCTCTTTGTGCTGCCCCAATTTTAATAAACACCAACAGTGGTATCAGAGCTTTATTGATCTTAAGGGATCTGTGAAATCTTCCAAAAACTACCATACATTTTTAACCCGTAAAGGCTACCTTTTTAACCCATCAGGGCTACGTTTTTAACCCATCAGGGCTACCCATTTTAACCCATCAAAGCTACCTTTTCAACCGATGCTTTTTTCAACGCACGGGATTTTCTAAATCATTGTAAACCAAAATAATGGCAAGCAGCAGTCTCTCTTTGAATGCTCCACAATTTTTTACAGATGAAAACTATCAAATTTGGTCTGTGAGAATAAAACCAAATTTTGAAACATATGTGATATGTGAGGTTGTGATGGAAGAGAAACCCTTGCAACCTCTCTCTGCAAATCATACAAAAGTTCATATTAAAGCACTTTCAAAAAAACTTCTACAAAGCACAATGTCATCACATGTGTTTTTGAAGAACAAAATCAAAAGAATAAAAAGAAAAAACAAGAAATTTTACAAGTTCAAAAACAATGAAAAAAATCCAACATCAACTACCAAAGCAAAAATTGAGGAGGAGCATTTATTTCAATTGCAGTAACTAAAGCAAAGGAGAAGTGTTGAAGTTTGCTTTTAGTTGCTGCAGTAACTTTTAGCAAAATACGTTATTTAGTTTGAATAAATTTGAATTTTGAATTTTAGTTAGTTTGTTTATGTTGTTGAAATATTTTAGGTTGATTAAAATTTAAATTATGCAGATTATGTGTTTTATGTTTGCTATTTAAAGCCCCCAATGCTTAATAAAATTATTGAAAGCTATTGAAATCCATTGAAAAACATTTTCAATCTTTTTGTGCTGCCCCAATTTAAAAAAAACACCAACAGAAACCCATCCCGCATTTTCATTCACATACACTATCTCTACTCTCGCCATTACTGTAATGACCCCAAAAATGAAGTAGAAAGATCTTGAGCCTCAGATGTGTTTTAGAAGTTGGTAACTTGTTAAAATTATGAGTTTTAGCTTTTAAAGTTTAGTTAGAAGTGTTTTTAGGTCAAATGTCAAGAAACGACCATGACGTTCGAAAACTAGTCTTTTAGTGCTAGTGTGTTCTAATGTGTTGTTGTTCTAATTGTTGTGTGGTTGAGGTCTAAAACTGGTAGAAGTGACCCTAGAACCTAGATGGACATGTGTAGGGGGTTAAACGCCTGGGTACGACTCCCCAAGGACCAACCTAAGGGTCCTTGAGGAGGACTATATGTTAAAAACCCCAAGCTGCCAAAAGTGGTGATCTACGGCCATGACTTACGGCCAGTAGGTCCACTTACGCCCCATAAGTCTACCTCCGTAAGTCAAGACATAGCCTAGGGAGCCTTAGCTTCCATGGCCAAGTCTCTGTCACAAACGACCTGCCAACAGGACGGCCCGTCACTCCACCTACGGTCCATAGGTGTGGAGTCGTAGGTCGCACCTACAAGCTGTCAAGTGACATGGCCAAGCCAAGGGTGGTTTGGTAAATTCCACTCTTGGCCAATTTAATAATTGGACGGTTATTTTATGTATTTTAAGTATATTAAAACTATAATTTCCTCCATTTTGAATTCATTCTTTAAAATCAAAACCCCTCTTTCAAAAAGGTTCTCTCTAGAACATCATTGAAGATCAAGGTCAAATAGGAGCTAGGGTTGAAGATTTTGAATGCTTTCTTCTCCAGATTCGTGTGGAATTCATCTTTAAGATATGGTGACCCTTGATCCTTGATCTACTTTTCTTTCAAGGAGTCCAATTAAGGGTTTTTCAAATGTGTTTCAAAGAACATAACTTCTATTTTATATTCTAGGCATGGGTTCATTCGTAAAAAAAATTCAAAGTCATTACATTGATGAATTGAAGTTCTATTTATGATTTTAAGATGATTTTCTATTGAATTCCTTCAAGAACCCTTGTTTTCACTAAACTCCTAAATTTGACTTATGAAGTGGGTTTTGTGATTATGATTCAATGTTGATGAAATTGTGCTTAGATTTAACTGATTTATTGGTTTCTATTGTTGTCTATACTTATATATGGTGAATTGTTGAAGAATTGAGTAATGTTGATTATGGCTTTGTAGAATGGTAAGTTGACCTAACTTCATGTTATAGTAGAATTGTTCTTGTATGAATTGATCCACTTGAAAGGCGGAGGTGGTTATATATTGAATGTTAGGTGATTATGGCCATGAAGGCATTATATGGTGAATTGAAGTGTTATCATGTTATTTTATAGATGGTTGTATAATGTGAAGGTGTTTATGTGATCTCAATGATGATCTTGTGTGTAGTATTATTGTATTGTGATGGAAAGTATGTTCTTTCTTCATGATCATGTATGAGGTTGATCTAATGTGAAAGGTCCTCCTAGTATTGTAATGTAATCTTGCACATTGATTTGGTAGGCCTAGGGCATCCTCTTCCTTGTGTAATTGCACGTGATGTGATGAATGTATCTTAGGACTGGTAGACCAAATGTGGTATCCCCTCCATGAAGTGTGATTGATGTCTTGAATTGGTAGACCTAGTATAGGTGCCCTTTCATGAATGAATGAGTAATGACCTTGAATCGGTAGACCCAATGTAGAAGGCACCCTTCTTGGAAAGTCATGAGCTATCCTTAATGTACCTTGAATCGGAAGACCTAGTGAAAGGACCCTTTCTTGTGTAATGTACTTTGGATCGGTAGACCTAGTATTGGTAGCCCTCTGAAGTACAATGAATGTGAATGAAATACTTTATGGAATGTAGGCTAAGCACCGAGTGGATAGGGTTAGATGGAAACTCTCCTAATGATAGGGTAGAGTTCCAATGAACATCTTCCTACCCAAGAACTATGTGCCCACATAGGAGATATATTAGCTAGTGGTCTACACCAACACTTTAATATCATCTAGTTCTACCGTAGGTAGGTAGAACACCTATTTTCAGTGTGGGGGTAGAACACCGGATTCCATGTCTAGCTCTCATGGTCTATGTTGGTTAATGCTTATTCCCATCATGTGGGATGTGCACTGTGGTTATTGGATAGGCTCTACAACGTGTAGGTAGTAGTATGGGATGCTATCTACACATGGCACGAGTAGGCTTTGAAGATACTAAAGTGAGTTCCCTAAGCTTTAATGGCTAATGAGTGAAAGTCCTCTAAAGGAATGAATGTGTCCTAAAGGGCTTAATGAAGATGTTGACTTATTGTCTAAATGAAATGATTAATGAGTAGCTTATATTGATGAAATGATTACTTAGCATGTTGTGTATAAATGGAAAGGTTCTTGTCTATTGTAGCCTTGAGGAATACCTAGGTGTGGTATGAAGAGGTTGTATGGGCGGCCACTTCATGTCTTACTTAGGTGTGTCTTAGGGTAACTTTAGATAGAGGTCCTAAGAGGTTGGGTCGCTTATTGATGTATGTACCTATGGGTTATATATGGTTCTTGCCTAAATGTGATGTATGAGACTTTATATATTGAATGCGATGATTATTATGCCTTAATATCATGTTACGAAGATTTTATCAAAAATGGCATACAAGTATGATTTGAACTCAAATGTCCTTTTTAGCATGTTTTTGCATAGTCATCATACTTAGTGCTTAATTGTGCTAACCCCATTCTTTATTTTCTACAAAGTGTAGGTTCTGGCAAGTGATAGCAATTTTCTAGTGAAACTTGGGATTAGAAGTTCTCTCAAGACCTATCTTGGTATGTCCTCATATGTTCGAGGAGAAGGATTTTAGGTTTCTAGTTTTGTATTGAGACCCTTGTAATAGACTTTAGCATTTTCGATTGTATAAAGGGTCGTGACCCTATCTTTTAAGTTTTTCCAAGGATGGCCATGTGAGACTTAGTCTTCCGCTGTGTCTTTGAAAGATGTTTAACGAGATTTTAAATAGTTGGTTTTAAATAAAGTTTTAATTCTGTACTATTTTCTATTGTCTATGTAGTGAATGAGCTAAGAGGCTTGTATTAGACCTCTTCAAAGTCGAGTACGCCATGTTACGACTAGGGGGTGCTCTTGGGTCGTGAAAATTACAACCCCCGAACAACCAACTATAAATCGTCATAGCACGGATCCACTAAGTACAACATAAACAAACCAATACAATACTTTACTCACAAATTTATATAAAGCATATACAATATTTGTCAACAAGTACACGAACAATAAATAACTCACTTTTGTATCACATCATTGGTCCTCTCACGGAACCCAAACTCAAATAGTTAGCACGTCAGAACGTGGAAAAACGATCCCAAGTTAGTGTGCCAGAACGTGGCAGCCGATCCCATGTTTATGCCAGAACGTGGCAATCCGATCCCATATTATGCTGGAACGGGGCAATCCGATCCCATATTATGCTGAAATGTGGCAATCCGGTCCCATTCACACACCACAATCACAAGCACAAGTACATCATCAAGATCATACATTTAAGTCATGAATTCATGGCAATGATATTCATCAATCTCATTTACAACAAGTGTGATAAACATTGCGACATTCATACATATATAAGTATCATAATGAAGCAAGAACAAACATACATCACACCAACATAGAATCACGACCATCACCTACGAATTACTCATCAGTCTCCATCACACATATAATCATTGACAATACTCAGCGCTAGTTCATCATTAGGATTTTTTATTAGGGTTTAATCACAATTCATCATAATTCCTCAATTTCATCACTTCAATTATCGGAGGTAGCATACAATCATAAATGTAGTTCCACTCTTGATTTCATGTCCTCACTCTTCACCCAATTCTATCCATGATAACAATTATAGGTTTTTCTAACAACTCATCAATCCCTCCTCACAAGGCATAAACCCACATACTTTGAACTCTAAGGATTATTCATGTAATTTACCCAGTTCACGAAGGTCTACACACAACCCTAACATGGATTTACATATATCACGTAGTAAGCACAGATTTAAAACTACTCAACTGTAGAAACCTAGCCTACTTGGGCGCCAAGCAGTTGCACGGAGTTTTTGACTTCGATTCGAGTTTTTTCAAGTTCGTGACGGTGAATTTAGCCAAGAATATGCAAGATTTCACCATCCCCATGCTAGAAATCTCCTTCTCCTTCCTTCCCAAGCATAGACCAGCTTTTATGAAGTGTCTAGAGTGTTTTACGACTTATTTAGGTATTTTAGGAAGATGGAGAAAATAGAATTTCTCATAATTTACATTCTGCCTAGCTTAACCCGATCTGGCGCCAACTTACCCCGCCTTGGTTGCAGTTTCCCAGCGGCCTAGATTTTTTTTGAATTCTTGTTTTTCCCAAATAGCGACGGTTTAGGTTGTTATAATAGATACCAATTTACCCCTCGTTCATCCCCGAACAACTAGTCTATGGACATCACACGCTCTAGATTCGGGACACCCCCAACAACCGAATTGATCAAACACAGAAACTACGATGAATCGCGACTTTTCAGTGAATTAAGACATGAAAAGGTACTATACCCCAAGACTAGGAGAAACTCTGAAGGAAAACACAAAGATCGAAAACGTTCAACCCCACACAGCCTAGCCCGCTAGGGCGGCAACCTCCCGTTGTGGCGGGGCCGCTGTGGTGAGAGATCCCCCGCTAGAGTGGGAGATCGGGAACAGTATAGGGGGAATGGGGAATGGTTTCCTCATTTCCTTCCTTTCTAACTCAAAAACTCCCAAAAAAAATTCTCATATCCAAGGTAAACTTCTCGTTTCCCACTCTCATTACTTCATTACCTGATTAAACAACCATTGCATGCTGTTATTTGATTGCTTAGAAATAGTTTTTGGGGTAATTAATTGAAATTGAACTAGGTTGCTAGATTGCTATAATATACAAAGCATGATTACTTTCCTTACGTCCCCAACATTTACACAACGTCCTGGGCATAAGGATTTCATAAAAACATGGGTAAATTTGTACCAAACGGGTAGGGGAAGTTGAAAAGTCCTTTTTTAAAACTCAAAATTGAGGGGTATTGAGGAGTTATTCCACCAATATAATTACATAATAAGGTTCTAGGGTAATTAATATACTCTGATCTACTGAAATTCTGTTGAAACGAGGGTTTTAGGGTGAAAAGACGCCATTGTCGCGCCTGGTATTCATCCTAGATGAAAGTCATTCTAGCGGCCTTCATCCCGTTGTGGTGGCTTGCATCATCCCGCTCTGGCGGGATTTTGGCTATTGTGGCGGGATGTGCCAGACTAGTGGCCTTCCCCTTAATGCCCAACTCTTCTCTCTTTTTATTTTATCCTCATAGACTATCCCATTGGGTCCTCACTTATGTTCAACTTACTACAGGCTCTCTAAATGGCAGGTCAGAATGGCAAATAGTTACCCCTCATCCAGTTCCCTGATGCTGCGAATCGAGAAAGGCATCATGATTATCACAACACGGGGTTCTGTTGCAAGAGGGGTTTTGTGCTGAACAAGGTAGAGGAGAAGGCACCGGCCTTTTATGATCGATTAGTAGAGTTTTGGTGGATTCCATTTACTGAAGCTCCCCCAGATGCACGCTCCACTTGGGTGAGGGAGTTTTATGCCATCCTCCCTACCATCCGCTGGGATGATGCTTACCCCGTCATTCATGTCTGGGGAGTCGACATCCCCTTGAATGCTACTGCTATTGATAAGGTACTAGAGGTGTCGGAGGTGCCGAACCATGCTTTGGAGGACCAACTAAGGGAGATGGAGTTGGAGTGGCTGAGAGACACTCTGGTGGAGCCCACGCGTCGGGATCATGTATATTAGGCTACTTCAGAGTTACTAGAACATACTGCTCACCTGATGCTAAGAGGTGGCTACATTTAGTGACTAGGAGGATCCACTTATTGGGCAACCGTACCGACGTGACTTTTTCCTGGGCATTAGTGGTGGCATGCGCCATGCAGGGCATACCGCTGAACATGGGGGACACAGATCATTTCGGAGTGGAAGATGTTCTACCGGGGCAATAAGAAGGATTTATTTCTACCAAGACTTATCACTGCTCTATGCAAACGGGCATGAGTTCCCTTATTTGATGCTGATGAGGTACTTTCTATAGATCCCCTTCTTCACCCTCTTTTGGTTCAGACAGGTTCTACTTCTAGGAGCAAGAGGAGGAGGACAGGTAGGGCTAGCAGCAGTAAGACGGCCGTGAACTCGGACGATGAGGACCCACTCTCAGGTGCACGGGTTGAGGAAGACTTAGCGGCTGTCCGGGAGATGATGGGGAGTGCCTACACTAAATTCACTCCGGTCCCACCCAGTACTGCCCTGGAGGTCAAAATGCTCCGCCGCCAGCTGTGCAAGGAGAGAAGAAAGGGTGTGGTAAGGGATCGTCTGATGCTTCAGATGTGGAAGACCATCAAGACAATGTTTATTTGCATGGGCCCTGGCAAGGAATTTCCCCGACTTGAACCGCCGGACTTTAGGGATTTCTCTATGCTGAATGAGGCTTGGAATGGAGTGAAACCACCCAGTCTGAGAGTCCTTGATCAGCTTTCCCTTCACCCCTCTTGAACTTGTAAATTTAGGACAACTTGTTTTTACCTTTCGACTTTCTAAGTTTTGAAGCACATGGATGCTCATTTTTGGCTGTCTGATGTAGCCCTATATTTAAGTCTGAAAGTTTCATAATCTCTCTATTTCTATTGTTGAACACTGTTTGGTGTTGCAGGGATTTGTTCGGATCCCATTCGAGGTTTGGAATGTTTTATGAGGGAAAACATGGGAGGTTGGGTGAGGTTCTGCCCCGCCTCATCCCGCTCTAGAGGAGAAATTCTTGTTGTGGCAGTCCCGCTATGGCTGGAAAAATCCCGCCCCAGCAGCTCTAACGGGACCAGAACCCAGGTTAATAGTTTATGGGTTCTTTATTACTCTTCTATGTTTTTCCCGAGGTTCCCAGCTTAACCAGTCAATCGAAGATAAATTCCAAGCTAGGAAAATTATTAACTAATCTGAATCAGTCTTAAAATCACGGTACCCCGCTAGTTCTCATTAATTAAATGTTACACCCACACATCCTAACGATACACCCAGACATTACAACCTGCATATTTCACACAATTTGCCAACACAATGTGCATACTACAGGTTTAGGTACACATATATAGTCCAAGAGTTCACAACATTACTAGTTATAATTGTCTCAATAAATTTCACGATATTCAGGGAATTATACTTGCATACCTTTAACGATTCAATCAGAAATTTACTCATAAAAGTCCAAACACGCCTCATTGTGTCCTTAATCATAACATACGCACCAACCAAAATTCCTTCACTTCTTCAGTAAATTTAGACAAACAAAGAATACTTCCACATACACAGTTAGTTTGCTCAACAAGCAGTAGACAATCTGGTTATTTCAGGAAACCAGAAACAAACATTCACAGTTTCCAAAATATAATCCACAGGAAATTTCAATTGATTAGTCTGTTCATTCCACAGATGACCATTACTGGTCATCCATGCTCCTTATAGCCCCTAAGGCTAGACACCAATTGGAACCTTGCTAGTTCCAATTTTTCCTTGCTCGTATTCCTTCAATCATGACCACGACTTCTAGTTCACTTTGTTAAGATACCAATTGTAATCGGGAGATACCAATTCATCTCAACTCATACCACAAGCGATTCTTCGCACGAAAGGAGAGAATGAGTGGAATAAATTCCTAGAATTCTTCCTTGCTTCCTGAAGATTAGATGTGGACGTTAACACATCAATCTGCAGAAGTCAAGTTCACATTTTGCTCTTGTACAAGGAGACCGGTAACCTAGGTTCTGATACCAAACTGTCACGACCCAACCCACTGGGCCGTGAGGGCACCCACTCTAACACCTAAGTAAGAGAACCCTCATACCCCAATAGTTAAAACATGCAGAAATTTTTAAGAAAACAGAAATAAACACAATACTACTATTTTATAAATAATACCCCTTTTAAATAAATTCTAGTTAAGACTTGTAAAGTAATTAACAACCCCAAGGACCTAGTCTAAACATGTACAGGAGCTACTAAGAGAACAATTGGACAAGATAAATAAAAGACACAGCTCCCACCATCTGGGAGGAAAAATAGAAGCTACTGGAGATTCTTCATCTTCACCTAATGAAACGTCACCAATCCTGCATCCAGACTATGTCAAATGACATAGCAAGAGTAGTATCAGTACAAAACACACGTACTGGTAGACATCATCGTTCAACCCGACGCCCACCACATAACATAAGAAACCAACTAGTAAGATCATGGAATAAACCATTCGCTTCTCCACCTTCACCCCTTCCATTGAATTCTAACTACTAACCCCCTTTTAATCAACCCACTTACCGGATTCTTGATCATAGCTTAACCATACTAAACACGTAAGAATTTCCCCAAGTACAACCACCAGATCAACTAACCGTACACATCCTACCTTACTTCTTCGTCACATTACCAACCATAGTCACATAATACAATGATTCAAGCTTTCTTAAACTAACCCAAATTCCTTTCCCCCAACGTGAAACCCATCCCGCAAGTTCCCTCACATACACTATCTCTACTCTCGCCATTACAACCCCTGAACAACCCATTATAAATTGTCATAGCGCGGGTCCACTAAGTACAACATAAAAAAACCAATACAATAGTTTACTCACAAACATATATCAAGCATATACAATATTTGTCAACAAGTACACAAACAATGAATAACTCATATTTATATCACATCATTGGTCCTCTCACGGAACCCAAACTCAAACAATTAGCATGCCTGAATGTGGCAATCAGATCCCAAGTTAGTGTGCCGGAACATGGCATCCGATCCCATGTTTATGCCAGAACGTGGCAATACGATCCTACATTATGCCGAAACGTGGCAATTCGATCCCATATTATGCCGGAACGGGGCAATCCGATCCCAGTCACACACCACAATCACAAACACAAGTACATCATTAAGATCATACATTTAAGTCATGAATTCATGGCAATGATATTCATCTATCTCATTTACAATAAGTGTGACCAACTTAGCGACATTTATACATATACAAGTAGCATAATGAAGCAAGAACAAGAATACATCACACCAACATAGAATCACGACCATCACCTACGAATTACACCTCAGTCTCTATCACATTGCCTACTTGGGTGCCAAGTAGTTGCACAGAGTTTTTGACTTCGATTAGAGTTTTTTTGAGTTCATGATGGTGAATTTAGCCAAGATTTCGCCATCCCCACACTAGAAATCTCCTTCTCCTTCCTTCCTAAGCTTAGATAGCTTTTCTGATGTTTCTAGGGTGTTTTACAATTATTTAGCTATTTTAGGAAGATGCAGAAAATAGGATTTCTCGTAATTTACATTCTGCCCCACTTAACCCGCTCTGGTGCCAACTTACCCCACCTTGGCGGCAGGCCCCAGCGGCACCTGGCCCAGCATAGTGGGACAATGGCCCTGATTTTTCTCGAATTCTTGTGTTTCCCAAATAATGGCGGTTCAAGTCATTACAAGATTCTACCCTAAAATAATTTGAAAGAATAGAATTCTTAACTCAAAATTTAAAATTGTTACACAGACAAAGAAGAAAAAATAGTAAATTTGCAGTCTATCGATAATGATCATTTAAGGAAATATATTCTACCTAATTCAATCGCGATGATGGAAGCTTGATTCAATAAAATATTTATCTATTATTATATATTGCAAAAGTTAATATAAATATGCCTAATTGAAATAGTTATCGATAACTTCTCCCTTCCCTCTAATAGAATTAGACTTAACATTTATGACGTGTTGTTAAATAGTTTAAGAATTGATGCGTTATCACTTGAATATATTCCGTCAGAAATATTATTGAGTTCTTGTCATTCCCCGAGCCTACACCCTGGGTGGGACTGGCACTTGAGAACCATTGCTGACCCCAAGCGAACCCTTGGCATGGCCTACTTACTTAGTGGAAGACTTAAACACAAGAAATAGCCTCAGAAGGAACTTGCGAAATAAACTTAGAATGTCTTAAAAGAAACATTCAAACTAGCCAAGATGTCAACTCAAGTCTCAAAACATAAGCCAATAATAATGTAGTGACAAATGAATTAACTAACTAACTGTCTATCTATGAAGCCGCTAAACAACTGACATGGATGTTGGGACAAGCCCACGACATCCTAATGAACTAATAATAAAACTGAAAGCAATAAAAGGGATCCTCCGGAATCAAGGAGGCTCACCACAAAACTCTGAGTGATCAACTGGATCAACGATGCGATGGATGCTGATACTGGTTTGCTGTGTCTGCATCATAATAATATGCAGGTCAAATGACATCAGTACATTTAATGTACGAGTATGCGAGGGGAAATCTAAAACAAGACATAAGCTTGAAAGGAAATGAAGAACTTACCTGGCTCAACTCAACTCAACATAACTAAACTCATTTCAATATAAAGCAATTTAAAACAAGTGAAATATAAAGAAAAGTTGTTTAAAACATGATGTCAACTCTGTACGTATGCAAAGATACATATAACTCTGAAATGTATGAAAAAATATAATAAAGTTTGTATATAAGAATACAATTACTTCTGTGGAAGTTTCTGTAACCGACAACCATCACGTAAGAGCTATTGTGATGATATAACGTTTTGCCTCACGCTGCTAGGGCCATCATATACCTTGCCGAGGGTATAGAACCTGAACTACTAAGTGGATCCACAAGTCTATGTTAAAAAGCACTAAAGGAATCATCTAAAAAGTATGACCCTTTTCTACCCATGATGGCTACATGGTTTTTGGGGGCTGTGAGTTGTCTCAACTCTCCCTCATATCGGTGCTCAATACTACTCCCAAAATATAATACTAGCTCTTATGTTTACATACATACTTCTTTCTGTGGTTTGAGATAATTGCTCAAAACATAGCTCAAAGGCTATCTTTGAAATCAAAGTTTCTCTTCTTGCTTAATTGTGAAAGCAATTACTCGTTTCTGAAAACTAGCTCAAAGGCTCTTTGGAAATCAAAGTTTCTTTACTTGTCTAAATGTGAAAACATTTTAAACTCTTTGGGAATACATAGTCCCCATATACTTTTGAAGAAATGACCTTCAACTTTACTCTTTACTGAACTCAAATCTCAAGTCTTAAAACAAAGTTAAATCATTTGTAAAAGACACTTGGAAGACTTTATGAACTTCTCTTGACTTGGCTCTTAACTTTTCTTGACTTGACTTTTAACTGATCCTTGAATTGAATTATAGGTTCAAGGATTGAGATTTGTGATAGGAAAGATCTCATGATGTTTAAGAATGATTTTAGATAGCTAAACATGAGAAAATATCCAGAAATCACTGTCTGAAAGCTGCTCTACGACGCGAAGATGTATTTAAATTTTTGGTCGCGAAATAAATTTTGAGGCAAAACGGTCCGTGACCGTTTCGTCAGCCGAGGAAAAATTTTCAAATCTGAGGAAAAGGTCCGCGATGCGGACATGGTACCTCGGTTCTGCCGACTTGTTCTTTCTTCATTTTCTAACCCCAATTCCCCTAAATTCAATCCGTTTTCTCAAATCCTCTTTAGATTCACATACTCAGCAAATGTACCCAAGAACCTAACTCAAAACAACTCAAAAATCAACCTTAAACTCTCAAGAATTCCTCAATATCATCCCAAATTCAAGAAATAAAGTAAATTCAAGAACACACATCAAGAACAATCAAACTTTCAATTTTTAGGACGAATTCACGCTGAATTAAATATGTTTGGCGCGTGGGTGAATGAACCCAACGCTATGTGAACTCACATACCTTGTAGGGATCACCCTTGATGAAATCCACAAGTGATTCATGAAGATCTTAACGATTCTTGCTCCTTCTCCTCTTTTCTCCTCTTCTTTTCACTTCTCTCAAAACCCTAACTCTTTTCCCAAAAGAGTAAACTGAATCCTATCAGTTTAGACCCCAATTAATTACCAAAAAAAGAAATTAAGTCATGGGGTATGGAAAAGACCATAATGCCCTTCTAAAATCCGGATTAGAGTTTCCTTATTTGAACAACCCAACTTCAAATGCGCATATCTCACTCATACGAACTCAGAATTGAATAAACTAGGTGGCGTTGGAAAGATTATCCCAAGATCTTTCCTATGATATTTTGAAACACACCTAAATGATCCCGAGCTAGAAGTTATGGTTGTTTGAAGTTGACCGAAAACTCAAACGTAACTTAACCAAATTTTCCAGATTTTTATTATTTCCAAAAATCACTCTTTCTCATTTTAGCTCTTTCTAGTTACGTGGTGTTAGAATATCTCCCACTTGAGAGCATTCGTCCTCGAATGAGATTACTCTTAATAGGATAAGGGTGTAACATGTAATATTCAGCTCAAACACCCAACAAACAATGGAATTACAACAGGCTAACTTATAAATTAAGGAGTACTAAGAAGAGAATTAGTACCTTGGTTTGAAATTTCACCGGGTTCAAAGAGATGTGGATATCTCTTCTTCATATCTTCCTCAGCTTCCCAAGTAGCTTCCTCAACAAATTGGTTCCTCCAAAGGACTTTGACTGATGCTACTTCCTTAGTCCTCAACTTGTGAACTTGGCGATCTAGAATCTGAACAGGAATCTCCTCATAAGATAAGCTATCCTTGATCCCAATATCTTCAGTTGGTATGATCAATGAAGGATCGTCGATGCACTTTTTTCAGTATGGATATGTGAAATACCAGATAAGCCGCTGCTAACTCTTGGGGTATCTCCAACACATCTACATGCACACCATACAAATAATGACGCCATATCTTCAAAGTAAATACTACGACAGCCAACTCTAAGTCATGGGTTGGGTAGTTCTTCTCATGAACATTCAAATGTCTGGAAGCATAAGTTATAACCTACCATTTTGCATTAACACACAACCCAAACCAACTCTAGATGCATCACAATACACCATAAAACCTTGAGTACCTTCCGATAAGGTAAAAACTAGAGCAGTAGTCAACCTCTTTTTCAAGCTTTTCTCCAAGCTTCAGAGCATTGAAACATCAATGTCTTTTGAGTTAACTTGGTCAAAGGGGATGAAATAGATGAGAACCCCTCTACAAACCTTCTATAATAGTCAGCCAAACCCAAGAAACTCCTAATATCATTGGGAGATGTGGGTCTAGGCTAAATTTGTACTGCCTCAATTTTTGGAGAATCAAGTTTAATTCCCTCTCCAGACACAATGTGGCCTAAGAATACCAAAAACTCAAGCCAAAACTCACACTTTCAAAACTATAATATAACATAATTAAATCATTGAAAACGTTATTAGAAAGAATCCATGACTTGGAGTGAAAACCCTAGGTTTTGGAGACTTTTATACTTTGGAATTGAGAGTTTGAGGACTCCATAGAAGAAAGATATCCATGGATCAAAAACTAACATACCTTAAGTGAAGAAATCCAGCAAAATCGTGTGGAAAAGACTCCTTCTTCAAGCCCTAACTTGATCTTCTTCTTCTTCTATGGAATTTTAGAGAGAAAATTTTGGAGAGGATTAAATGCGTTATGATTTTGTATGAGGGACTTATGAAGTATATGAGGTAATTAAAGGCTTAAAAAGTATTTTATAAGTCTAAATAACTAATATAAAATGACTTCACACTTAACTAATTTAATTAGGAATTACCTAAACTACCCCTTACCTTGGCCGAGACTTGGGCAGTTTGCAGGCGTGACCTACGGTCCGTGAATGGACCTATTGGCCATCATGTAGGTCCATAGGTCCATGTCTTCAGCTTCCCATTTGGGGTCTTGACCCACGAGACATCCCCACGAGGTGTGGATGGACCTACTCCCCGTAGGTCCCATCCGTAGCTCACACTTTTGGGAAGTTTTGGGGAAGCTTGGAGGTTAGGCTTAAAGGTCCTCCTCAAGGACCCTTGGTTTGTCTTTGGGGAGTCGTACCTTGACATTTAACCCCTAAACCCCTCATCCTAAGTACGGGAAACCATTTTAAAACATTAACCCACATATCAAACTCTAAAACTCTCACGTAAGGCTCTAGTTTCACCTACTAGTTTTCTGTGTGTTACATGAGGTGTATGGGTTAGTTAAAGATTTAAAAGTACTTATATAAGTGTATTAATACAATATAAAAGTACCCCACAACAAAATAACTAAAAAGGAAATTACCTAAAAAAACTTACCTTGGTCGAACCTTGGCAGAATTGCAGGCAAAACTTACGCCCATGACCCACGGACCGTGGGTGGGCCTACTGGCCATTCTGTAGGTCCGTAGTGGTCTACAGATTATCATTTTTCTCTTATCCCACGACCATGTCCTACAAGGCAGGGATGGACCTACGCCCAGTAGGTCACATCCGTAGGTCACCAACTTTGGGTAGTTTTAGGGTTAGGCTTTAGGGTCCTCCTCAAGAACCCTTGGTTGGTTCTTGGGGAGTCATACCTTGACGTTGAACCCCTAAAACCTTTATTCTAAGTATGGATAGCCATTTTATGATTCTAAACCACACGTCAAACTCTAAAACTCTCACGTAAGGCTCTAGTTCCACTTACTAGTTTTTCGGGTGTTACATGAAGTAACATGGGTAATCGCCTCTTGTCTTTACATCATGTGACACGGATAATAGTCTCTTGTATTTTATATCATATGACATGGGTAATTGCCTCTTGTCTTTGACTTAGAGAGCATCGGTAATCTCCTTTTGTCTTTGAATTAGAGAGCATGGTTAATCGGCTCTTGCCTCAACATTAGCATAGCTTCTTACTTATTGGTTCATTTTAGGTGAGAAGACCTTTCAACCCTAAGAACCCTTATTATGTGAGAAATCCTTTCACAATCTTGCTTTCATGTGTGTATGGGAAATCCTTTAAACAACACAACAACAACAACAACATTATTGATACTTCACTCTCAAAGCATCCTAAAACATTTACATCAATTTCATAAAGACATGGATCATTCCATAATTCACCTTTCAAGGTTCAAAACCCACTTTTATTCATCAACGTCTAGAAAACATGAGTTAGACATGGGTTCATAGAAATTTATCATAAATTCATATAATTCTATCAATTCATGCTTGATTTCATATAATATTTTTTCGTAATCCAAGACCCACATTATATGCTCATAACTTGGAAAACATGGGAATTACATGGGTTCATAGGAAATCATCATAAAATCATGAGATTAACTCAATTCATGCATCATAGGTCATAAATCAATCAATTAGATCAACAATTAGAAGAACCATTAACATAGAAGAAAACGCTAACATAATTGGGGAGTTCTAACTTTGAAAATAGGAGAATTTGAGAACTCCATGAATGGAAGGAATCCATGGATGAAAACTATCAAATTACTTCAATTGAGGAATTTTTATAGTTGACTTGCAAACCCTAGCTTGGACCCTTCTTCTTCAAGTTTTCTAGAGAGAAATATTTGGGAGAGAAGACATGTTGTTCCTTTGTAAATTTGAGAGATTGATTTTCAATTGGGAAATTTTGGTGTTAAAACACCTATATAGGGGTTTTTGTGAAGGCTAAGATGACATAGTATTAGGCTAGACTAATTAGGAAAAGACCCAAAAGCCCCTAAAACTAATAATTGATGACCCACACGACGGCCTGCCCGACCGTTCATTGGTCGAACCATGGATCATACTTTTGGGGCGTCATTTGGATTAGAGACTACCAATTTTGGTCCTCCAATGAAGGGACCCACCCACGGACCGTGGTCCGGTCGATGGACCATGGGTCCAACCCTGGTTCTCCAATTTCGACCACAAAATCCTTCTAAGTTTGGGACTCATCTACACAGCCTATCTACGATTCGTGCATTCAACGACGGACCATCATGTTGGACCATTGAAAAAGTATTGAAGCTTGAGATTTTTGGAAAAACTTACTCTCCAACTACGGCCACCATTGATTGACCGCCGATCTACCTACTGAGCATGAAAAGTGCCCTTGGTGCAGGCATCAGGTTTCTGAAAATTCTAAAATTTTACCCTTGCTCGAATTCGAGGTGTTACATGTCTGGCCCACATAAGCATATCCTCCTCAATTATTGACCCTATATTAAGTTCAATCTTATCAATGTTGCGCCCGGCTAGTACTGCCAGAGGATGGACTCATTCAGGGACAGCATTAAGTTGTTATTAATGAATCCAAACCAATAATAGCCTACGATATTCATGTCCTTTCCAATTTTTTCTACTTCAACTATACATGGAGGAGATGAATCTGAATTTAGTGGTGCCATCCATTCATTGTGGGAATCTAAATTTAAATTCATCTGAAGCTGGAATATGTCGGTTGAGTTGATATTGGTACCAAGAATAGTATTTATAGCACTAGAATCACATTCCACTTTCTTGCCACGTACTTCTACTTTCTCTAAGGCTTCTAGATTGTGCCATTTCTCTTCTTAGGCAAGGCCTTTGCATAGGCTTCAATAATTCTCTAACACATTTTGGCACATATGGTTTTCTGAGTCTTGTGAACTGTTTGAACCGGTGAAATTTGATAGTCTCCCATATGATTGGGTAATCACTCATTACCTTATCGGTGGAGAACCTTCGCTCCTCAAGATCTATTTTTTCTCCATCCACCTTGAGACTATTAAGGGCTCTCTGAGCAATGATTGGGAGAACATGTGAAGTAAGGATTGGATCTTTAGGAGGTGATATTAATTTGGATCATATATTCGTCCTCTTTGTGGAAATATGTTTCCTTTGTCTTTTACTCATATGCGTAGGAGAACGCAAAGTGGTTTGTTTTAGACAAGGAGCCTTAAATGGCTTGTCAATGGTGACATATGTATGCCTTTTCAAAGGAGGGGGAGGAGGAGAGGAGTCCCTATGTATCTGAAGAGACTACTTTTTTTATCTTTTTTAGCCATAATCTGCAAAGCACAATTAATCAAACATAGAAGCAGTGAAAATTAGTTGAAATCAAACTAAAATGAAAGCAAAGTTCAAAATTTTTCTTGAAGCTTTCCTAATAAGAAGCCGATCCGCAAAACAGGATGGGCAAGCTCTGGTGAGCTAACCAAATTATACAGTATCAAAAATCAAATAATTCACGCATAATGGGCAGAGTCAATTCCAATTCAATAATTTGTCGAGTTGGTTTTAGTGGGCTAACACAAGCCTGTCGACACTGACAGTGAAAAATGAAAAGAAATAGGTATCACGGGCAATGTCCATTCCCACTTGGTGATTCACACAGTGGGTTCAGTGAACTAAGACAAGTTTGCATAATGGAACAATACCCAAGGTCTCATATTCACTATAGAAGGCGAGCTAGTACTTACTCAGCAATTCGCCTAACTGCCTTGTCGAGCTAACACAAGCCTATTGAACATGTGGTATTCAGCCAATGCCTAATTTCACATATTCAACCAAACTTTACAATCTACCCACATGCTTATGTATCCATGCGTACTCAGAATTCCCCAAAATAGCATAAAGTATTGCTCAAATAGTCATCACTCTATCTATCATTGGGAAAAATCATGCAATTGGTTCAACACTAGCTACTCAAACTTCACCCACATCAAATTCAACATAGACCGGTATATACAAGAGTTCAATTTTAATATTTAACCAACACAATCAAATATACCAATTTCTAGGCACAACATAAGCAATTAATTCATGGGCGTAGTTCAATACGATCATATGTAACAACTCATAAAATGATAGGTTAAAATAGAGCCTAAACATGGGGGTTAACGTCAAGATTTAAGGGCAAGGGCTAAAGGTTTTGGGTGTAGGCCATGGTGAGGGGCTAAGGCTTCCTAAAACCTAGGCCTAGCCACTGCCTACCATGACCACGAGGGTCTTCACGACCCGTGGTGGCCACCACGAGTTGTGGTGCCACCCGTGGTTGGCAAGGCATTGTTACTAGAATGGTGCCAAGCCAAGGTTCTCCTTCACGAGCCACTTCATGGCTCATGGTCATGACCAATGGCCATGGGAAGCTCGTGGGATTGACTTAGCTTGATGAGGGTTGTATCTTGATGAGGATACCACTTCCTCAAAGAAAATGAGCACCACCACGAGTCGTGGTGCCCTAGACGGTTTGTACAAGTGGTCGTGAAGATCACTTAGGATCAAGGGGAAGCAAGGCAACTTGGCCAAGCTACTGCCTCAAGACCATGACCATCACCACGACTCATGGTATTGATCACGGATCGTGGGAACTCTCGTGGTCTTCCCTTAGGCCCTTGAGGGCTTGGCAAGGTTGAGAGGCACACTGGTCAAGGGACCACGGGCACCACCACGATCCGTGCTGCCCCTCATGACCTGTCAAAGTGGGCGTGGTCCCTGACGGGGCTGCCATAAGTTGGGGACTTTTAAGTAAATTTATTTTAATTAATTATTAAGTGAGGTTGATTTTAATTGTTTTATATCACTAGTATATATAGTTTTAAGTCTTAAAACAAGTCATTTACTCCTTATTTCCCCAAATCAAATCAAAGAGTTCCTCCTTTCAAAAATTCTCTCTCTAGAAGTTCCCTGAGAAGAAGAAGAAGAAGAAGAAGTGGGAGCTAGAGTTGTGGATTCAAGGCGTTTCTTATTCAAATTTCTTGGGGAATCACAAGCAAGGTATGTGATCCTTCATCTAGGGGTAGCTTTCACCCCTACAGTCAATTCAAAAGTAATTTTCAAAGTTTTCATGTTTATGAAAAAACTAGGGTTTTACTCAATCTCATGGGTTCCTTCATCAAACGTTTTCAAATGGTTATTAATGACAAATTATGATTGTATTAGTGTTTAATTGATGATTTATGATGAAAATACTCTATGAACCCATGAATTCTTTCAATTCCTAAATTGTGCCTTTATGAAGTGGGTTTGTTGATTATGAAAGCATGTGCATAGAAATTGTCTAAATTGCTTTGGGTTATTGAATTGTATCATTATACATGCCTTAATTATAGTAAATTGTTGGTATGTTGGTGATTTGATATTCATGGCCTTGAAGGCATAGTATGAGGAATTGAAGTATTATCATGATATCTTGCCTATGAATGTGAATCCAATGAAGTTAATGTGATCATATCTTGAATGTATTTGTGTTATTATTGAAAGGCTATTTATCAATTTGACACTCATGAATGATGATGATAGAATGTGAAGGGTTTCTATGATGTGGTGTTCTAACTTGAATTGGTAGGCTTAGGCATCCCATTCTTGTATAAATGAAAGTAATGTGGATTGATGTATCTTGAATTGGTAGGCTAAGGCATCATTTTCATGTATTGATGAATGTGTCTTGACTTGATTAATATGAATCGATAGGTTGATGGCATTCCTTTCATAAATGAATGATGACGTATTCTAGGCTATGTCTTGAAACGGTAGACCTAGTGTTGGTAGCCCTTCATAATGAATCTAGAAACTAATGTGATGATAAACCGTGAATTGGTAGTCCTAGTGTCGGTAGCCCTTTCATGTGTGAAATGATGAACCTTGTATCGGTATACCCAATGTCGGTGGCCCTTCTTGCGGATTCAATGAGCTATGTATGTACTATACCATGAATCGATAGGCTTATGGCATTCATTTCATGTGTAATGATGTGTCTTGGGTCGATTAGCCAATGGCATTCCTCTCAAGTACATTAATGTAATGTGAATGAAATACTCTATGGGAATGGAGGCTAATCACCGAGTGGATATGGTAAGATGGAAACTCTCCCAATGTTAGGCTAGGTCTCCAATGAACATTTTCCTATCCCATAACTATGTGCCCACATAGGATATTAGCTAGTGGATTCCATCCAAGCTAAAATGTTACCGGTCCTACCTTAGGCAAGTGACCACCTCTTTACGGTGTGGGGCCATACGACACCGAATTTCATGGAGCTCTCATGGTCTATGTCGGTTAATGCTTATTCACATCATGTGAGATGTGCATTATGGTTTCTTGAGAAGTTCTATGAAGTGTGGGTGGTAGTATGGGATGCCATTCATGCATTGCACGAGTAGGCTTTGAGAGGGTCATAGTGAGTTCTCTAATGTCTTAATGACTAATGTATGAAAGTCCTCTTAATGAAGCTAATGAAGAATGTTGACTTAAATGTCTAATGTAATTATGCATGCTATACTTGGGTTGTATTATGAGTTATTTCCCCTTATCATGACTTATGAAATGTTATGTCTCTTATGTATGGATATTGTATAAAGGTGAAAGGATGAATGGTAAGTTCACTTTTGGTGACCTTAATGTGGTACTTTAGTGTGGATGGTGGTATGGGAAGCTATCCATACATTGCACAAGGTATAGCATGAGGGTTACTTGAGGTGAAGGCCTAATGTTAAGGTAATGGTTTACATGTTGATTATGTTCAAATGTGATATTATGACTTGTCTGATGATTATACTTGTATTTGATGTCTCTTATACTAATGTACATGATATTTCTAAAAAGTGGCATAATGCATGGTTTCCAACCAAAATGTCCCTTTTAAAGCATGTTTTTGCATGGTCATCACACTTAGTACATTTTTGTGTGCTAATCCATATTTTTCTTATTTTACTACAAGTGTAGGTTCCGGCAAGTGTGTTGCTTCTCTCTAGTTCAAGTGCTTGGATTGATATTCTCCCAAGACTAAGTGGTATGTCCTCATAGATTGAGGAAGTACTTTTGAAGTTTCTTTTCTTTCATGTAATAGACAATTGTTAGTCCTTTGATTGTAAAGGGTCGTGACCCTACTTTTGTTTTCAAGACATTGTTTAGATGGGCATGTGAGACTTTAGACTTCCGTTGTGTTTTTAAATGAAGTTTGATTGTTTGGATTTAAATAAGTTTTTAATTCCGCACTATTTTTATATATCAAATGTTATGAATGCTATGAGGCTTGTATGAGGCCCCTTCAGAATCGAGTACGTCGTGTCGCATCTAGGGGGTAGCCTTGGGTCGTGACATCATATTAGCACTACCCACTGAAATCGACTAACAACATGCATCACATGACTTAATTCCCATACTAAAACACATTTTAAGCTCAAAATATGAAATGGAAGTCAAAATCCAACCTCAAAGAGAATAAAAAATGTTCAAACACTGGAGGTTAGGGTTTGTGTCGATTGATATAACAAGGTAATGCACTCCAGGTACCCAACAATCACATAAAAGGATACTCACACACTCCAATAAGACATTGCAAGTAAAAGGAAAGAAAGGTTCTCAAATATAGTAAAGGGTTTCCATTTTTAATTTGAAAAGACCTTTAGTCTTTTTATACCAAGCACATTTGTTAGTTACGACTAACGTTTTTGGGTGTGTTCGGCGGATTGCTAACTGGAGTTGGAGCTCACCGAAGAGGCTGGTACGGAAACAAAACCTAAAGGCTCATTCGGTGGACATGATGGAGTCTACATTGTGTACTTCAGTGGGTCTCCTTTTGGAGCTAAGATCGCCAAACTAGACTCTTGTGAGATGTTCTTGAAAATAAACGTCCCACACACCTTTACAAAGTTCCGAAGGTGTTCATGGGGATCCTCATGAGCCACACCCCCAAACATTCCTCGTAGTTGGAGAAATTGTAGCATTGTTCCAATTACATGAAATACTTCCCTCCCGACCGTGGGAGATATCCAGATAATTCTCGTGGTTTGAATGATATTCACATGCATATCATTAAAATGACTCATGATGTCATTTTGAACGTAGTGACTACCGTGGTCACTCATTGTAGTAATCCTGTAAATCAGCAAACAACTACACAATGCAATAATCTTCTACAACTAAATAAATTTACAAACTAATTTCTCAAATAAAATTCTTAACTACCATTCACCAATAGCGGCGCTATTTTTAAAATGCTCGAAGTACTCTTCAAAACCAATTAAAAGAGTAAGTGGCGGTTGTCAATAAAAATATCCAATTAAGAGTCGGGCTTGAATCCCACAGAGAATCGTATATGTAGAAAACTCTATCAAAAAAATTGGAGTGTGAAATCATTCATTTGTAATAGTAAGAAAAACAAGTGGGTGGATGATTGAACCAATTAAATAAAGAATTTGGTTATCAATAGTCACGGTTAAACAAAAAATTTAAAGAATATATAAAATGATAAGTAATCTAGGGGTGGGGGGATTGGCAATCAATGTCTTATAGGGGTAATTGTGTTACTCCACAGTGATGACCTTCCATGGATAGGTTGGGTCATCTTCAATGACTCTTATCTTCGATAGATCTCATAGTTTCATATCATAGAATTTCCTTTAACTCTCATTTGTGTGCTATATTGAACAACCAAATACCTTATACTATTCTCTATTTTGATGCAGAAATAGAGAAAAATATGTATCATAAGTTTTATTTTCAAGCAAGTTACAAACATCAAACCTAAATTGAAAGTATCGGAATAATTATCTACTCGAATCAATATATTTCGAGCATCAATCGGAGATCAAAAGTAAGAATCAAGTTTGCAACCATAACCCATAAGTTAATCCCATGCTAATTATCCCAAATCCATGTATGAACAACAGCAAAATAGAGCATAACACAATATCTACTATATTAAATCAACACACAACCCCATGATTGCACCCCCAGATCTTGGGGTCCTGGCCACCCATCACAAAAGGAAAAGAAATTACACTTTTCATTAAAGACGCCATTGGTAACATGAAAAATTAAGAAATTGCAAGCAAACCCAATTTGAATTCAACTTCAATGTATCAATTTTAAGAACAAAGTTAAAAAAAACCCCCAAAAAACTAGAAATTGTTCTTCACAAGGTAAAAGTGTTTCTCTCTCTAACTATTGTTTTTTATTAAGAATTTTTGAACTGTCGAACTCTCTTTATTTCTCTCTCCATTGGGCTATTTATAATTTCTCCAAAATTTGGCCCAAAACTCAATGTGTGACCCATTGGGTGATATAAGTCGGCCTTGCCGATCACAATAGGTGGATCGCCCAATGCTCTTCAGCTCATCTTTCTCGTAGCAGAAGTCTTAACATAAGTTTCAAAGGTATCTATTACATCAAATAAGTGATTCGGATATAACCCATACATCACATACAATATCCAAAAAGAAAGACATTAAGCAATAAAAGAGTCTCGGTCCTTGGTAGATGAGGTATCACCAATCTTCAATATCTATATGTAATCACTAGCCATGAGTATGGGAGGTAGGAGCGTCAGACCCTACATTAGTGAGACAATGTAAGCAAAAGTATGTGTTAGTACATGAAATGTACCAAGTATGATAGTAATGCATAAGAGTTATGAAATCATGCTAAAAGGACTTCATAATATATGGAATGACAAAGCTAAATCATAAAATATCATTTTAGAAAAAACATAAGTCATATCCATGGTCAATGCAAGCTAAACATATTAAAAACACATTTGAGATATTTTTAGAAGTAACCTTAGTTTATTTTTGTGGGAAGTAGCCATTAATCTTAACTTGTCTTATCATTATGGGACATGGGTAATCGCCACTTATCTTATCATTATGGGACATGGGTAATCGTCGCTTGTCTTATCATTATTGGACATGGGTAATCGTCGCTTGTCTGATAATGGAAGGGCACATCAAGTAGCCAATCCAAGCTAGAGTTCATTAGAATAGCTCTTAATTCTTGGTTCGAAGTTTGGTTGAGAAAATCTTTCTACCCTATAAATCCTTCATGTGAGAAAACCATTTCACAACAACAATAACATTGATGATTCACTCTTAAAGAAACCTCAAATTATTTATATAAATTTCATTAAAAAAAATGTATATCTTTATAAATTCATCTTTCATAATTCAAAAGCTTCATCATATGATCAAAATTTAGAAATCGTGGATCATATATGGATTCAAGTGAATTCAACTTAAAACATGTAATAATCTCAATTCATGCATAAAAATACATAAAACAATTAGTTAAATCAGAATTGAAAAGAACCCATGAGATTGAATAAAATCCTAATTTCAATTACAGATTCTAACTTGTAAAATTGGAGAATTTAGAAACCATGTGGAGGAAAGGACTCCATAGGTGAATACTATCATACCTTGATGCCAAAATCTCATAATTAATGGTGAATTTGGAGACTTGATCTTGAAACCCTAGCCTTCTTCTCCAAGCTTTTAGAGAGAAATATTGGGGAGGAACTTGGAGGGATTTGGGGAAGTTTGAAGAATGATTTAGAGTAGTTAGATTTTAGGCTTGAAAGACTTATATAGGGTCAAGGATTAGGATTAATATGACATAGTTTAGGCACTAATCAATTATGGAAGAGACCAAAAATCCCTTAAAATAATTATCGAGCCCTAACCGACGGATCAGACCTACGGTCCGTAGGTCCTACTACGGACTGTCTTGGTAGATCATAGGTAGGGTTCAGGGACTTGAATTTGAACCTTCATACAACAGGACCCATGAACGATCTGTAGATCCACTTAAAAAATGTACATACCAACCATAGGTCCCAACTTTAACCCTCAAAATTTCACTAAGTTTGGACTCACCTACGAGACCTTCCTACGACTCCTACATTAAATGACGGACCATCCTGGGGAACCATAAAAAGGGTATTGGAACTTGACTTTTAAAAGTTATTCACCCATCCACTTACGGTTTCCACCTACGGACCATAGGGTGGAACCGTAGACATAGACACCAACTATGAAAGTTTTGCACTTTTCATTCTTTTCAAATCTGAGGTGTTACAACAAAGGGGCTCAGAATCAGCCTGAAAGCCCCAGGATATACACCAAGGTTCCTTCTAGACCAAACTCGATGTTGTCGAACTAACAGAACTGTCATAATAAAATTATGGGATTGTCTTCCTTAAATTTTGACCAAAGTCAACCCTTCGTGTTTTAAAAGATCTAAAAATGGAAACTTGAACAAAATTCAAACGAATGATCTAGTGATTGAACTTTCAGTCCAGTTGGGGTCGCTATCGGAATGTTTTAAACTATAAAATGAAGGCAATAACACAGAAATGACCTGGAGTATCATTACAACATGCATTACCAAAAAGGAATTTTGCCTGCAAAAAGTAAGAATCAAGATGTACATGAAGGGTCAAATAAGCGGGACACTTCTCTTGCATCTCGTGCTCGGTCTCCCGGGTATCCTCCTCGACTGATGATGCCTCTAATGGACCTTAACCATAGGAATGGCTCTTAAATGCAACCATCATACATATCTATTTAGAATAGCAAAAGGCTTCTCCACGAAGTTCAAACAGTCATACAACTCATTTGAATCATACCGGAGTACATGAGACTCATTAAAAATATATCGACGCAGCATAGAAATATGGAAAACCGATTGAATACTTGAAAATGCAGAAGGTAAGGCCAACTCATAAGCGACATCACTAACACGCCCCAAAATCTCAAATGGCCCTATATACCTGGGGCTAAGCTTGCCCCATCTCCCAAATCTCTACATGCCCTTCATGGGTGACACACAAAGAAATAATCGGTCACCAACTCTGAATCTCAAGGGTCGATGCCTATGGGCTACAATCACCATAACTTTGATTCCTACTCTAAGTTGTCCTGAGCCTATCTTGAATCACCCACACATTATCTAAGGCCTTCTGAAGCAAATCACTACCACGAGGCCCAGGCTCTGAAGACTCAAACCAACCAAACAGAGAGCAACAATGTCTACAAAATAAGGCCTCAAACGGGGCCATCTAAATGCTCGAGTGATATATGTTGTTAGATGCAAACTCCGTAAAAGATAAAAATTGGTTTTACTGACCTCAAAAATCCAAACACAGCATGCAACATATTCTCTAGAACCTGAATAGTTCTCTCCAACTGCCCATTGATCTACTGATGAGTTGGAGAATTTGGACTCATTTGAGGCTTTTTAGTTCACCAAATAGTGTCCTCAATGCCATGTTTATGTCTATTTCTATTGCTTAAGTGTTAATTTGCAACTAAAAGTCCCAAGGACAAGTCAAGGACAAAATCACTCAAAATGAAGTTAAAAACATAGAAAAACAAAGAAAAAGTGAAGTTGGTGCTCGCCAAGAGAGATTGGTGACTCACCAAAGTGGTCAGACCTAGCTAAATATGACTGAGACTACTTTTGAAAAATCTCAAAGCAGGTTAGCGAGAAAATAAAATAAATGGTGACTTGACAACTCAGTCGGTGAGGTTCTCTGAAATTGCCAAAACATTCCAAAATTTCTACTAAAATATCAAAGAAGATCGGTGACGTAAAGACGCAATCGGTGACTCACCAATCAAATCTCCGAGCATTGGCTGTCTCGCAAAAATATTCTGGAAGTTCTACTAAAAATAGATGACAATTTGGTGAGCATGGGAGGTAATCGGTGACTCACCAATAGGGAAAGGAGAAGTCTATCGAGCTCGCCAACAAACCAGTTCAACAATTAAAGTTTCGAAATTGATACTAAAGTAATATGAAGTCTTAGTCGGTGACTGGCTGAGTAAGTCGACGAGCCCGACTTATGTAGCCGATTGAATCCTAAAGTATAAATTTTGTCAGCATTTTTAGAATTTAAATTACTTAGAAGAAAGAGAAAATTTATATTCCATCTTTCTGAAATAACAATACATGGGATTAAGAGATTTTAGCAATTTCGTAATTCAATTTGGTGGGTTTTTCTTTGGGCATTTTGGGATTTGATGTTTGGATCAACAATGTCACATGGAGAATTATCTTTCGCTATAACTTTCTTTAATTTCCATGTGTGGCTAAAATCTTGTTCTAGGGGTGTGCAATTGAATTTGGATATTGATTAGAGTATTGGGTGTGGTGAGTTGCTCTATTTCATATAATGGATTCAATCTTATTACCATGTTTGAATTTATTGTTTGGGTTGCAAATTTAAACTTAGCTTAGAACTTCATGTTTTTTCTTGGAAAAGGTTGCATGAAGTAGGTAACTATGATTATAATTGCATACTGGCTTTAATCACAGAATTTACTTGAAAAGGGAATTTAGGGTTCTTGTCATTTGTTAGAATTGTTTGGAAGGGATTATATATTAAGGATTTAGATTGTTTGGCATGGTGTTCTTGGGAGGCTTGCAAGATCTCTTGTGACAAATCAACTTGTGATTGGAAAATACATAATATATCTTAGATTAATCTAGTTTTTCCATTAGGAGTCAATGTTAATGAGCAAACACATCTATCCATATTCAAAATCGATACCCAATTACGCACACTCCTAGATTAACTCTCATACTTGTCGTAGAAAAGGGGAGTTATGGAAAAATGCTCATCGATGCTAAAAAAAACTCCCTAAATGAGGTTCATTCTATCAAACCCTAGTCTGCTACATTTGTCTGTAGGGAGATAAGCCCTCTGAAATGACGTCGGAGCAAGTCTATGGCAAACACTAGTCTACACCTAAACTAAGTCCAAACATGCTTCAACAACAATAGTAAACAAGTAGAGGACACGAGGTCAGGATGATCACAAAAGGGAAAACAACATGTTAACCATCCCGAAAACCCTGAAATAAGCTTAAAACATGATTTCTAAGTAACTAAGCATGATCAACTAGATACCCAACCCAAATTCCAACTAATTAACATGCATTTACATTCTCGATCTCAATATAAAAATTGAGAAGCCATAGCCTACTTCAATGCAAATCGTGCGGGCTCCAATATCACAATTCTAAAGCTTTCCCCTTCTAAACGAATCTCAGAATGATATCACTCTATCAAAAACATAACCATAACGTCAATATGGACGTTATGGCACCAAAAATACAATTATTAGAGATAGACCAAAATTTGAGTCTAAATAGAAATGTGAGACCCGCGCTGAGAATCCTAAAATTGACTTTATCAAAATGTCCAATTGAGCTCTCCGAACTTGTATCCCAAAATGGGCACAATTCGAGGCTCAGAACCCTACAAAACAAGACATGCAACAATTTCACAAAGTTAACACAATTAATAAGGTTAGTCATTCCCTTTTGGGTGAAATTTTCCTTTGTACGACACCTCCCGCATGTCTCCGAAGACTCTCACACGTATCCACAAGATTCCGGATGCACATGACTTGAAATCACTTTAATTGGAGCTCTATAGCTTAAGAAAATTGATTTTGAAGCTTCCTTCCTTAAGTTGATCGCGACTGGTCTTTTAAATAAAGACCAGTCACATAGATTATCGGGAACGCAGTAGGGAGGCCCAGGAACGCAGAAGTCCACCTAGCTTAGCCTTCACGAACATAGAGAGAAGCTCGCAATTGCATAAGGAAACTTCTTAGGCCTCCGCGAGCGCAACCGCATTCCCGTGAATGTGCAAGACAGCAAAGCTAGGCCTTCGCGAACGCGGCTTGGGCCTCGCAAACGCAGAGACTAATTCCCTTGGTATCTGTGATAGTAGCCTACTGACTGTGAATGTGATGAAAGGAATGGGCCTCCACCAATTGATGCACATTAGCTAGTTGGACAAGTTCAAAATTCCTAATGGGGTGCTCGGGATTCGTTCGTAACCCCATGCGTGCAAATGAAATATGTTACCCCACCAAATTTGACATTATGGAATACATGAAGTTGTTGAAACTTTCAATTGAGGTCGTCTCAACAAAAAAGTGGGCTTCACACCCAAACTTCATTTTAAGACAAATTCCACAAGGAGGCTCGAGATTAGCTCAGAAACCTCGAGATCTGCACCAAGGGTCCTTATTGACCAAACTTGATGTTCAGGAGCTGATGGAATCGTCAGAATTGCTTTCTGAGGTCATCTTTCTAAACTTTTGACTGAAGTCGACCGTTTAACTTTAAAAGCTCCAAAACACATAAAATTGTACATATCCAAACGAATGGCCTATTGACCAAACTATCAGTCCCAGCAAGTCATAAATTACTTGGGTCTCTATAAAAATTCTCTAAATGATTAAATTAAGGCAATAACACATAAATGACCCAGAGAGTCATTACAACAAGGTAGTTTAGAAAAAGTATGATAATTAACCTCACCTACAAAGTTAAAAACATATATAGTGAGCTAAAAAGATAGCCAACGCATTGCCTTGTCTATACACATGTAACATGTTGGAAGACCACATTGAAACTGTCCTTCAGAATGTACCATGGTGTTTTCTAAGATCGATCTATAACGTTCTTCCTCAAGAGTGAATCAATTTCCAGTATTAAAGGGTGCATGTTGTGCTCTACACAACAAGCAAGACCCTTCATTATAGCTCTTTCTAACATTGATTGTCTCCATCAATATAAACTTTCATTGTTAATTTCTTCACCACTAATAAGAGAAAATAAATAAAAATGCTACACAACTACTAGTTTTTAATAATATATAAAATATATTAAAATAAAATTAGTTGAGTAAATAAATATATAAAATATGTATGATTTTGTTTTTTATGGATGTTCATATGGTGACTTGTTGTTGAGGTCAAGATATTTAGAGACACTAAGACATTCAAGATTTGAGTGAATGTTAAGACAGAATTTAGGCATCAATGAATCATGTTTATAGGAGGGAAAAAGCGCAAATATGTCATCAAATTTTGATAAAAGACTTATTTATGCCACAAGTTAATTGTTGTGGTCATCTATGTCAATGTCATAACACAAAATTCCCATTTATGTCATTCTTTATTAATGAAAAGGTGATATTTTCATATAACGTTTTACACATCATAAACGATAAGTGTGCCATGTCACTAATTTAATCATTAAATATAAAAAATTCACACAACTTTAATTTATGCTACTCACATGCCCTTTTAACTCATCTCAATACTTTATCCCTCCTTCATTGACACAGAGAAAGTGGTGGAATGTTGGAATTCTAATGTCGCTAATATTGAATCTTGCATAGTTGAAAGTACGATTGAGATGAGTCAAAGCAGAATAAAGGATATTGTTGAGGGAAAAGGATGATGAATAACTAATTGTTGCTAAAATAAGATTCTACACAAACTATGGAGATCATTTTACCAAAAAAAATTCTTGCTAAATTAAAATTACTTTAAACTGTGGAGTATTTGTATGTAAAAAAAATTTTAAAATCCCCCAAATCTATCAACCCATCTCACATTGCCTTGTCAGTTTTCGGGAATCATTTTACATCGCATTCTCCATTTACAAGATAAATATTTTTTACTCCCTCTATTTCAAATTTAATTGAATTTTGGAGCTTCTTTTATTTTTCAAAATAATTAAATTGTTCAAAGTTTAAGATTAATGTTTGAAAAAAAAATCATTTTTGTCCTTTCCTTTAATGAAGTTTGATATTTTCTAGGATTTATGATTTCACAACCGGCAATAGTGAAAAGTAAAATTTAAATTATGTCATTAAATATTTTTCTTAAAAAATATGCATTGCCTCATAAATTTAGTTAATATGGAACAGATGGAGTAATTATTTAGTGATGGGTTAAAAAGGGATGTGGATTGGGTAAAATAAATTTTGGGTGGATACTTTAATGTATAACTTACATAAATTCCATAGTGTAAAACCTAAATTACCTTTTATCCCTATTCTTTTTCAAATTACATAAGTCCCGTGTTTTTTAGTCCTTTTTGATACATAATTAAGGATCCGGATACATTATCGTTGATATATTATGTATCAATCTGTTGCACTTTTTAAGGGGAAAAAAAAGCTGAAAATCAAATTAAAATCTCATGGAATCCATCTGTTGCACAAATTAACGAGAAAAAACAATAAAAATCAAATTAAGATCCCATAAATTACGCTATTCCATTCCAAATTATTGTCAAGAATTCAATCATATAGTGTAACAAACCAAAAAAATCAAAAATTAAATTTCTTCTTCTTGTTCATCGTTCTCTTTATTTCATCTATTAGCCGAAAATTTCATATGATACATAATGAATATTTCAATCTTCTTATATTTCTTCTTACTTTTAATCATATAGAGATAAATCCTAACAGAACGAAGAAATTCAAATTTTCAAATTGTCCCCCCCCCCTCTTGGATTCACGGTAGTATATAATAATATTTATCGTAATATTCTTCTGATAGTTGTTTTAGTCTGAATATTTTATTAATATTATTTATGATATATTTTAAATATAGTGTATCTTGGGTTCTTTGATACATATATAAATTTTCTTCCATTAATTGTTCTAATAATTTTATATCTTCCATAGATTCTATCCAATATTGCAAATATTCATATTTCATTTTAGTCTGATTGAATTTCTAAATCGCTTAGATTAAATTTTAACATTTCAATTTCTACTCTATCTAGCTCACTTATTTCATACCATTCTTGGTTTATTAATTCTTCTTCTTCTTCAAATATCTTTTGCCATATTAGTTGTTTTAACTCCTGAATTTCTATATTTCGTATTACATACAAGATTAGTATTTTGTAGTTTAATATCATTTCATTGTGTAACATATCCATGATTGTTTAATCATAATTCCCTCGTACCATATGCATAACAAATGATCTATATTAGATTACTATAAACTAGATTATTTTAACATGTTTTCCTGTCACTGTTAACATCGTACTTTCGAAGGTAATTACTTCCTAACAGCGCCTCAACTCTGTTTACTCCCCTCACGGCTTTCTCGCCTCTGGTTTCAACCTTAGGATGGCATAGTTTAGAAGTTTTCCCTCCTTTCCTCATATTAACAAACTAAAAGACATGCTTAAATAATTCTAGTATATAATAACTAACATAAACTTATTTAATCATGCTATGATATTCAGGAATTAATAGATTTAGCTATGCATAATCATAAATGTGTGTACCTGTGTAGTATCTGCAATATTTTGATCCATAGCTTAACTGAAACTTTAGATTTTTATTTGAGAGAATATTTGTTTGAAATAAAACCGATTATACAAGTCATAAAAATTGGACTAACTAGAGAAATGATTATACCGGAAAAAATAGAGGAGCAAGAGGAGATACAAAAAGTAGAGATACCAGCATTCTATGCAGGAAAAAGGATTATTGGAATAGCTACTATCTTAAATGAGTTAACATCGAACTATTTAAACAACCTTTTGGTGCGGAACTGGATTCACGGTAGTATATAATAATATTTATCGTAATATTCTTCTGATAGTTGTTTTAGTCTGAATATTTCATTAATATTATTTATGATATATTTTAAATATAGTGTATCTTGGGTTCTTTGATACATATATAAATTTTCTTCCATTAATTGTTCTAATAATTTTATATCTTCCATAGATTCTATCCAATATTGCAAATATTCATATTTCATTTTAGTCTGATTGAATTTCTAAATCGCTTAGATTAAATTTTAACATTTCAATTTCTACTCTATCTAGCTCACTTATTTCATACCATTCTTGGTTCATTAATTCTTCTTCTTCTTCAAATATCTTTTGCCATATTAGTTGTTTTAACTCCTGAATTTCTATATTTCGTATTACATACAAGATTAGTATTTTGTAGTTTAATATCATTTCATTGTGTAACATATCCATGATTGTTTAATCATAATTCCCTCGTACCATATGCATAACAAATGATCTATATTAGATTACTATAAACTAGATTATTTTAACATGTTTTCCTGTCACTGTTAACATCGTACTTTCGAAGGTAATTACTTCCTAACAGCGCCTCAACTCTGTTTACTCCCCTCACGGCTTTCTCGCCTCTGGTTTCAACCTTAGGATGGCATAGTTTAGAAGTTTTCCCTCCTTTCCTCATATTAACAAACTAAAAGACATGCTTAAATAATTCTAGTATATAATAACTAACATAAACTTATTTAATCATGCTATGATATTCAGGAATTAATAGATTTAGCTATGCATAATCATAAATGTGTGTACCTGTGTAGTATCTGCAATATTTTGATCCATAGCTTAACTGAAACTTTAGATTTTTATTTGAGAGAATATTTGTTTACAAAAGGGCTGTGCTTTCCGTGTAGAAAGTCTTGCCTATCTATGCCATAATGGCTATCTATTTATACACATATAAGTAACCTTACTATGGTTACTTTATTCCTACTATGATTACTTTTACACCTAACTATAGTTACTTTATACCTTTACTACTATTCCTACTTTTGTACATATTCCTAGACTAATACGTTAGTGCTTCTTTACATCTGCACTACTAGTCCTATCTTTACAAAGTTAACAAAAGGACAAACAACTTTACTTTTACTTTACATCTTTGTACATAATTTTTTACACGTTGCTACTAGCTTTTCATAAAGTAGCTTCCACTATCTTCCTTTAGCTTGTCCGTCATAACTTCTTTTGTTCTTTACTCCAGCTGTACGTCTGGGATTACATTGTCTTCTCCTTGGCATTTAGAACATTGATGATCTGGATATTTGTTTCCAATAGTTTTGCAATATCTTGTCATTATTTCCGATGAGATAAAGTTCTTTCTTATAGCTCTTGTGGTTGGCTGTTGCTCAGGTTTTAGTAGACTAAGTGCCCATTGCCTGAGTTCTTCCATATCTGTTGTTCTAAATTCTCGGCAATTTGAATATATCATTGTTTGCTCCCTTGAATAATAGCTCCATATCGAATTGTTGTTTAAATAGTTCGATGTTAACTCATTTAAGATAGTAGCTATTCCAATAATCCTTTTTCCTGCATAGAATGCTGGTATCTCTACTTTTTGTATCTCCTCTTGCTCCTCTATTTTTTCCGGTATAATCATTTCTCTAGTTAGTCCAATTTTTATGACTTGTATAATCGGTTTTATTTCATCGTAAAGTATTTCTGCTGGTGCTGAATAAAACTTTATATAAAACAAAGTTCCTTTAGTTATTCTCTTATAGTTCATGAATGCTTTATGTAACTCTGGTATCGTAGCTATTTCATCTCCGGTTTGGGTATATACTGTGTTCAATAGTCCATAGTTATAACAAGTTGCTATTAGGTTTGCATTTGTCTTAGGTAAAGCGATTAGTTTATTATATCCTTGCAAAGTTTGGGTAATATAATCTTCGTGTGGATTTTGGGTAGTTTTGGATCTGGGATTTTTGTTTAAGAAAGTTTGTATTTTGTGGATATTTTCTATATAGGCTCTGGTTATATGGTTATAGATTTTCTTGTCCTGGCCCAAGCTGTCTTTGTAGGTATTTATTTGTGGTGGTATGAATAAGGGTTTTGATTTTTGGGTACAAATGGTTTTTCAAATATCTTATTCATATTTGTATTAACATATCTTTTTTCTCCTTTTGTAGATGATGTGCTACCTGTAGCTGTATGTAACAAATTGTTAGTTTGGGTTTTTCGGTGTTTCCCATCGTCACCTTCTAGTTCTGGAATTTTCAAGTCTTCCGATCGACTTAGCTCCGCATGTTTACCGTCATGCTGCTGACTTTTCATTTTTTGTATTTCTTTGTCCATGCTATCTACTTTTGTACAAAGTAATGTCATGGCATCAAATATCTTTTCAAGAGTAATTTCTTTGTCTAGATCTGTCTGAGTAGCTCTGTCTTGAGATGTAATCTGCAATAACATTTTTGTTAGTACTTATTACTTCTATTGTAAATGTAAAATTCTGTATATTTAATACTAGTCTTCGTATTTCTTTAGTTGTTACCGAATCTTGTATCTTCCGTGTAATCCACCATTTTACCTGCGTATTATCTGTTCTTACAATAAACTTATTATATACGATGTATGGTTCAAAAGCTAATAAACATTTATATAATGCATATAACTCTTTTCTATTTATTTCCCATTTTATTTCGGGATTTGTAAATGTTCCTGAATAATATCTACAATGATGTTCTATTTTTTCTTTATCATATTTATATTTTAATACTCCTCCATAGCTTATTTCACTAGCATCTGATTCTACTATATATATGAATTTTTTATTTTCGTCTGGAAAGTATAATTTTGGTAAATTCCTACATAGTAATTTTATTTTTTGTATCTGGTCTTGATCTTTTTTATCAAAATAATATTCTACATCTTTCTTTAATTTTTTATGTAAAGGCTTAAGATTTTCTGCTAGATTAGGTATATATTCTCGTACTTGGTTTACCAATCCTAAGAATGATTGTAATTTCTTTTTAGTATCTAGTTGTTCCTCAGAATTTATTATTTTTTGTACTATATGGTTTTGCATCTTTATACCATTCTTATCTATTTGTATTCCTAAGAATTCTATTTGGGTTTTCATTATTTCTGCCTTTTTCTTACTTAAACTTATTCCTGAGTGTGTTATTATATGTATAAATTTTTCTAACAATCTTATATGTTCTTCTTCTGTTCGTGAGTACAATAATATATCATCTATGTATACTATACAATTTTCTAGTTGGTTAAAATAATTATCCATAAAATGTTGATATCTACCTGGTGCATTTTTATATCCAAAAGGTAGTACATTCCATTCATAAAATCCTTGTGGTACTGTAAAAGCTGTTAGTTTCTTAGATTCTTCTTCTAACTTTAGATGGTAAAATCCTGATTTACAATCAAATTTACTAAAATAGTTATAACCTTGTATTTGTCTTACTTTTAGTATTTTGTTTGGTATGGGGTAATTATATGTTTTTGTTTTTGCATTTAAATTTCTATAATCAATGACCATACGACTTTTTCCTCTTTTTTGTTCACTATGTTTGTTTACGATAAATGCTGGACTTGTATGTTTACTGTTACTTTCTTGGATATATCTATTTTCTAATAGTTCTGTTATGTGCATTTTAAATTCTTTTAAATCTTCAAAATTGTATTTTAATGGTTTTTGAGTGATTATGCTATTTTCATCAATTAGTTCAATTTTTACCTTTGTTTTATGTTTTTCCCATCCTTTTAGAGGATCTTCGCTGTATAACATATCTAATTTTTCTTGGATCATTTTTAATTTATCTATTGAAAATATTATCAATTCTATATTGTGAGTGTTTTCTTTTATATTTTCTAATTTTTGAGTGATTTTTTCACTTCCTTTAATCCATGGTGTGGTTTTCCTATTTTTATTAGTAACTCTTTTTGCTCCTATTTTTTGTTTACATGGTGTAGTAAACCACCAATGTGTCTTTGTTATTATATGTGGATATAATTTTTCTAAAAATGGCATGCCTAAGAGCATATCCTTGTTTATGAACTCATAACTATATATGTCTTCGATAGTTAATATTTTATCTCATATTTGTAACTTTATATTTTTTGCTTTATATGTTATCATGCTTCCTTCATTATTAAATCCTGTTACTACTATAGGTGTTTTTAATTTTTCCCATTTTTCATCTGGTAGACAATTATGTTTACACATATTTGCCTCTGCTCCTGTATCTAACATTGGGGTGTAGTATCTATTATAATAACCTTCTACTATTATTTTTGCAAGTATGTAAATTTTCATAGTGTTCTCTTAATTATAATCTTTTTATTTTTATACGTTATTGTTAATTGTGTAGTTTCTAAATTATACGGTTTCATTTCTTCTAACCATTTTATTCCTAATATTATATTATCTTCTTGATATATTTTGAAATCTATTAATATCATTATTCCTCCTATGATTATTTCTTTTTGAGCTGTTTCTTCTATATGCAATAATTCTTTTGGTAATTCAGGGCATACTTGTTCTTTAGAGATTATTTCCTCTTCTGATATTAATTCTCTAGGTATTAAATTTTCTTCTTGTCCAGTATTTATTATGATAATATGCTTTCTTTGTTCTATTATTCCTGTTATATAGTAATGGTATGGCTCAATTGCTTTTATTCTTTGATATTCTACCGATTTTCTTGTGGGTTGGGATATTTCATTATCTTTATCTATATTTTTTATTCTTTTTGATGTACTTATTCTATCACTTACTATTTCTAAATCCTCTTCTATGTCTATTTCCTTATAACTATAATCATTATTATCTATTACCGTTACAATTTTTTCAAAAGGATTTTCTATTTTTATTTTATTAATCTTATTTTTTGCTGTTATCTTATGTTTTGTTGTTAATACATATAGGTTTTTACAGCGGGCTGTAAATATTTTACTTCCTGGGGCTAACTCTATTCCTGACATTTTCCAATATAGTACTAGTGATTTATCTATGTTTTTATCATTTATTGCGACTGAATAATTAGCACTTATTATGAATTTAAATTTTTGGTATATTAAATTTCCTTTTACTGCACTTATTATGCTCCTTTCTATTGGTTCTATTATTCTATCATCTGCTAAATATATTTCTATCGGTGTATCTATCCCTTCTCTAAAACAGGCTTTTATTAATATTTCTGTTCCACCTAAGTGTACGTATTTTATGGGATCTTTAGCTTTAATTTCTTGTATTTCTTTATTTATTATTCGTTTATTTATTATAGGTATTCTTGCTTTTCCTTGAGTATATTTACAATCTATTATATGTTCTTTTTGACTTACTACATAGTACTCTTCTTTTTGTCTCTTAAATATATTTCTTATTAATGGTATCTGGAATATTTTTTCTACGCTAAGATCTAATTCTTTTCCTTTTATTTGTTCAAATATGTTGACATCAAATATTATTTTTTGTTCTGTAGATTCTTCATCTGTATATTCGTTTTTATTTATTATTTTTACTTCTCTTTCAGTCATTATTATCCTCTTCTATTTCATTTTCAGATAGGTTGTTCTCAATTTCGAATTCATATATGCTGTCATCGCTATCTGGTTCATAATCTATATGATCTATTTGTGTATATATTTCTTCATTGATTATTATTTCAGATATTTGTTTTCTTTTTGGATCTTTAGGTAATTTGCAATCTTTAGCTAAATGTCCTAATTTTCCACAATTATAACATGTACATTCTGATAGTTTTTTCTTAGGTCTAAAAGGTCTTTTTGCTTTAGTATTTTTTACATAATATCTTCTTCTTGGTCTTTTATACTTATATTGGGATTTAAATTTTTTATATTTTCCTGGTTTTCTATACTTCTTTTTGTAATAATTATCATTACATCCAAATTGGGGTGCTATCTTATCTTTACAACATGCTAAGTTCTTAATTATTGTTTTTTCCATTTTCATTTCTTCTCTATATTTTTCACATATTTCTGAATACCATTTTTGTAAGTATCGTATTCTTGCTCCAAGTGTATCTTGCAATCCTGCTTCATTCCAATCTTTTATTATTTTAGAACTAAATGGTTCTGGTAATTTTGTAAAATATAATTTCCTTATTTCCTTTGCTTCTTCTGTATTATATGTTCCTTTGTAATAATATTCTCTAAATACGCATGTGTATTCATCTATGTAACACATATTACATATGGATAATTTTAACATTAAATTCCTATTTAACTGTTTTTCTTTATTCTGTTCTTCTACTTTCGTAGTCGTACTACTGAATTCATTTCTTATAGCTATTTCGTATTTATTTAATATATCAATTGGTGTAGTTGCAATTTCTCCATCTATTTTCTTATTACTTCTTAGGGTTTTTATACTTTCTTCTACTAAATTTTGTAACCATAATTTTACCGTTCCTATAAATGTTCTTTCTATATATCCTGGTACTTCTGTCATTCCAATTTTGTTATCTATTAGTTGTTTTGATATGTATCCTACCCATAGTTGTATTGTTTTATTTATGTCTGCTACACAGTCTAAATCTAAAAAACCATTATCTCGTGATGTTGTAGATGGTGTCCATTTTTTGTTTCTATTTAATCGTTTATTCCATAAATTGTCATATCTATCAGATTCTTCATAACTAACTGTGTAATAATCAGGGCTTGATGTTCTTGGGTTTTTTACTTCTATGCCTGTACTTGTACTAGTTTTATTTTCTATTTCTTCCGTATTTATTTCTATTGTATTGTCAGTTAGTTCGGTTTCTTTTATTTTTTCTGATATTTCTGTATATGTTTCACTTATATCTGAGCCTTGTTCTGAATAATTTTCATCTATATCAACAGTATCAATTCTTATATCTGGATTTAATTTTTCTTTAAATTGTTCTATTTCCATTTTTAATTTTGTTTCTAATTCTGTTTCCATTTCCTTTTCTTTTTGTTTAGCTGCGTATAATTCTTTTAGCATAGTTAATTCTTTTTCTAATGCAGTTATCTTATCATTTTTTACTTCTTCTATCTGCTGTATTTCTTGTTTCGCATATTGTTTAATCATTTCTATTTCTTTCTTTCTATCTATTTCTTCATTTTCTTTAGTTATTCGTACCATTGCAGTCAAACTATCTTCTAATTTTACTGTTTCTTTTTCTATCATTAAGTATAGAGTTTCACCTATTTTCTTATACCTTCTTCCTAAGTTTGAAAAGATTATTTTTATTTTTAATCCTTCTGGATTTTCGTAAGTTTTTTCTTCTATAGCAAATTCTTCCTTATTCATCTTAAATTGTGTTTTAATTTATACTCTATTCTCTGTATTTCATGTTGTAATTTAAATATTATCTTTCTTTGGGCTAGTATAGATTTCTCACATACTCCTGCATATATGTTATATTGTAGCCTTTCTTGTCTATATTTTAATTCTTGTTTGTTTAGAATTACTGTTCTAATTAATTCGTATTTATGAATTTCTTTATCATCCATTATTTATTTTTTATTACTTAGCTCTGATACCACTTTTGGTGCGGAACTGGATTCACGGTAGTATATAATAAAAATCTAAAGTTTCAGTTAAGCTATGGATCAAAATATTGCAGATACTACACAGGTACACACATTTATGATTATGCATAGCTAAATCTATTAATTCCTGAATATCATAGCATGATTAAATAAGTTTATGTTAGTTATTATATACTAGAATTATTTAAGCATGTCTTTTAGTTTGTTAATATGAGGAAAGGAGGGAAAACTTCTAAACTATGCCATCCTAAGGTTGAAACCAGAGGCGAGAAAGCCGTGAGGGGAGTAAACAGAGTTGAGGCGCTGTTAGGAAGTAATTACCTTCGAAAGTACGATGTTAACAGTGACAGGAAAACATGTTAAAATAATCTAGTTTATAGTAATCTAATATAGATCATTTGTTATGCATATGGTACGAGGGAATTATGATTAAACAATCATGGATATGTTACACAATGAAATGATATTAAACTACAAAATACTAATCTTGTATGTAATACGAAATATAGAAATTCAGGAGTTAAAACAACTAATATGGCAAAAGATATTTGAAGAAGAAGAAGAATTAATAAACCAAGAATGGTATGAAATAAGTGAGCTAGATAGAGTAGAAATTGAAATGTTAAAATTTAATCTAAGCGATTTAGAAATTCAATCAGACTAAAATGAAATATGAATATTTGCAATATTGGATAGAATCTATGGAAGATATAAAATTATTAGAACAATTAATGGAAGAAAATTTATATATGTATCAAAGAACCCAAGATACACTATATTTAAAATATATCATAAATAATATTAATAAAATATTCAGACTAAAACAACTATCAGAAGAATATTACGATAAATATTATTATATACTACCGTGAATCCAGTTCCGCACCAAAAGTGGTATCAATGACCATACGACTTTTTCCTCTTTTTTGTTCACTATGTTTGTTTACGATAAATGCTGGACTTGTATGTTTACTGTTACTAGATTTGATTCAAAAGCTTTTGTCGAAATTTTGGTTAAGCGAGGTGAATTATGAAGGATACAAAAGTGATGAATTTTTTGTTGGAAAAATGATTTCTTTTATGAAACTTCTAGTTCATCGAAGATCCTTTCAATTTTGATTCAAGATTATCAAAAAAGATTAGAATCAAAATTCTTCTCCCAGTTCATTAAAGATCCTTTCAGTTTTGATTCAAAATTGCTGAAAATTTTGAGTTTCAAAATTATTCTTCTAGTTCATTGAAGATCCTTTCAATTTTGATTCAAAATTATCAAACTTTTGAGAAGATGCTTCATGAAGATCCTTTCAATTTAAATTGATAAGTGTTGAATTTCTACTAGATACATTAAATAAGAAAGTATTTCCCATAAGATTTTAGGTTTGAGATCGATACATTATTGTTTGGTAATTTTTATGTATCGGATGCATTTAGTATGAATTCAAATTTACATATCATGCCTAAAAAATTAGTGCATGATACATTATTATTATGTATCGTATTTTGTTTGAGAAATACTATATTTTATTTTATTTTTTTAAAAAACATTTTACATGTAAATGTTCCAAATAGCATATTTTTTTGTGTGTGATACATAATACAAAGTTTATGTATCAAGTACATTTATATTGAACATGATAAACACTAATCGAAAATTCAACAACATTAGAGTTATGTATCAATACCTTAAATATGAACATGATACATTGCATAAAACAAAGGTTATTGTAGCAGTGATGTATTGGATAAGTGATAACACTAAAAAATACTAATTTAAGAATCAAAATAAACGAGATACATTGAAAATATGTATCTTTGATAGTGATGGTCATGCAATGGCAGATCCAACTTTTTTCTTGATTATGTAAAGCACAAGTTTCATAAAACTCTTGAGAGATATTATTTAAATCATCAACACTATAAAAGTCAAAAAACCATGTTTTAAAATGGTTCCATTTATCACTTAAAAATTTATTTTGAATGTACTTTCTTGCCAAGAAACCTGGACTAAAATCTATTTGGTGTACATTCATCATCAAGTATCATTAGGGTTAAAATCCATTTCGGATGCCGAAGGAATATCCTTGTCAGAAATATCAAAAGAATTATCATGAGCTTGAACAATATTCAAGCGAGGATCAATTTTTATTTTATTCTTATCAAAGGATATAATAGAAGGTATGGTATGTAACGAAGAAGCATGATCACAAGTTGGACCATACATCGGTTCAATCGGCGAAATATGCTGAATAGCAAGAACTCTTCTATCATAAAATGAATGTCTATTATAAGGAATACTCTTATCATCAAACTAAATACAAATCTTACCATCAGAATTATGAGTAATATGAGAATATTCAGAATTAGTAATCGCATGAGCCATCTGGCTAGGAGGTATAACCGAGTCCAAAGTCCAAGTAGTAGGAAAATTAATTTCTTCCCATTTTATAGGTCTTCTAGTAGTGCCTTAGATTTAGCAAAATTAGTTTCCACTAAAATAGTTTGGTCAGATGTGTCATATAACTTACATCTGCGATTTAAAGTAGACAATAATTTAAAATAAATTCTATAAGATAAAAAAATCAATTCAGATCCAGGTGCATAATTATAACCATGCGTTTTAACATTTAAAGTTAAAGCATCAAGAATATTAGCATCAGTTAAGGATAGCTGCAAGTTCGGCTGTGTATTAAAATACACTGGACCACATGCTGCAGTAGATTCAATCGAACCCATCAAAGATTGTCTAAAATTTAAATTTCTAGCATCACACAGAGCAACTAAAAGTGTCTCTGGTAACCCTTTAAGAGTTAAAGGTTTAAAAGAAATCTGAACCATTCCAATATGCAAGAAGTTATACTGGATTTATATAATTCAATATCTCATTTATTTAACAAATGAATAGTCTGTTCAAATGAATTTAACGCTAAAGATTGCTCAGTAGTTTTAATCAATTGTTTATGAGAAATTTTATCAAACCAACCATAATCATAAATGGTTTTAATATCATTTTTTGGAATAATCCATTTGTTTAACAAATCAAGATTTTGAGGTATATCTACCTCTTCCAATCTAGTACTTTTAGTACTCATTTCTCCAAGATCCATGAAGAAAAGAACATATCTATGCCGAATACTTCACTTCAATTTCATATTTACCATTAAAGTTCCAAGGCTCTGATACCAACTTGCAGGATCTCAGAAGACGGGCAATAGTCCGCGCTGTCATCTTTAATCTAGCTTGCTAACATCCGGTTCTAAATCCGAATCGAAACATATATAAATTTTTATATAGTTTTCTGACTGTATGGAAGGATCTTATTCCTTTTACCCGAGCAAAGGGCCTGTCAAGATTAAAATACGTATTGTTATTGAGCCCATGTGTCTAGTAGTTCTAACTGGGTATAGGCGCCCTTTTTCAATTCAATAACGGGCTAAGAACCACGACTGGCTAGACGGAGTCACAAAGACAAAGCCAATAACATGTTGTATTAAATCTCACTGTACAACCATCTCAGAACCAAGTCAAGAAACCATATATAAATTTATTTATATTTAGATAAAGTCTAGATCTTTCATGGTAGATATAAAGGTGAAGTTAGTTATCTGACATAGATATGAAGTTTTAGCCGAACATAGTCACGGCTCAGATCTGAGAAATAATACCAAAAGATAACAATAGAAATAAAATAGTACCTTGAAAAGGGTGGCCGGCTCCAAGGCCTATAAGAGAACTATACACTTTATTAACTCCGGTAAATATTCCGGCGAACTTCAAACTTTACAAAAGAGAGCTTTACAAGAGAGAATGCTTGAGAGAGAGGGTTTTTCAATCTGCTTCTCCAATTAAAACTAAACCTATTTATAGAAAAAAAAATATTGTACAATAATGGTGGGTCCCTTATCAATGGGTCCCTTATGTACAGTAACAGTGTTTTTACTGTTAATCAACGGTGTATCTACTATTGATAGTGACTTTTACTATTGGCAATAAGCTTCAAAGCTAGTCTTTTATCTTAAGTTCTCTGAGGAAATCTTCTGCCTTTTTTAGCGTATCTTCTGAAATGGGTTTAGCTGATTCATCAGGTTGCGTTTCTTGAGTATCTTCTGCGATATCATCGGTCGTCTCACTTCTCATAGAAGTGTCTGATTTCTCGTATTGATTAATATTGAGGAGTAAATTCCTCCTGACCTCGTCTAGATAATTATTAATCATTTCTTCTTTATTTCCATCTTGAATGGAAATTTTTCTTGCAATATGCCTGACTGAGCTGTCAGCATTAATTCCCTTGTGAAGAGAAATATAATATTCTTGGATCTTTCTTGCAATTAGATCCAGCAATTCTTGTCCGTATAAAGACTTGGTCGTGGGATCCTTTTTCATCAATTTGTCCCAAAAATTATGATGAAAGGTTCTATACAAACAAGGGATTTGCTCCTCGGTGTATCCCACTTCTAGGGTCCATTTATGAATCCATGGAATAGAGAATTCAATTAAAAAATAAATTTGTTCGACTTTTTCAATATAGCAAATATGATTTGTGTGGTATAAATCGTTAAGATCTGGTGAAACCTTAACCCATTGTTTATATAATCGCAAAAATGGATCAGGAAAAATCTTTGTTGTTGGACCGTGGTATGACCACCAGTTCAAGAACCAATTAGGGATGGATTCTGCAAATATCTTTGTGCAAATTTTAATAACCCAAGTATGCTTATGTCGCTCATTATTATAGTAAAAGACTTTTTCAAAAGCATTAATGTAGTCCCAATAGGTGAAACTCATAGAGACCTTATTTAGGCTGATCTGCCTTTCTTTCATTGTGGAAATACCCCAATCTTCAATAGATATAATCTGCTTAATAATCATTTTGGAGAAGTTATAAACATTCTCGCTAGTGTTGTACCCTGAGAAGTGTTGAAATTCGACACTACTAGTATTTATTAAAATAGTCTCATAGAAAGATCGGATTTTATATGACTCACCCAGGAAATATAATCTGTTAATCAAGTATCGCTGGAATATCTTCCAGGGTTCTTCCTTTCTCTGAATTTCAGAGTTTTCTAAAAGAAATATTATTTCTTTCTTTGATACCTTTTCAAAAGAGTTGATATTATCAACATCTTCTTTGGTGATAGAGGCAAAAGTATCAGTTTGCTTCTCAGACAAATATGCTTGTAGTTGTGCGTATAACGGTCTATTTTCTGGAATATCATCCAGATGTATTGATGTTGATGTTGCACTTTGACTGACTTTGGCATTTATCAAATTCTTTCCATATTCTTGCAGAATTGGAGAATTAGAAGAGGATCCGTATGACAATCCTAATAATGATCCTGGGAAGATCTTCCCCTTCCTCGGGGGTTATTACCCTTGCCTCGACCCTTGGTTATCCAAAGATAGTCCATCCTACAAACAAAACATTTTGTTTTATTCAAATGCGTCATAGTAGTTATTGTAATAATAATTTTCGTCCTCAAAATCGACGATCTCTTCGATATTATGAACAATAGAGAAGATGTCTATCACCATTCAATCAATAATATTCCATAAAATTATCTCTTGTACATCTCGATTAAGAGGAATTATTTTTAATATAGTAATAAGAGTTTTTGCGGTAAAGAAGGGAGAAAGAAAACTCATGACGAAGACAAATATTCTCTGGATAAGAAATCTGGGAGAAAGTTATCATTTCCTTTTTTATAATGAATTTCAAAATCAAAAGGAGCTAACTGGGCTTGCCATCTAGCAAAAATTAATTTTGACGCATCATGTTTAAAAGCTTTATTAAACATATATTTCACAAATTGCGCATCAGTTTTTATTAAAAACTTCTGGTTATATAAATCATCTTGAAATTTTAACATACATTTAACGATGGTTAGCATTTCATGAGCCACCGTGGCATATTTTTTCTGCGCTTCGCTCCATTTCCCAGAATGAAATCTAATCAAATATTCATGTTTGTCATTGGGATTAATTTGTTTCAAAATCCCACCATAACCAATGTTAGACACATCCGTCTCAATAATCTTTTGCCAGGCAAGATTAGCAAGAGTTAAACAAGGTAAAGATTGGACACGCAACTTAATATATTTTACCAAAGTTGTATGACTATCTGTCCAAGGTGATTTATGATCCTTTTTTAGCATGTCGTAAAGAGGGGCCAAATCACAAGATAATTTTTTATAAAAGGGGAGATGTAATTTAAACTTCCCAAAAATCTTTGCAATTGAGTCCTGTCGATAATAACATCATGAAATTTTGATGCAAAGTCAATTGATCTTTGTATCGAGGTGACTTTTCCCTGACAAATAAGATGTCCAAGAAATCGAACATTAGTTTGAAATAAACTCATTTTTGGTTTAGAAATTACCAAACCATTTTGTATAACAATTTTCTTGAAAATGTCTAGATGCTTGATATGTGTTTCAAATGTTTTGGAAAATATCAAAATATCATCAATATAAACAATGATGAAATCCAAAAATGAGTTGAAAATATCATTCGTAATTTTTTGAAATTCGGAAGGAGCATTTTTCAAACCAAATGGAATTACATTCCATTTGTATTGTCCAAACGGGACATTAAAAGCAGTTTTATAAGTATGCTCTTTAAATATTTGGATCTGAACACCTCGTTCTTTTTCAGCCGCATTGTTAGCATAAAATGCAGTACAAGACCAAGGTGATTTTGAAGGTTTTATCAACCCCTTTTGTAACAAATTATCAATCTCCTTTTTGCAGAATTCAACTAATTCGGCGTTCATTTGACAAGGACGAAATTTTGTAGGAATATCATTCTCAGAGAAATCATCTTCATATGAAAGAGTAACTATATGCTTTTTCCGATTCCCAAAAGCACTAGGATGATCAGCACAAATATCAACAGCAATTTGTTCAGAAATTAATTTAATTTTTTCCTGTACTTTGGTAGATTTCAAAATTTCAAATATATTCATGCTAAACAATTCAAGTTGCAGAGAATCAATATGTTTTTTTCATATTAATCAAAGCATTAATATCACGAGAAATAGGGTCAGTGATGAAAGTATAACTAATATCCATGTCTTCATAAGTAGCTGAAAAACCTTTAGCATTTATGCTAGTAAAAGGATAAATAGCATTTATAAAGGGGGTTCCAAGTATAATTGGAGGGTATAACTGATTTTTTACCAAGAAAAAGAAATATGGAATGCACACTTTATTTTGGAAAATGCGAGTAGTAGGCAATTTATACTTTATATCTAAAGCATAACCAGAAGCAAATTTGACCATATGAGTAGTTTTTTCAAAATATTTAGTTGGCACAAGACCTTCTTGAATGCAACTAACATCCACTCCACTATCAATCATAGCAATATTCGTTATTGAAAAACTATTATCAATCAAAATGGTGCATTTAACATACCATTTATGAGCAGTAACAATTTGCATCATTCCTAAAAACATACCTTGTTTAGGATCAAGATTAAAAGGTTTTGCAAGAGTATTATCTTCAGCAATGTTTTTACGTTTGTTATTAACAGCTTCAATCTGAGTAAGACGATAATCACAAATCATTTGATTTTGTTTAAGAGATTTAATCTCATTTTTCAAATTTTCAACTTCTTTTTTCAAGTCATCAAAAGAAGAATCTCTTTTAGAAATAGTTTGTTTTTAAAGTCTGTTATTAATTTCAGACAAAGAATAAGGTGAAGAGTATTCGAATTCAAAATCATTCTTTTGTTTTTCAAAATTTTTTGAACTAGAACTAGCACTATTATTAACAGCTAATTGAATAATTTTTTTACGAAGATTATTATCAGTAACTTCTTTTAGAAGTTCTATCACATTATCAGAAGTAATAGTATTTAGATTTAAATCTTCAAATTGAGATTGCAGTTTATAAAAAAGCTCATCATTTTCACATAAGCAAGTATCACCATGGCAAGTATTGCAAGTATTCATATTATCATGTTGATTATTATCACGCTGATTATTATCAGATAATTCAGGTAAATCAATCTCTTCTTCGGAGCCTGAGTCAGAATCATAATCGAATTCAGAACTAGAAGTATATAAGAAACTATAAACCTTATCATGAATATCCTCATCTAATTCTAAGATCTTCAAATTTTCAAGCTTACAATTGAGTGCTATATGACCGAAATTATCACACTTATAACACTTAATCTTGGCGAGCTCACGCATAGATCTATTCCTGGTAAATCTATTAGCCTTGCGAAAGGCTTTTCTAGCTCCCCGCTCTTCTTTAGATCTATATCTAGATCTCTTCTTTCTATGAGGTCTATCAGGATTGGAGTCTCTAGAATCTCTATGTTTTCTCCTGCTATTAGCCGGAGCATCAGGTAAATCGAACTGGGTACAAAAGTCTCCTATCTGAGATCTTTCCTTTAGCTTGTCAATCTTAAGCTATCTGGAGAGTTTCAATTCATTGCACAAGTTTATACCTTCCTGAGTACAAACTCCTATCAGCTTACCATAAGTATAATCTTTATACGGGATTTCTCCAAGAGCATTTCTCAGAATCTTTTAACACGCTCGGCAAATAAGGGGGGAAGGCCATCTATAAAATTAGCTTTCCAATGCTCATAACTGTTTTCGGGTAGTTCCATCACCCTACTCATATAAATATCTTTATACGATCTAAATTCTCCCAAGGTTCTACATCGTAGACCATTCAACAGGGTACGAACAATCTCGTACTGATTGGTGAATCTACCATTAAAATGTTCTAGGATGGTTAAGACTAGAGTATAAAGAGTGTCTTCTCTATTAGCAACTAGAGTCATGCCCAAGTTATCAAAACCTTCACCACTCGAAGTAGCATTAATTACAATAGCCTTTTGCTCAAGGCTCATATAATTATCCCACCAACCTGTGAGTTGGCCAGTAAAACCTGCAATAATCATTTTGCATATATTTCTATATGTGTTTTTCACATTTTTACAGATGGTTGTATACATAAGCATTCTATGAACGAGAATAGTTAGTTGTTTATCAGTCAGCCCATCGAGATTCCACTCATAAATTTCAGAACCACTATAAGAGGTATTGGTCTGATTCCAGTCGCGTTCCTCTGTAAGCACATCATGAGGAGTTGGCCTGGAATAATAATAAGTTTGCATGTTAGGTTTATGAGCAAACTTAGGATTACCACTATTCTTCTTGGGATAACCGCGAAGTTTATTAAATTCTAAAGAAACATGATTTTTAAAATCAAAAATGTTTTCCATTTTATCCGCAAAATTTTCAGACAAATCTATAGGGTTAGCTTTAAAATCCGAAAACTTCTTATTAAGAAGTTCTTCGAAATCATACATCGATTTGAATTTAAAATCCTTAATCTCAGTGGGCCTCTGCACAGAGGTAGACATAGTAAGAGCTTCGGAATTAGTTTTAGAATGAAGCTTTATCAGAAGCTTTTAAATCATTTTTTATTTGAATAATCAAAGTAGTTAATTCATCCAATTTTTTATCAAGCGAACCAATATGTTCACCCAAAACTTTAACATAAAGTCCCAAATAATTATTTTGAGAAATCAAGTTATTAATTTCATTGATGCTGACTGTCGCAACATCTTCTTCAACAATTTTTTGAAAGGCAGTAAAAGTGATACTAGTATTATTAGGTAAAATAAAAGATGACTGAGGAGGATAAACAACCTTAATAATATTACCAGATTCATCTTTATAAGATCGTTCAAGAACTTTGATGAATAAAGGAAGATAAGTGGTTATAAACCAAGACACAAAATACATAATTTGATTATGTAAAGCACAAGTTTCATAAACTCCACAAAATACATAATTTGATTATGTAAAGCACAAGTTTCATAAAACTCTCGAAAGACATTATTTAAATCATCAGCACTATAAGAGTCAAAAAGCCATGTTTTAAAATGGTTCCATTTATCACTTAAAAATTCATAATAATGATAATAATAATAATAATAATAAAAAATAGTAATAATAATAATAATAGTAGTAATAATAATAATAATAGTAATAATAATAGTAATAATAATAATAGTAATAGTAACAATAATAATAATAATAGTAATAATAGTAATAATAATAATAATAATATTAATAATATAATAGTAGTAACGCTAATAATAGTAATAATAATATAGTAATAATAGTATCAATTGTAATACTAATAATAGTAATAATAATATAGTAATAATAGTATCAATAGTAATACTAATAATAGTAATACTAATAATTACTAGTAGCAGTAGCAGTAGCAGTAACAGTAATAGTAGTAGTAGTAGTAGCAGTATTAGTAGCAGTAGCAGTAGTAGCAGGAGCAGGAGCAGCAGCAGTAGCAGTAGTAGAAGCAGTAGCAGTGGCAGACACAGTAGCAGAAGCAACAGCAACAGCAGCAGCAGCAGCAGTAGCAGTAGCAATGGCAGACGCAGTAGCAGAAGCAGCAGCAGCAATAGTAGTAGTAGGAGTACCAGTAGTAGTAGCAGCAGTAGCAGTAGCAGGAGTTGTAGTAGAAGTAGCAATAGTAACAGTTGCAATAGTAGTAGCAGTAGCAGGAGTTGTAGTAGAAGTAGCAGTAGTAACAGTAGCAATAGTTGCAATATAAGTAGCAGTAGCAGTAATAGCAGTAGGAGTAGTAGTAGTAATAGCAGTAGTACTAGTAGTAGTAGCAGTAACAGTAGCCTTAGGAGCAGTAGCAATAGCAATAGCAGTAGTAGTAGTACCAGTAGCAGCAATAACAATATTAATAATAATAATAATAATAATGGTATGGAGTTTGTTGGTCGAGGAAAAATAATAATAATAATAATGGTATGGAGTTTGTTGGCCGAGGAAAAACGAGTTTCCTCCACTAAGGAAAATACACTCTAGTTTTTTATTATTATTATTATTATTATTATTATTACTATTATTTAAAAAAGTATTATGTATCTTACCACTAATTAAGAGTTTCCACCATATATTGAGGAAGATATATTAAATACATGTATTTTTATTACCAGATACACTAAAATAAGAAGAGAAGTGAGCGAGATGAGGAGGGAGTTGAGCGAGATCCGTTATGTATTCCAGATACATATGAATCTAAATACACAATAGATACATGTAGTTGTATGTATCTAGTGTGATTCGTATGTATCTGAGATACTAGATACATAGGAGAGTGGCGAGCAAGATTTGTTATGTATCCCAGATACATATAAATCGACTTGAATATAATGTATCTAGAACAAACTACACTTAATTTTGATCTCATGTATCCAGAAATACATGTATCTAAACGTACCAAAATCTGATAATTTACGTAATATTCTAAACTAGAGTGTATCCAAGTAATTAGCTCCTAATCTAATGAGATTTATGTAAGTTCCCCTTAGCAAATTCATGTAAAAAGTGCAATATCTATTCATAATTCACATTATACATTCATCGGTCAGTCTTTTTTTTTTTTCAAATCCAAAAAGTTCTTCTTACTTAGAATAGGTTGTCGATTCAGCATTAGATAAAGGAGGTAAAATCCCTGTTTTTACAATTTACAATAAGTGGTTAAAATCATTTTATCAATATGAGTACCCTATATCTATAAGAATCTTGTTTTGTATCATATATAATAGTGTGTATCTGATAATGTTAATTCTCATTTCTTATATCTAATTTTGTCTGATAGAAGATTCAAATGCATATGTATCCAATAAGTAGCAATATTGATTAAGATTATACAGTGTTTTGATTTACGTCATCATGTATCTATCAGGCATACACATGTATCTGAGTAAGAGTTTATAAATAGGGCAAACAATAATTTTAATTATGCATCTGAATATCAGGTATACACATGTATCTGAGTAAGATTTTATGAATAGGACAAACGATAATTTTAGTTGTGTATCTGAATCGTATCCCACAAGAAATGGTGTATCAAAACATGTATGTGTTTGCAAAAAAAATTCAAATACATGATTCTTGTATCTAGACATATATATGTATGAGTTGTATCTAATAAATTGTACATGTCCAAGATACATAATTCTTAACAACACAATGATACTCGTCATTGTTAAACTAAAAAGGCTCAAAATTATTGGAGAAAAAATTTAAGAAAGAAACAATGTAAGGTTTGTTGATTTGGATTCCAAATGTTTTGAATTCCTTTAAAGGTCGTGATACCACGAGATACTATAAATTTATTACATGCATAACTTCTTTCTTAAATCATGTCTTTCATTTACATTCTTTATTTAAATAGATACTCAAAACTTGCTACACGCATGATTTCCTCCTTAAATCATGTCTTTCAATTACATTCCTTATTTAAAGAGTAAATTTTAGGAATGGAAAAGATAATATTCATATTAGTACTCTATAGCTATAGTTTAGATAATTGCACTTCATAACTATATTTATGTTTTTTATGGAGCTTCTGATTTGTATAATTCGCTAGATACGTCCAATTTATATACATATTGGTCAGTTCTGTATAAATTCATCTATTCAATTGGATAATTCATGTATAAAATGTTTTAGCTTTTTCTATGTTTGTATATGTATACAGTGCAAGTTCGTCTTTAATTGTGATATTGTGTTTGTATATTAGATGTAATTTGTATATGTATATGTGTTTTTGTTAGGCTTGTGCATTGTATATGTACACATAGCTGTAAATTTATACGTATGTTATTTGTATTAGTATATATGTGGCATCTGTATGCAATAAGAAACAATATTAGTTGTAATTTGTATAAGCATATGTTCTTTTTGTTGTGCTTTTCAATCTTATATGTATTAGTATAAACATATGTTCTATATGCGCAATCTATATACAACTAAAAATTTGTATTAGTTGAATTTGAATATGTATATGAAAGTTCATGAAAATAATTGAAAATATTATACAGAATACCAAGAAAAGAAAATATAAAATTGATTACAAAGAAAAGAAAATATAAAATTAATTTCAATACGTTTTTTGCAATTACCTGAAAATTTTTATGGCACGATCAGGAGGTGTAATGGCTAAAATTCATAAATAATGTGAGAAAATGGTGTAAATAAAGAGAGAAAAGAACCACTTTGATTTGTATATATCTTTATACAAATATACCTTCTAAGTTAAATACAAAACCAAGGGTCACACCAAATGGCAAATTATGTTGAACAGCAACTGCAAATTGGAAAAAATACAGTAAATTGTAGCTATAGCATTTAATATGAATTAAATATTTGCTATTTCATACAATTTTTCCCATACACAATTCTGTCAAACAAGACGTAGTAGTTGCTTGCTTACAAATTAGATAATACGCATTCCATAATTAAACTGGGTAGAGACTACAGACTGGGCGTCCATTTTGATCCACAAAATAATCATGTGTCCTGAAACTGTCAAGACCGTATTATATATTACAGAGTTGATAAATATATATCCTCCAATTTATCTGGTGCAATAATGATACTCCTTAATGCCCAAAATTGGTTCTCCTCATCATTCTCATGAAGTCATCAACGTTAACCTCTCCATCACCTGCAACATTTATAACCAAGAGTTCCTCAATAAATTACCCTAACATGCAACAATGATCCAGAAGTAGTGATGCAAAACTAGGAGTTAAATCCATATTCTGCAGCACCCAACGAGAAGTTAATAATACAGTAGCTAAGAAGAGAAAGAGATGCACACTTCCTAAAGCATATTCCAGAAACTAGACCTCAATGTCATCAAAGTGCAAAACTAGAGAATAATAATAATAACAGACAAGGCAGAAGGGATATTAAAAAAAAAAACACAAGCCAAGTCATGGCATGTCGATGAACAGTACAGGAGTCGCGTTCACTAATAAAATGTGTAGCCTGGAGATTGGTAGTCCTGCAACATGTAGTTATAAAAAGTTGACCATTGTTTATTGTTATCAGATAGCTATTCTATATTTAAAATGTGCAGATCCCTCAATCGCATGGAATAGTTTATCATCAGAGAATGCTAAAACAACAATAACAAGTCAGCACTTACTTGAATATTTAACCTAGTACAAGTATAGGAAAACATGTAATGAAACTGGGCCCCAAGGGTTCAGGTGTAGTGGTAAGAGCGCAGTGTGTGATGTGTGGGTTAAACGCACCGCACACGTCACGGATTCAAGCCTTGCCACTCACAAAAGCCTGATTAAGTAGGGAAGGATAGGGATGGGCCCATTATCTAAAGTTTCAAACCGTGCATCGGTGGTACTCGGGAATTTCTTGGTAATCAAAAAATTTACACTACGAATGGAGTGTTAAATGAAGAAGGGACTCTGAGAAACTACATGGTACTGGTCTACAGCATCATTTCAGGATTTTATTTTATTTTTTAATTCATAGAATCATTGGAACCCTAAACGAGAGAAGGAATTTATATTTAAAATCATCAGAGTGCACATCGTTTGTTATAGATGCAATTCCCAGCCAGCTAAGACTTATTAGCTAAAAGAAACTAAGGGGACGAAAAGCATTATAGAGACTTCCTCTTACTACATAGTTTGCAATATCATCCTAAACGAACTAGTAGGGGTGGCAAAATTGACCCAAATCCATATAACCCGCTCAACCAGCTAAACTTATATGAGTTTGGGCAACAATGATTTTGATGATGAACTGTTTAGGGTTATGTCCGAGTTAAGCCATCAAAATCAACAGCCCAAATAGACCCATGGCGATGCCCAAACATGACCCATCAAAATGTCCAATCTTAGCCTATAGAAACGTAGCTTCTTTGTGCCAAAAAAAGGAATTGTCCCCTCCCCTGTTACCAATGGCTTCGTTTGGAGAACAATCCAGTGTCAGCTATTTTGCTCTTCATTTATTTAAAATAACAAAAAAAAATTACATGATCTTTATTTTTCCTTTTCTGAGATTACTTGATCTTGTTTAGCAATATAGTCAAATTTAGGATGTTTTCGTATGGAGGAAAACATTTTTCTTCGTACCAACACACTCTTAGACAACTTCGGCTGTCTTCTACGTAGACATACCAAGAGACATTTTGATCAGATAAGAACAGTTCAAATGATCGAGGTTCCTATATGAAAAGAATGAAACAATTGTTGTCAAACAAATTATCAAGTTCTTAGAACCGAAATCATTTTTAGCAAACAAATCTTTGTACCAACACAATCGTTTTGATGTTTCTGTAATGCAACTTTGACCAATTTCAGAAGTTCAATTGGGATCTATTAATTAAATTTCTTACTTTAAAAATTAGATACTTCATAAATTACACGAGAAAGTTACAACTAGCAATTTGATCTTTACAATATAAACTAATTTCATTTTAAAATTCTAGTCATGTTTCACATAATTCAATTCTTGGGAAGCAAAAAGGTAAGAAAACATTTTCCAACAATCAGAGTAGTTCCTTTTCGGACTTTACTAATTTTTGTGCTCACATAATTAAGTAAGACTTTCTGTAAAATTTGAAATATAAATGAAAAGAACAAAATATATTTTTGGCATCATATTGCCAATTTAGTCTTGATGTCTAACCGATAATGCAGTCAAATCATCAATTCCATTATTCTATAGGTTTCTTTTATTAGATGGAGATCCACGGGAATCCTGGAATAAAGTTTGAAATGGAAAAATTATGAGCCAAGTTGGAAGAGTAGGGTTATGAGTTATGACCCATTAATACCATCTCGGGCAGGTTGGTAATGACCCATTTATCATTTCAGCCCATTTTGACCCGGACAAATTCAGCCCAAATCGCCCATTTGCCATCATTAACTGGTAATATATAAGAGATATGATTATAACAGGTTTTGGAATAGCTAGGTCTTTTCAGGAGCTTGAGAGCTTCAAAGAAAAATATCTTGCATAACAACTATATTGAAACCACTAGGGCATTGGTCTAGAAGTAAGAGCGTAGTTTGTGAGGTGTGGATTAGGGACACATCACAATTTCAAACCCTACCCCAGACAAAAGCATAGTATCTAAGTGGAGAAGGATAGAGGGGCAAGTCCATTATCCACCGAGTTTCAGACCGTGCACCACCAACCCTTGGGGATTCTTGGTTATCAAAAAAATAAAAAAGACCAATATATATTTTGACAATAGAAGCACAAAAGCCACAATAGGAATACTATGAAATATAGCCTAACTTACGATCACGATCTGCCTCTTCTATCATTTCCTGGATTTCTCTGTCAGTAAATCGCTCCCCCAACTCATCAGCGATTCTTTGAATGTCCGCAAAAGAGATTTTCCCCTACATTTAAATGCTTTAATGATTAGTCACAAGCCAAGAAAACAATTTAACTGTACGGAAGATAACCAAAAAAGCAGAAAGCAGGAGAGCAAAAAAAGCAAGCACATTTTTATCTTGATCAATAATGTGAAATGCCTTCATGAGCTCTTCTTTAGTGTCCCTTTCTCCAAACTTGGCAGTCATCATGTGCACAAATTCATCAAAATCAATTGCACCACTGCCATCCTTATCAACTTCTGCAATCATTCGATTGATCTCCTGGAATAACAAACACAATAATGAGCACAATACCACATATGAGAATAACTGACAAGGGCAGAAAAGAAGAAAACTAAAATCAAGGATTAATCCGCGAATAAACAGTATTTGACACGATGGAAAGGCTCCAAATTAGCACAAGCAGAGAGAGAAAGTAAGAATGAACTTATTCCTAAATGACTTGCCAAATAACAATGAAAGAGTAATCAGATATTAGAAAGGTTAAAATCCTGATACAGGCCTCTAAGGCCAAATCTTGTTAATATTTTGCCAATAGGATCACTGACCAGCCATCATGTTAAAGGCTAAGAGGAATATAGACCAAAAAGAAAAAATCGAAGAACTCTTAAATAATCCATAGATTTCCTTTATTTCCCAGATTCAAAACAATAAACTGCATGACTAACTAAAGACCACATCACTTACATCTTGGGTGTCAATTAACTACAAGTCAAACACAAAATAATACAACTCAATATATGTGTTGTGGTTAATATCATTCTCAAATCTGCAACCAGGCTATCTACTTAGAAAATCATGTACAGAGTGGAACCGTTGCTAAACAGTCACTATTAATACATTAATTGATAGCCACCCAAGACATTTCCCAAGAATCTGGATTAATGTATCAAACTATCAAAATAGAAAGGAGCAGAGACTTTAAATAAACTCAACCACAGTTTATCCAAAACAGAAAAGAAAACCTAAGATGAAAGAACTTTATGTTAACCATTGCAGGGTATCGGAAGGTTGATGCAAGGGGAGGGGAGGAGGGTGGGGGGGGACACGGTACATAAATTTGCAACTTGGTTATGAAAAAGCAAAAGCACCAAACAAAAATTTCAAGACTACAAGGAAAATCAGATAATCTTCAGTTGGCAGTCATAATGCAAGAAAAGCACCATCTGTAATAGGACAAAAAGTAAATCATTGCATCTCATGAGTTCAAGTTACATGCTTCAGATACTAGTACAGATATTGTTGTGATTCAGTATCTTCACTGTATGAAATATGTTGTTAAACAGAAATATACAGTAGCATATAGTTATCAGAAACAAATATATGAACTAGCATATACAATACCTCTTCAGTTGCTTCAAAACCCAGAGCCCTGTAACAAATGATACAAGTTTTTATCAATAAAAATGAAGCGGTAAGGGCACCACAGACAGAGAGGTGCAAGAAAGTAGAGGATCACAAAGACACAAAGTCAAGTTTTAGGTTGTTAATCAGATATCCAGGACGTTACAAGGAATAGCAAAGAAGTATCACAAACCTCATAGCAACATTGAGCTCTTTGGCATCAATGGTTCCTAAATAAGTTGCAAAAATTAACAGTCAGAAAGAAGTTTAACCATCAAAAAACTGCATCTAGTATGGATTCCTTAAGGTTTATTTTATTACCAGAGTTGTCTGTATCAAAAAGCTCAAAAGCCTCTCTTATTTCTTGCCTTTTCTGTTGAGTTAACCCCTGATTACGTCCTCTAGGTTTCTCTCTCCGTGACTGACCTCTGTAAAGGCTTCCCTGCAGGAAGACATAATTCAGGTGAGCGATATGGACAGAGATAGGGAGAGAGGGAAGGAAACAGGAGAAAATCGAACAAGTAAAAGAGAAGAAATACAAATTGAAAAAGAAACACATAGCACATAAATTTTCCCAGTCTTGATTAAATGCAGCCCCGTGTTCTTAATACATCATTCATTACAATTATTACAAACCATAAATAAATTTAAAACGAAAATCTGAAATAAATAGGCTTTCCGAGCCAAAACAGCCAGTCTTTTCCACATTCTAGGCAACTCTTCAACTATTTTTTTTTTGATGACAAGGGAAACCCGCAGCCGCTACCCTTTGGGTGCGCACAGGGTAGGCAACTCTTCAACTATAACACCTTGGAAATGGGAAAAGGGCAAAGAACTTAAAGTTTTAGGCTACTTGGTGAGTCCTCATGCTCCGAGGACCTTGTCACCTATGTTTATATTCTTTTATGTCTTTTGTTTTTTGATATTGTATGTGGTGTATAGGTTACGTCCCAACAACTTTTGATGTACTAGATTGGCTTATCGAGACTATGATGTCACTTCCGCTTTTATGCCAAACTCTTTCATTATATGAGATTCTCTTACTATTTTCTTTTGTGTTGTGTTGTATGCGTGCCAAGTTGCTTGTGTAGGGTCTCTCCGGGTCTTATACGTCATGTCATCTCTAGGGTGTACTTTGGGTCATGACATCAACTCATCCCAATGTCAAAACTATATTCTATGCCAACATACAAGGTTTATATTAAACCCTAAGAAAATGGTATCTGTGTATATATCAAGCAAAGGTTTAGTAATGGCAATATCAATCTAGTGATATCCAAGAGTTAAACGGAAACAGAAGCTAGCATGCCTTTGGGGATGATGCACAAGATATCATAGGTATTTAGAAACCAACTGAAAAGACAGAAATTACAAAATATCTTGTGTCTAGTATTTGTTAAGCTTACACAAAACACCCTTTTATTACTTGACCCTGAATTGAGGCATAACCAAACAGATCTTAAGGGCATTGTATTTAAGTAGGCATTGCTTCAAAAGGACTTATACTTAATGAAAGAGAGACATGGCACTGATTTATATAAAAAATACTTTCTTATAATCTCTATGTATTAAAAGACATCACTAAGTCTTCATCAAACATATCAGGATAGGAGAAGATAACAGGTCAAGACGAAATGAATTTTATGAGCAGACATTATAAATATTATTAAACTAATTAGGAACTTGTAGGAGAAATCATGCAACAAAATACACTCTCGGACAAGAGGCAAGCTTGACATCCTATGTAAACATATAGTAGGCACAAGTTTAGCACTTTAGACAAACAACCAAGTGTCACGGAACACAAATGAGATTCAAAGATCCATTCAGCTTACGAATATCAAGAAGTTCAAGGGCTTGGAGGCACATATAGGATTGGGGGCACTTATAGGGTCAGGATTACATACATGGATGCTTCCACAAAATGCCTATCGTGCTCGAGCTTTCCAACAATTATAGATAAGGAAAATACAGCAAACTAACATATTAAGAATTGAAATGACTTTGATGGAAACTAACCGATCAAGAAGGAACAGTCAGGAGAACAATAACACTTGATACACAGCGGTTCAAGCAGCACTATCCAATCCCCGAACAGGGCCATAAAGAAAGAAATTGCTTCTAGGTTTCAGTTTAAAAGATGAAAGTTTTACCAAAATTCCACGTACTAAGGAATTCACACCCATGAAAAAAAATCCTTTTGTTGCTATATTTAAGCGTTAAGAATCAACCCGAGGATCACATTGATCAAGTTTACCATATTTACTTGAAAGGGGAAAGAAACAGATTGCCATGAATTGGGTTCAAAATTGGAAAGGAAAGGACCATTTAAGACTATCCAAGTTAGTTTCTAACTTTCACCAAAAATGATGAAAATTCGACGAGCAACACAATAACCCACATATTTGATATGCTAAATTGTCATTCTTGTTGGTTCATGCTTCTATACACTGATTATACAAACAGAAAAGTAGGCAGAATTTGAACAGCATCTAAGAACCGACTACGAGCTAAACTGATAAAAAAAATTCAAAATAAGGAACAAATACGGACCTCGGCTATAGTCATCACGGATCCCTGGTCGAACTCACACTCGAACACGAACCAGCAAATAAGAGAACACAACAATGAAATATGATGGTGATCGAGTAGTATTAACTATTGGTGTGTAAATGAGTAATTATTGGTGTATGAAATGGATCGGGAGACAGATGGAAGATGAGAGGATAGAGGTGGTGGCGATTTGTTCTCGACGGGGAGGAGATGAAGATGGGGTGGAGCAGCGGCGAAGGAGATGGGAGGTGGCGCTGGGAAAAGGGCAAGAGGAGGATGGCGCGGCGCTGGTTGTCTCGCCGGAGCTTGGCGGGTGACGGAGAGAGAAAAGGAGGTGGGCGGCGGTCGTTCACTGGAGTGGAGGAGAGAAAATTTATTAGGGTTTGGTGTGTGGAGAGATTAAAAGGAGAAGAGATGAATGCGATGATCTAGTCCATTGAATAAATCATACGGATTGACGGATGAGATTAAAAATGGAGTTTTGGAATTTCACAAGATTTATATAAATTTCGTTGAAAATGAAATAATAAAGGCTACCATTGAAACAAAATGGAAAGGACGGACTATTATTTTTTATCTTCTATGGGCTTCTTTGAAAAGTCATCTAATAATTGAATTTGGTATAATTGGATGTAATTAAATTGTTTGGCCTGTTTGAATGATCATGTAATTACTTTAGTTAGAGGATAATTGATTATAATTGTAGACCTGGTTTGTCATTTTGGAAAATTGTGTGAATTTACCGTTTTGCCCGTCCCGATATCGACTCCGAGTCTTTTATAATTGAGTTTTGAAAATTGGTTAAAAACTTTGAGTTTAAATGAGAATTTGGTAAGATTTGAGTTTGAAAGACTAATATTGTCAAAAAGAGGGTTTTCGGTGTCTTTTGGAGTTTCGAGTGTCGTAATGGAATTTTGTTGATTGCAGTAATACTGGGAATGTGAAATCTAAACTATGAGAGTTATCGATTTCAAATTCGGAGTTTTTTCGAGGATTTGAGGTCCTAAGTTGGAAATTGTTGAGAATTTAGCTTTTGGGTTGACTTTGATCAACATTCGAGGTTCAGATGCTTGGATCGGAATTCTAAGAGTTCTGTTGGATTCGGGGGATGTTTATAGGCCTAGGAGAGTTCTTGATCAATTTTTGAGAGGTCTCGAGCTTGTTTTAGCCTTAATCTCGAGGGTCTTTTCAATGTTTTAAGAGTTGGTTGGTTTTTCTAATGTTGGTGTGCTTCGCTCTCGCGAAGGGTGCCTTGCTATCGTGATGTTCGTGAAAGCAAGACCCTGATCGCGAAAGCAGAGGGCCTTAGTTAGGCGGGGTTCGCTTAAGTGAACCATGGGTCGCGATCGCGATGTTTGCGAAAGCGAAGGTCCCCACTTTCGTGGGATTCGCTTTTATGAACCTGAGGTTAGTTTTGTGACATTAGATAGGGGTTTTGACCCGCAAAATTCAGGGTTTTTGTCCCCACTTTCCATTTTTAGCTTGGTAATTCCTTGAAGGCTATTTGTGAAAGGATTTCTAGTGCTAAATCATTTGGATAAGCTTTTATGATCCTAAAACTTTACTTCTCTTTAATTATTTATGGATTTTAATATCAAAACTTGAGTTTTTGATTGGCAAATGACAAAGTTTTTTTAAAAACTCAAGTTTTAAACTAAAATGGAGATTGTGAACTCATTTTATGTGCTTTTTTTCAAAATGGTTATCACCAATAAGTTCCAAATGCCTTGAGTAATGATTTCAAGTAAAGAATTTTGGATTTAAACTTCATTTTCGGAATTTGGTTTTGTTGAGTGACACATTTTTCAAAGTTTTGAATTGGGTATTGTTATTTCCAGAAATTTTTGTGAATGCTTGATTGATATAGATTGTGTGACCTTGGACATTGGTCAGAAGCGAAAGACTCAAGTCTTGGAGTGACTAGTCGGTTGACTTAAGACAAGTGATCTCCTAAACCTAGTAATTTAGTAAAATTTGTGTATTGCCTTCATTGTGTGTTGGGAGTAATGAGAATGAGGTGAGGATTAATTATCCACTTGATAAATCTTAATGAATAAAAAGGGGTTGAAATGAAAAGAATATGTATTGATCATAATGCTTGTGAATTGCCTTGTGATGACCCTTATTTGATTGATTAATGAAATGCTTGACATCATGAATGTGGACTTGAATTGCTTGATTTCTTGCCTCTTCTTTATGGTGTAAACTTGCTTATGTGCATTGATTGTCGTACATCGTGATATAAAGTCGATGGAAAATGGTTCTGGCTAATGAGATGATATAAAGTCAATGGGAAATAGTTTGGGCTAGTGAAATGATATAAAGTCGATGGGAAATGGTTCCGGATAGTGAAATGATATAAAGTTGATGGAAAATGGTTTTGGCTAGTGAAATGATATAAAATCAATGGGAAATGGTTCTAGCTAGTGAAATAATATAAAACCAATGGAAAATGGTTATCAAATCCGATGGGAAATGGTTCCGGCTAGTGATGTTAGGCCGATGAGAATGGTTCTGGCTAGTGATATTGAGCTGATGAGAAATAGTTCCGACAAAGGTTTCATTATTGTGATTTGATGCATTTTGATGCTCATGTTCGACTTAATTGTTAATTGTGATGGATGTATTTGTTACGTGTGATTGATCTACTTGACATTGAGATTGACTTATTTGATTCTTGTTGGTCGTTGAATTGTGACTGTTGAACTGTGATCATTGAGCCTTGTGAGTTGTGTATTGTAGAACTGTTAGGTTGAGCTGAATTCTCTACAGGTTGCAGTTTAAGGAAGTTCGGTTGGAATGGAAGGAGTATTCGATTTCTAGTTAGTTGCTTTGTCTATTAGATTGCTTTTTGTATATCGTGTTGTTGGTACTCACTCCTTCCTTATACACTTGTGTAGGTTTCGAGCCCGGTACAGTGTGATTTCTCTTTCTCTCCCACCTTTGAGACTTGTCAGAGAACTGTCTTATTCTAATGATCTTTTGATGATTTGTAGCTATGAAGGCTAAAGGACAAGGCGAAGATGAATGAAAGAATGACCAAAAATGTAAAAAGAAGTGCAATCTATACATTGATGATCGCCAAACAAGAAAGGCGAATCGCCTAGTGAGCATGACCTCGCCTGAAGTGACAGTGCACAACACTTGTATTTATTGAGGCAAGTGAGCGAACTCCAAACAAAAGGTGACTCACCGAATGAGAAAGGGAGAACCGGTTGACCATCACCGAACCAAACAGTATAAGGAGAAAAATTGAAGGCTCGAAATGTGAACTAAGGTGGTACTTGGCGATACGCCGAATGTGAAAGATATAATCAGATGATATCACTGACTAAGGTTCAAACACCTGAAGCCTAGAGCAAGAAAAGGTGAGCTGGAGAGAAATTGGTTATTCGCCCAGTGTGATCGGTGAGCCCAACTAATGTCGCCTAATGGGTAGCGTATTGAGTTTTGGGAAACTATAAATAGCCCAAAGGAAAGAGAGAAAAAAAAAGTTCAGCTGAGTTGCAATAGTTTTTGGTGTATGAACAAGTGAAGAGAGAAAAACACTTTACCTTGTGAATAACACTTTCTAGTTTTTGGGGTTTTCAACTTTGTTCTTGAAAATTGACAAATTGAAGTTGAATCCAAAGTGGGTTTGATTGTAATTTCTTAATTTCATGTTACCCATGACTGCTTTCATGAAATGTATGATTTCTTTGCCTTTTGTGATGGGTGCCTAAAACCTCAAGATCTAGAAGTGCAATTATGGGGTTGGGTGTAAATTCAATGTAGTGGTATTTTGTTATGCTTTATTTTGCTGCTATTCATACATAAATTTGGGCCAATTAGCATAGGGTTAATTTATGGGTTAAGGTTGCAAACTTTATTCTTATTTCCGATCTCCAATCGATGCTCAAAAGAGATTGATTGTAGTGGGTAATTAGTCCAAGACTAGCAATTTAGGTTTGATGTCTGCAACTTGCTTGGAAATAGAGGTTGTGGGTCGAATCTATTTGCCCTATTTCTGTATCGAAAGAGAGAATATAGTAAGGTATTGGGTTGTTTCATATAATATGTAGATGAGACCGAAAGGAGATTCTATGCAAGAATGTTATGAGATCGAAAGAAGATTAATGTCATTGAAGATGACCTAGCCTATTCATGAATGTTCATCATTATAGAGTAACACAAATTCCCCTATATGTAACATTAATTTCTGATCCCCGCAACCCTAGATTGCTTGTTGAATTTTCCAAAAGTTTAGTTAATTGTGAGAATTGATAACTAAATCCTTTTGTTAATTTGGTGGAATCGTCCACCCACTTGTTCTTACTATTACAAATGAATGATTTTACAATCAAAATTTCTTGATAGAATTTTCTACGATATACCATTCTACGTGGGATTCGATCCCAACTCTTAGTAGGGTAATTTTATTGACGACGACCACTGTCTCTTTTAATTAGTTTTAAAGAGTACATTTGAGCGTTATAAAAATGGCATTGTTGCCTAGGAATGGTGGTTGAAATTCTATTTGAGAAATTTGTTTAGTTGGAGTCGATTGTTGTTTTGTTTTATTGTTGGCTGATTTTGCAGGTCTAATATAATGAGTGGCCATGGTAGTGATAACGATAGTCACTATGATCGAAATGATAACCTGGGTGATTCGAATGATATGCATGTGAATATTGTTCAAACCACGGGAGCCATCCTGATACCTCTCACAGCTGGGAGGGATGTTGTCACACCCCTAAATAGGGGGAGTAATTGGCACTCGATACCCTATAAGATCGAGTTACCCACTAAAACATACTAGCTAAATCAAATTGTGAGACAAAAAGATTGAGCAGCACAACCTCTAAAAAGTGAAGCCTGGACCCTGAAGGTCATGACCTGAATGAGAATAAACCATACAAACAATGGTAGACAAGCTGAAAGAAATAAAGATGCACTATCTAGCCCACGAGGCCACAACCGAAGACACACACACACACATATATATATACATGCCAAGACTATTGGCTGGAGATTGAAACATACAAAAATAAAACCCAGAATATTGTGTCCACAATAGCCTCTATGAGTGACATAAGCACTGTCGGGACAAGGCCCCGACTATACCCAAATTGTACAACAAAACTAAACATCATCTGATAGCCCCAGGATAAGATGGAGATTACCAACTCACTGCTGAACCTGAATCCTAGTGGGTGATACGCTCAAATTACACCTCCCTAAAGAAGTATAAGTGATCGATGTCAAATAAAGAACCCAACTTGTAGGTTGGGGTCGATCTCACGAGGAATATGGTTTAGACTTAAACTTAACTCACTCTTATATTCGTTTAGTCAACTTATTTCCGAGACAAGTAAGTAAAGGAAGGTTTTTTGAGTAACAAATAACTGATTGTTGTTAAGCAACAAGTGAGAAAGATTCAGACTTTGTTGTTATCAATGAGAGAGAAACTAGGGTGTATGTATTCCCTATAAGCTCTTAATGTGGTAATCCTAATAATAGTAATCCTTTCCTAGTGTTTTACATTCAAAGTTGGTAAGATATGTATCCCTAAGTGATTGGTCTTCCAAATGGGGAATTTCACTCCGCAACTTGGTCCGGCTACATGTGTATAATTTACTAACCCTTACCTTTACCTCAGATTAGACATCACATCAATGTATGACTTAGTTTTCACCCTCGTACTAATTGACATTAGACTATTAGATAGTATCACACTAAATCTCTGTTGATAATTCTTTTCTTATTAACTACCTCCTAGGTCCGGCAAGTAGCAACAAGGCGAGTTCTAACGTTAGCCACCGTTAAAAAGACTTCTAAGCAAAACAATTACCAATACATGCATCAACACTATTCAAGAATTACTTAGTTATTATTCATACGTTGTTAATTGATCATGGTTCCCACAACCCTAGTTGTGGATTTAGCTACTCATGCTTGAAAGAACACAATTCATATTTTTAGAAGAGGAATTCATGAACTTACGTATTGAGTAGAAGAAACCTGAAATATCCAATTGAAATTCAAAGAAAAAATCTTATAAACTGAAATTAGGAAATCAAATTGCCAAAGTTTGCAAGTTAATTTCCAAGAAAATACCAAGAACTAAAAGTATACAATGGTGTATAACCCCCAAAAATGAGGTTTACATACCTTATTTATAGAAAAACTTGTCCTAAACAAAAAGGAAACATAATAAGGAAATAAAACTTATGGACGCGGCTTCGATCGACGAGACTGGCCTACGGACCATGGTTAGACCTACGGTCCGTAGGTCCCTTCCGTAGCTTGATACTTAGAACTTTTCCACAGAGGCTGGAACCTTCAACTTTTAGATACAAATGACGGGTGTGCAGTATGGACTGTAGGTTGACCTACGGTACGTGGGTCCCATTCTGTGGCTCCATACTTAGAACTTTTCATCAGGTACTGGAACTTCAACTCCCAGTGATCATTGAAGGATGTGCAGGACGGCCCGTGGATCGAACTACGCTCCATCACTCACCTCCGTAGTTCCACACTTGGTCAGACTTCCCTGATGATCATTCCACGCCTACCCACGATGGACCGTGACTGGACCTACGGTCCGTAGGTCACCTTCGTGGGTGGCTCCTTGTAACACCCCTCAAAATGAAGTAGGATAAAGTAGAGCCTCACATGGGTTTTATGCATTAATAACTTGTTAAAATAATGAAGAATAGTCTCTTTAGTCAGTTTTAAAGAGTTTGGAAGTCAAACGTCAAGGGACGACCAAGACGTTCGGAAATTAGTCTTTTACGTGTTGGTGTGTTCTATTATGTTGTTCATGTTTTTATGTGCTGTTTGGAGTCTAAAATTAGTGGAGGTGACCCTAGTGCCTTAATAAATGTTTTTAGGGTCAAAACGTTCGGGTACGACTCCCCGGGACCACCCTAAGGTTCTCCGAGGAGGACCCCAACCCTTGGCCAAACAAGCTGCCAAGGCAACTTGAGAATGTGCTTGGAGGGAGCATGTCCGCGTCGCGGACTAGCTCCACCAAGGGCCAAATGTTTGGTCCGTATCACAGACGTATCGCAGACTCTTCTGTCTCGAAATTTAATTTCCAGAAACTTGCGGGAACACCTCCGCGTCGCGGACTTGTTTCCCGACGAAATCTGCGAAAATAAAAACTCAAGTTTGACTTCTTTAAAAGGTCCAACTAAGTGAGGGGTAGTTTGGGTACTTTGGGAAATTATTATAATCGGTTATTCTACCTATTTTAGGGTATTTTAAGTGGGTTAAAACCCCAAGACCTAGAATAAGACCCCATTCTTCAAATTGAACCTTTCCTCTCAAATAAATTCTCTCTCTAGAACTCCATGGAAGCCATTGATGAAGCTTCAAGCTAGGGGATGGGTTCCTACTGATTTTTCTTCAAATTCCAAAGGAAATTAATCACAAAGGTATGGGGATTTTATCTTTGATTCCCCTTTCAATCAAAGAGCCAAATCAAAGAAATTTCAATGTTTTTCAAAAACACTAAAAACTCCAATTTCAATTCTAAGCTTGGGTTCTTGCATGAAAGCATTTCAAATGATGTTTTATGTTAATATTGATGGTTTTAAGGTAAAAAACTCCATGAACCCTTGCATATCTTGAAACCCTAATTTTGGGTCTATTGATTATGAGCTAATAATGTGATATTAATGTGTAGATTGTTATGGGATATTGATTTATGTATTATTATATATTGAATTATGAGAAATTGATGGTCAATTGTGTTATATTGGATGTTGGCCTTGAATGGGCAATTGTGACCTAAGGTTTATGGTGATAATGAAGTTGTGAATAGATTATTTGATTCTAGTATTATATATATATATATATATATATATATATATATATATATATATATATATATATAATAGATGTTAGAATTGTGAGGTTTGATCCCTTTGAAAGTGGGGAGGTGTTTACTTTATAAGCATGTTGTGATCATGGCCTTATAGGCAAAGTTGGATGATTGTTGTTTTGAGTAAAGTTGATTATGTGAAGGTAATGTGATATGATGTGAATTGTGTATGGTCTAAGAGCATGAAAGGTGACCTAGTGAAGAATGAATGAAAAGAATGAGAGTTAATGTTAATGAATGAATGTTGGGTCTATTGTAAGGATAGTCTCATAAAGTACTCCTTTAAATTAATGGGGTTCCTAGATGAAAGGTTTTCTCATCTTTGAATCCAAGAGCTTCCTTAATGAATGAATGAGGGTCAGGATGGGTATTCCTTCGTGAGTTGAGATGAGAATACTTAGTAGCAATCCTTATCCCTAAATGAATGAATATTGGGCTAGGATGGGTGCTCCTTCGTGAGTTGAGATGTGAGTACTTAGTAGCAATCCTTATCCCTAAATGAATGAAATGAATGTCCTACTCCGTGGGGGAGTAATGTCTAGCACCGAGAGGATTTGAAGATGGGTGGATACTCCTTCGTTAGTTGAGATGTGAGTATTTAGTAGCAACCCTTAAGATGGGTACCCCTTCATGAGTTGAGATGTGGGTACTTAGAAACAATCCTTCTATCCCTTAACTATGTGCCCACATAGGACTAGCAAGTGGTCTCTACCACGTAAAGGCTAAAAGAATGACCCTACCTTAGGCAAGTGGGGATCCCTCATCCGGTAAGGGTACTACCAGGATTCCATGTCAAGCTCCATGGTCTATGTCGGTTAAGGCTTTTCCCCCACATTAATGAATGAATGAACTAGGGTCTCTTAAGGGTGTACTACTTAGGATAGGTGGGAGAATGGGACATCATCTAGACATTGCACAAGTAGACATTTAAGGGAGATCTTGGTGTGTCTTAGTAATGATAATGAATGAATGAGTCTCTTTGGGCTAATTAATGAAAGTGTTGGTCTTTGAGCATGCTAATGTGAATGTAAGTGCTTATGTTGAATTAAATGTATGTGATGATCTTATGTCATTAGTGAATGAAGTTGTCTAAATGCATTAAGTTGAAAGAACGATTTATGTTGAGATGTGTATGGAGCTTGTCTTGTGTAGCCTTAAGGATCACTTGGGTGTGGTATGGAGAGGTAGTATGGGCTGCTTCACCATGTCTTACTTAGGTGAGTCTTGGGATGACATTTGATGAGTGTTCTAGTTTTATGAAGTGACTTGTTGGCTTATGTGCTTATATGTCTTATGTGATTAATTGGTGAAGGTTGAGGTATGCATGGTAAGTGCACTTTGTGTGACCTTAAGATGGTGCCTTAGTGTGGGTGATGTTATGGGACGTTGCCCATACATTGCACAAAGGTATTGCTTAAGGGTTACTTAAAGTGGAGGTCCAAGGCAAGAAGGTAAAGGTAAATGGGTTATGTATGTTTATGAGGTATTGTGAAGCATATGACTTTGTATAACAGGTTGTGACTTGTAAGGTGCCTATTATGTTGATGCTTATAAGATTTTATCAAAATGGCATGACTGCATTACTTCCAAACAAATGTCCCTTTTAGCCTGTTTTGCATATCCTCATGCTTAGTACGTGTGTTGTACTAACCCCTTTCTTCTATTTTACTACAAGTGTAGGTTGTGGAAACTATGAGGAGATTGTGCTTTGGAGTTGCTTGGATTACTTCACTCTTCCAAGTCTTTGGTATGTCCTCAAGATTCGAGGACTATGTTTAGAAGTTTCTTAGTCATTGAAATAGACACTTAAGTTTCAATTTATTTGTAAAAGGGTCGTGTCCCTTAGTACGTTTTAAGTTCTTGTCTAAGATTGGCTAAAGAGACTTAGTAGTTCCGCTTGCGTATTGATGTTTTCAAATGTTGATGACTCTTGAAGTCTTATGGTTTTATTGAGTAAAAGTTTTAAATTCTTAGTGATTTTTATGATCTATGTGATGAATGAATGCTAAGGCTTGTATAAGACCTCTGAGAGGTCGAATACGCATGTAACGGCTAGGGGGTGCTCTCGGGACGTTACACTCCTTCTGCATTTCAGTTGTCATCTCTCTCGACCTCGTCCAAGCCTATTTCCTGCAAATATAACACAGTAAACATTAATTCTAATACAAAATGGCCCTAGACACACACAATTCTTAAGTGAAATGTATTAAAAATACTGTAAACTCACGGTATATCAACACCCTCAACTTAAATTCGTTGTTTGTCCTCAAGTGACACACTAAGACTCTAAACAATGCTTGTGTAGAAGCCGATATTCAAACTCAAGCAATCACATGGCTTTCTATCCCAACTCCCTTTTCTAGTGCAAATCTTTTCTCTTAGACTCAACAAGCTAACTCATGCGGATCAAGATATGACAAAGATCGACCAATAGACACACAACATACACTTTCTCACAATCACCAAGGTACCAACTCACCGACAATGTAACTGGTACCCTCACTTCAAACGAAATCCTTTCCACACAAAAGATAAGAATTTTGAGTTTTAAGATTCATTCAACACTCACGCTCAGAAGTGACTTCAAGTACAGTTGGTGCTCAAAACCATAGGCTTGCCCTTATTTTCACTGCTTAGACTCTCTGAACTAGTTGTTAGGATCACTCTAGGACTTTCTTAGCTTGTAACATAGGCTCAGGGTCATGTGTGGTACATTTGGGTACTTTTTAGTGACTTTCTACCCTCCTTGACATTACATTGACTTTTTACCTCTTTTCTCAACCTATTTTTGACATCTTTTCATTTTACTTTCTTTCCCTTGACTCCTTTCAACATGGATGTGACTTTTGACTTTGTGGCTCTTATGTTTTTCACTTTATTTTTCTTTATTTTTCAGCACTTTTATTTATCATCTTTTTGCTTCTTTTGCACAAAGTCACATCCTCTTCTATCTTTTCTTTTCTCTTTTCAACACAAAACTCTTTTCATACCTTTTTTTTTTCGGTTTCATCTTTCATAGCCACCCTCAACTTATGGATTTTAAATTAGTTGAGATGCACAATATTCGATGTCGGACCAGGGCCAAGATTTGAGGTAACTTTTTGTATTAGCCACCCTCGACTTAGGCTTTTGGCCTAAGTCAAGGTGTAGATGTCCAAAGAGGGACCGAGGCCAAAACACTTATTTTAGGGAAGGTGAGTTAGGTGAATCAAAAGAAATGGTCTATTTTAGGCTCAAATATTTGTATCAAAGGGAACATTGATTTCATTTGGTTGGATCCTTTTAGGCTTAAGTTGACTAATTTGAACCCTCATATGATCACTTCCCAACTTCTAGCCTAGATCATCTTAGCAGGACCAATAGGGCAAGTTCTAGATTGGCACAACTATCTGAACATTCAACTTTTCTCACACACCCTTGACACATTGTTTCATTATCAGATTACCCAGTTCAAGTTTTATCTTAAGTCATGAGTTCAAATTGGTTCCCTATTATGTCACATTGAGATCCAACACATTCAACTCATCAAGACTATTAATCTAACACTTTTTCAATATTTTTGGACATGGATAATTTTTTTTATGCTTTTTATACCATTATGATTTCATTTTTTCTACTTACTCCTGCACATACATTTCTACACATGCCGGCTCAACAGTCTCTTGGGGGAAAAGAACACAGGTAAAAAAACTCCAAGAGAGGAAAGAACACAGGCAAGAAAACCCCAAGAGAGGATTATGAGTTGGGTTACTCAGACTTCACCCTATCATTCACAATCCATTTACCCCACCCCTAACAAAATAGAGTGCAATTGTCCCCAATGCACAACAAGTAAAAACATAAAGCATAGGGTGAAGCAAACATGTGGCGCATTACGCCGAAGACCTCTCAACAAGTGGGTGGGTCCAGTTTCCCGGAGCCTGCTGGATTAACAATCGGGTCACCATCATTAGTACTTGCATCTACCATCTCAGCACCCTCAGTAGTGCTAATATCCACTCTCACTACACCATCAGTAGTGCTCACGTAGTTAGAGGTACCAACACTAATCTCCCTAGCCCGTTGTTGGGCTGTCTCCTCATCAACTATGGATGCCTTTCGGGCCGCCTCAAGCTCTTAGCGCTCCCTCTTGCGAGCTCTCCCAGCCTCAGTGTAATCAGAAGTCCGACTGGAGCGGGGGCGCTTCCTAGCATGATGGAAAGAATCAGGCCGCGACATCTCATCTCTAAATAAGGCATCCAACACTGTATTATCAACCGGTATTGTGGGGGCAGACTCAGGCTCAGAGTGGTGCTAGGAGGGCATCAGAATCAACCCAGAGACTTGCTAACTCCATTCGGAAAGTAGAAACATCAGTGGTGGGGGCTGGTCGCTCTAAGACGCGCATCTCAAATGCATCCAGGTGCTGGTGAACAGCCTGAACCTAAAGGTCCATCATATGCTGTATCCACTGCTCAACCCTAGTCGTAGACTCCTTAATCGTACGCTGCATCCAAGGCCTCACATGCTGAAGTAGTGTAGCCATCTGGCCTCCAGCTTTTGGACACGGGCTATAGGCACGGTAGCAGACCCTAAAGAGTGAGTGGCTCTGGAGGAGCTAGGGGACTGACTAACGACCGGAGATGGGGAGGCCGGGGCATCCTCAGTAGTGGATGGAGGGGCAGGCACTTCACCCTGCATCTGCTCCACATCTACTACCAAGTCTGCTCCCAATGGTGTCACCTCAACCTGTGGCTCTCTGTGAGGTACAACTACATTGGCCTTATCCCGAATCAGGCCGATATCTAGAGTCTTGGTCGCCTGAAGCAACCTGTCACATTGACAAACCGGTACTTCAGTATCCCTGCACAGGTGGAAAATGAGGCATGGGAAGGGTAAGGTGGTGGTGGTCTTGAAAGCCCGCTCGTGTATCTTCGCAATCAGCATGAAAGCAAAGTCTACCTCCAACCCAGCAACCAAGGCTGCAACCATAACTACGTGGTCCCAAGTGAGCACATTGTCTGCCTGAGTAAGAGACACCCGATTCCGCACCAACAACTTGAAGAATTTGGCCATAAATGTCAAGGTGGCCTTCGTGATACCCAAGCTCGAGGTGCTACTCCACTCGGTGCGCTCTTCGTCTGTAGCAAAATGACGGGCTAACCAACGCAAAAGAGACTCCCGCTACTTGGCATTCCGCTGAAATGCCCCACTCTAAACAATGTCCATGCGATAGTCAAACTCGGTCGTGTTGATAGGCAGAGTGTGGCCTTGACCATAGAGGAACCTGCGGAGAGTGGTCTCCGATATGTCAACTGAATGCCCCCGAACTAGTATAACAGTGACTGGAGCCTGGGTGGCGAGCTTGGCCCATCTGTCGATCGAACCTCTAAGGGTGGTTGCGTAAGAAGCATATAACTCCCTGACTATCTCCTCACTGAAGGACCCTGGGCTATGGGTCATCCACTCGCACATGTGCCTCTAGAAGAGCTCATGGATTGAGGGCGTGGTGTGGAGGCTGCTTGTGAGAACCCGACGCTCATCGGTGACTAATCGAGCCATCATTTCCTTCTTAGTTAGCATGCGAGCATCTCTGTATAACTGGAACTGACCGCTCACACACCATCTATTGGGCTCCTTAGGAACTTGTGTGGGCTCGGTATTAGGGGGCACTGGAATGCTGCCCGCGCTATTAGCCTTATCAGATGAGGCAGTCATGCCGTGGGAACTGGACCCAGAGCCAGAGGTAGATGTAGGTCTAGAGCCAGATACGGAGCCAGAGTCGACTGGTGAACTGATCAGTGTATCCTCTTCATCAGACTAGGAGGTAGTGACCACGTCGGAAATCACCTACTAGGTTTGATTTTATGTAGTGCATGGTGTTATGTGGGATGTCCTGGTAGGAGGTGGGACATATGCAAGTTCAGTCTCCGCATTAGTATCCTCATCAATCAGCCGAAGGGTTGGTGCCACCGATTTCGACTTGCCCTTCACGGCGTAAGGTAGAGCTTTCTTGGGAGCCATGGTACTTGTGGAAGCTTAGTTAGTACCAAAATAAGCCAATAACAGTCTCAAACAAATTTTAGACTAAGAAACGACTCAAAACAAAAACCAAATAATATTTTAGGCAGTAGCTGAACTGTCGACCCACAGTGGGTACCTACGGTCCGTGGTTGGACCTATGGTCCGTAGGTCCCCTCCATAGGTTAGAGTACCTAAGAGTTGGGGCTCTGATGTGAACCACGGGCGTGTAGAATGGTCCGTCGATGGAACGACAGACCGTAGTCCACCTGCGTGGTTCCAATCTTAGTGATTTTTCATGTGCAACAGGCCCATAGACCCGACCTATGGTCCGTGGACGGGGTCTCGTGGGTTAGTTCTGTGCCAGGTATCAGACAACCTCATATTTGTACTCATTTTTGCAACAACTAAAGCAATCAACCTAAGTCTAATCATGTATTTCAACACAATATATGGTAGTTTGTCATCCTTAGAGTTTCGATTGCGCAAAATTTTGAATTGTTAACATACTGAACTAGGAACCCTAAGTTTAAACTTCCATTTAGACCTTTTTTATGAGATGTTTTGATTAAAATGAACAACACACTCACATTATATTGTCCCAAGGGTGTTTCTAACTTTAATTTATCATGAAATTTTAATAGAAAAACAACCCAAGGTTAAGATCCACTTCATGTTTTCATGAATTGAACAATGAACAAATTCAGAGTTAGATTGAAGTCGTGTTACCTTACAAGTAATCGAAATGGGTAAGTGTGTGATAGCAATGAACTCCTTAAACCTTTTGCTATCTTTTTGACATCGAACCCAGATCGAGAGATCTTTTGCAAGGGGAGAATGGGATGATTTTTGGGAGAGAAGAAGGGAATTATGGGAGATAAGAGGATATGTATGGGAGAGGAGAGTGAATTGGGGTGTTAGTGAGGGAGTTTTGGGATTTGGAGGGGTTAGAAACGGTTAGGAGGGAATATGGGTAGTGGGGGATGAATTTTAAATGAAGAGTTTTTATTAAAGAGGGGTTCGGGTCGGGTCAGCAGAACCCTAGATTTGGACCCACGAGACCCCGTCTATGGGCCGTGGGTCGAACTATGGACCGTAGGTCCTGTCTGTAGGTCACTCTAACACTTGGAGTTTTGGGGGACGTACCTGGGGATCTACAAACACCATTCACGGTCGTGGGGTCCGTAGACCTCTGCACAGCCTATTTTCTGTAGATTTTGTTGTTCGCCCCTGCACATGTAGCAACCATGAGTTTATTCTTTTTACATTTTCTGGACACTTTTTAGACACAGACCCTATTCTATATCTAGCACTACAAGAAAAAGGGTCACTAGGGATGAGAAATATGGTCCCAAAAGGTCTAATTCTGGTCTCTGTATGTCACTTTCAACGAGAAATATCTGGTCGCCAATCGTCCTTATAAGCTCCATCGCTAAAGATCAATAGGGACGAGATTTAGGTGCCGGTCCTTAAAAATATTTTGTGACCGAATAATGTTCTAGTCTTTAAAATTCATTTAGGGACCACACTTCTTGGCCTTAAATACAACAATTAATTGGCGCCTTAAAATTTTATGATGAACTTCTCTACTCCTTTTAAGGTTATCACGACCAAAAATCTAGTCCATAAAAAATTTTAAGGACTCAAACATTGTTGGTCCCTAAAGTTGTATTTAAAAATTATTTATTTATTATTTGATATTAAGGATGATTTATGGCCAGAAAATGTGGTACATAAATAACACGTAATTTTTCCTCCCATGGCACTCTTAGATAATATAGATAACTTAATGCATCTAGATAATTTTAATTGAAAGTATTTATTAACATCCCACAAACAATATTGTTCACATAAATATAGTCACAAGACTATTAGACAACTCATTCACCAAAAAAACTAACATGTGTAAGTATATAATATAGTGTATTGCCAAACAATTCTTACAAATAGATAATTAATTTGTCAATTTTTTCGAAGTATTCCAACTTGCATCTTGTCTTGTAAACCCATGTCTCCAAATCCTGTAAAATGTACAAAATAATTTTTTTTTAAAAAAAGAAATTATGTGCACAACAAAATCACACAATATATTTTATTATTGATAAGAAATAAGAAATTATGTGCACAACCAAACACTTCAAAGTCAAATATTGTTAGAAGGCTATCTTCTCTTTGGAGAATCCCTTGCTATGCTTGGCTAAGGAACCTAAAAACTTACTCACAAGAGAACTCATAAAGTATGTCTTTTAAGTCTTCTTTTTTCACAAATCCATTAAGCTGGTCCTACTCACGAGAAATCAAAACTAGGAACATAAAAAATAAATAAGAATACCTTAAATAACAACATGAGTGCGCGCAGAACATTGGTGTTCATGTCCAATAACTAAGGTAAAAAATTATGTTCATCCTCAAAAAGAAAATCCAAACTTGATGTAGTTTCATAATAGTAATTAACAATATTAGGGCATCGTTATTTTGGATTCTTATAGTTTGGACCCCGTTCACATAATTGATAGCTGCAAGATAGATGCTTATTAATGATCGATTGTGCTGGGATATAGTCAATCAACTTCTTATCTTGCATAATAGATGCCCCAATTTCAAGTGAGCACCTGGCAATCAATCATTTGAAATTTACTGCTAAAACTGTAGCAACAATACAACAACAACAAACCTAGTATAATCACACAAGTATAGTCTAGAGAGTATGGTGCTGTTAAAGTGAAACAATGACATCAGGAAGAAAAATTCTAATAATTATATTGCTTTCAAGGTGAAGACAACAGATCCAAAGAAGTATTGTGTAAAGTTTGACCAACACTTGAATATCGTCATGCCTTACTCTTCCAGCGATATCATAATTACTATGCAACCGTAGAAAGAGGCTGCATCAGTCATACAATGCAAGGATAAATTCCTGCTTTAAAGTGTTACTGCAAGCCCTAGAAGTACTGCAAAGGACATTACTCCCGATATGTTCAATAAGGAGTCATGGAATTATGTAGAGGATTGCAAGTTGAAAGTGATATATGTTCCACCTCAAGTGCCACTGCCCATAAGGGAGGAGTCTGAGAAATGTTCTTCTCTTAGGGCTTTAGTATCCGAAAATAGAACTGTAAACACATACTAGCTTAATAGTATTTCAAGGTCATATAATTTACAGTAAGACAACTTGTTGGAGACAAAGGCACTAATTTGAAAGCTTACACAGGAGAAAATTTCTAATATGCAGCAAAAAAACAAGCTTCAGTAAGAATTGAATCTCTTTAGACAGGAACATAACTGAAGTCGTGGAGGTATCCCATCTATATATTTCTCATCATTGTATTACTGGACATCCTTATGGGCTATCTTCTCAATGAGACATAATCCTTACACATTCTTTTTATATTTTCAATGCTCCAGTTGTTTGAAAAATTTTAGAACCTTAAGTCAGTTAGTTGTATGTTTGACTTAAATGTGTACAAGTTAGTTTCATTAGTTTTGTAATGGCCTTGTGCTTCATGCAATCATCATATAACAAACTAGTTTCACATACTACTTTTAGCAACTCAAGAAGACAACATTAGTGTATCGATCAAGTGTATTCCTAAGTTATGAATACAACCAAGTGTTGGATATTATTGACAAGTCATTATTGTAGATTGATTTTATTGACATGACGAATTAGTTGGATTCGAAAAAAAGACAAGAATTTTAAAAAACAGAAACACACTAGTAGCATTAACTTGTCCCTTGGTAATGCCTTTTTAATTTCCCGTCTTCCTCTGTTTCCTGATATCAGTCATTTATCTTAGCAACAGGTACTCCAATAACTCTTTTGGAGTTTGTTTGGTTTTTTCCTCCTCATATTTCTCTTTACCACACTCCTCCTCTTCTTGCTATTCACCTTCATCCTCATATTTATTCATATATTTATACTCCTGATACTCCAAAATGAACACAACGAAATTGTCGAATCCAAATAGAAGATGAAAATTTCAAAAGAACAGTAGAGATCTGAAATAACATCTTTGTTTGTGGACTAATTTTATTTCATAAATAATGTCCTCATGTAGTTAAAAACCAATCAGAATTCAATGCATTTAAGAAATAAATTAGTCCAATGCAGAATAGTTAAGAGCAGTATTCTTGCTCTTGTCCAATGCATCAACCTTTGCCCCAGCTTCAACAAGGAGTTGTGCACAATTCACCTGAAATAAACAAAATAAAGAACCTCTTTATCTCTGAAAAAATTTGATGAAACATTGGCTTACTTCAATGTTGATATACTCTCAAATAACATGTAATCAACCTTAAACCTCCTATCTCGACAATATGGAAATTTCCTTATGCGAGGATGTTGAAATTTTTTCATTTCCTTTTTTCCTTATTGATGAGTGCTGGTAAAATGATACTGTTATTGTGTCCCTCACCCCAAATGGGAAAAGTATATAATGTTTATTTTTAATAAGGTAAAAGTAAACACGAAGAAGTATATAATGATTTCCTAGCTCTGAATATGAAGCAAAAAGAGTGCTTACCAAAACAGTTTTATAAGGAAAAGAAACAATATATCATAACTTTATATCAAACCCATGCCATCAAGTGTGGCTACACACCACTACAGTTGAACTTATAAATTTGGCAAAACTGTTGTTATTCAGACTAAATTGCTAAGGCTAAACAAGCTAAAAGAAACTATACCATCAAATTAAAAAAAGTTTGAGGATTAGATTTCATCAGGGTAAATGGACATTTTCAAAATAATAAAAATGGTCAGAATTAAACAAAACGTAAAATATAAAAGAGTTCAAAAGTACACAAATTCTGAGGGAGAAGTAATTGGTGCTTTTAGAAAGAAGTAATTACTGAAAGAAAGCTTTAGAACTTTGATAGATCCATAAGAAAGCCAAAAAGGATCACTTAGAAACATGTGCATACATGAATATACTGAAGGTCCTATATGAACATCATATCGATCAACTTATTACCTCACCATATCCACAGCCAAAATGCAGTGCTGTCCTTCCTTCTGAATATTCTTCATCTTTGTCAGGACTAGCAGCTACTGTAGCCTTCAAGCCCGAAACTCCAATTAAACCAATTATGTACTTAGATGGACAATACTGTAAGTCTCGAATGTGATCATGGTATAATTTAATTTTAAGGTAGAGGAAAATATAGGCATAGGCATATTGACACAAATTGGCTTTCTGATATAAGAAAAAATGAAATGGATTGTTCATAATAAAAGTAAAGAGAAAAAATAAGAAAATGTGTAATTCACCAAAGTGTACTTATAATGTTCACATCAAAAGGATCATAAGTGTAATTAAGGAACACATCTTGTAAGCATAGAGTTGACAGAAGGGTAATTTCAGACTAGAAGGGGAAGGAGTTTTGAACAAGTTAAAGGTTTCTGAACAAAATCGCTAAATAGAACTACCACGTACCTACGTTTAAGCCCCAACAACAAAAGGAAGTTGACTTTAAAAAGCACCTATACATCACCAACACTAGCACATTGATGAACAACAAATTCATCTTCATTTATCTCTTCTGTTTCATCTGGCCCAGGTCTAACTTTTGTTGTTTTCCCATTCAACAGTTCTTTTGTGTAGAAATGCAACTTTTTTGTGCAATCTCCCACAATATCCTTGATAATGTTGGAACCCACCTTACCAAATTTTTAGATCTCAAATAAATAATTCATCAATTTCTATAGATAGCAATGCTATAACATGTGGATAACAAATAATCACATTGTACGTAAATTGCGAATGTTTAATATCTCTGAAACACTAAGTATGTATTATGTATACCCACTTCAATATCAATATAATAATCTCAAAATTAACCCTAACTCATCAAATAATTCTCACTTGAAGAATCAAGTCCTTAATAGCAAAGATAACACTAATTCAGGAATCAATACCATTCGGAAAGAGGACACTTCATCTAAAATAATTTTAATATGGAATATCAATTTACTCCTCTTGAAAGATAAACGTGTAACAAAACTATGAGGCAAAACACAAAATAGAAAGGATTATTTGAGCTGGGTATAAACAAAACATCTAACCAAATAGAGATATTCGAAGAGATCAATGGTGTTTGTATCTGGCTCCAAACTCGACCATGAAATTTCTATGAAAAAATCAAAAGTAGAAGACACGATGGTGGCATGAGGAACTAGAGGTTTGTGGAGAATTTAAGAAGAGAGTTGTTGAAATTGCTCAACTGAGATGGCGTTTATTAGGGTTTTGAGACATCGAGTAGTTCTTTACCCTTCAAGTTTACCGTTAGTTTTTTCTTTATTTATTTCACTCCTTTTAAGAGTCAAATTTATAAATTGTTGCTCTGTCCCGTTTAGTTTGGGGTATAGGGAGCAATTTCTCATCATTTTAGGGACCATATTTAGTCCCTTTGCTATAAATTCGAGAAATAGGGTCCAAAAACACATCTCGTCCTTATAGATATACATTTAGGGACTAGATTTTTTATCTGTCCCAAACCGCTGGTCTTAAATAAGGCTTTTTCTTGTAGTGAAATTCAGTTATATATTAACATGCATCATAAAGTGTATTAAGGTTGCATTGTTAGTTTGCATGTCAGTATTTTGAGCTATCCAATATTGCAACATTTGATTCATAAAGTGTTAATTACTTAATCATATGGGAAGCATAATACAGAGTGGACTACGGTCAGTCACCCTCAAGTCCCAGAACTATGTGCCCCGTAGGTTGTAAGTCCCCTACGTGGACATCATTTTAGTGACCACGCCAGGATGCCTCTATACTTCTGGCAGGGTATATTGGGTCCTCTCAATGGGGTGTATACATCGGACTCCATATTTAGCTCATGTGATTTTATGTATGTTATTAGTATCTCCCTTATAGTTCAGTCAGGTTCTATTGAATTGACCATGTTATCAGTACAATTTAGTATTCAGTCTCATCATGATATAAACTAGGTCAATGCATTCAGTTTAGCCATGTACAATATTTTCAGTATCCTTATCATGTTCAGTTTATATCCTTGCTATTTATGCTTTGGTTCATTTATGTTATTATTCAGCTTTACTCCATCTTGCATGCTCAGTACCTTTTAAGTACTGACGCATACTCTGCACTACATCTTCTCGTGATGTAGGCTCAGGTCATCATCAGTCAAATCACGCGTAGATCGGTTCTGGATCTTTAGTTCAGCAGCATTAGAGTGGTGAGTCATCATTCTTCGAGGATTGGTGACATGATTATCTTTCTTGCTTTTAGCTTTAGTTTCAGTTTTGCTAGATCTAGCTGGGGCATGTCCTAGTATTTCTAGTCAATAGAGGTTATATTTCAGGTATAGTTAGATTCAGCTATAGTAGTAGAGTTTGATTTTCCATTTGTACCTAAACTCACTTTTTTCATATATTCACATTTAGCATATGGGTAATCTCAATCACTTCATTTCAGATTTATTTACATGATTGGGCTTCCGCATAGTATTCAGTAATTCAGTTTATCTTTAGTATGTTTATGATATGCCAACAGGGTTAGCTTGGGGTCATTTGTGATCCTAGATCTCGTGTCCGCGTCCAAGGGATATCCTCGGGGCGTGACAAACTTGGTATCAGAGCACTAGGTTTAAGAGTCCTAGGATGTTTGAAAAGCCGCACTAAGTAGAGTCTTTTTCATGGGTGTGAAGTGCACCACATCTAATAAGAAGGAGGCTGCAAAGTGTTTTAGGAAATCTTCAATTTCGTTGTTACTCTTATCGTGCGTAAGGTATGATCTAATTCCTTGTTATGCGTTTTCAGATCATGCCTCCTCATAGAGCTTATGTAAGGAATGTGAATGCCAGGAATGCAAACACAGTTCCTCAAGTCCCAGATCAGGAAGTTTCGAATGCTGAATTCCGTAACGCGATCCAGTTGTTGGCTCAAGTGTGATGAACAAGAACAATCAACAGGTTCCAGTTCCGACAAATGTTAATGTTGGGTCAGCTGCAGCTAGAGTTTGGAAGTTTGTTAGGATGAATCCGCCAGAGTTCTTAGGATCGCAGATTGGTGAGGATCCCCAAAACTTCATTGATGAGGTTAAGAAGATCTTTGGAGTAATGCAGGTAACTGGGAATGATAGGGTTGAGTTGGCATCTTACCAGCTTAAGGATGTGGATCATATCTAGTATACTCAGTGGAAAGAGAAAAGGGGTACAGATGCATCTCCTATCACTTGTGAATGCTTTAGTGAGACCTTTCAGGACAGGTTCTTCCCAAGAGAGTTGAGGGAGGTAAAAGCTCAGGAGTTTATGAATTTGAGGTAGAGTTCTATGACAGTCCAAGACTATGGACTCAAGTTCACCCAACTCTCCAGGTATGCTCCTCACATTGTTGCTGGATTCAGGGGTCAACTGAACAAGTTCATGAATGGGGTATCCGATCTTGTGAAAACAGAGTGTAGGAATGCCATATTGCTTGAAGATATGAACCTCTCTAGGCTCATGAATCATGCTCAGAAGGTTGAGGATGATAAGCTTAGGGAACAAGCCAAGGAAAATAAGAAGGCTAGGACAGACAACTATGACTATTCTCAACAAACATCGGGTGTTGAAAATCGCTCGTAGTTTCAGCAGAAGTCTTCAGCTCCAGCACCTTCATCAGCTAGTGTTTTATCATCCAAGTTCTGAAATGATCAGAAAGGTAGGGTATCAGGCTCTAAGTCTCAAGGGAGTGTTTCAGGCACTAGGACCAACCCAAATTGTCCAAAGTGTGGTAAGAACCATTTGGATGAGTGTCTTGCGGGAAAGGAAGGATATTTTGGGTGTGGTTAGTCTGGTCATAGGTTGAAAGATTGTCCTTCTAAACAGGGTCAAGGAGGTAACACTGGTAGAGTTCAGTCCACAACTTCAGCAGCACCAGCAGGTTGCCCGACTCAGCAGGGTAACTCATCTGGTATAGGTGGCGATCAGCGCCAAAACAGGTTGTATGCTCTCTAGGCTCGCCAGGATCAGGAAGATTCTCCTGATGTAGTCACTGGTACATTACGAGTCTTTGACTTAGATGTTTCTACATTGTTAGATCCAGGGGCTACTCTTTCCTTTGTAAATCCTTTTATAGCAGTAAAATTCGATATTAGTCTAGAAACTCCTCATAACTCTTCCCAATCTCTACTTCAGTCGGTGACCCAGTCATAGCTAGACGGGTATACAAATATTACCTTGTCACAGTCTCCCAGAAAATCACCTTAACAGATCTTGTAGAGTTAGAAATGGTAGACTTCGATATCATTCTAGGCATGGATTGTTTACATTCCTGTTCTGCCTTAGTCGATTGTAGAACTAGGATTGTTCGTTTTCAGTTTCCAGACGAACCAATCATAGAATGGAAGGGAAGTAGCTTAGCACCTATGAATCGATTCATTTCTTACCTTATGGCTAGAAAGATGATTTCTAAGGGGTATCTCTATAACCTAGTTCGGGTTAAGGTTACAAGCTCTGAAACCCAACCCTTGAGTCAGTTCCTGTAGTTAATGAGTTCCCAGAAGTGTTTCCAGAAGATCTTCCCAGAGTTCCTCCCGAAAGGGAAATCGACTTTGGAATTGATCTCTCCCGATACCCAGCCTATATCTATTCCTCCGTACAAAGTGGCTCCAGCTGAGCTTAAGGAATTGAAAGAGAAATTGAAAGACGTTTTAGATAAGGGCTTCATCAGGCACATCATTTCTCCATGGGGTGCACCAGTGTTGTTTGTGAAGAAGAAATATGGTTCTCTAGGAATGTGCATTGATTATAGGCAGTTGAACAAAGTCACAATCAAGAATAAGCATCCCATCCCCAGGATTGATGACTTGTTTGACCAACTTCAAGGTTCTAGTCATTTCTCAAAGATAGACCTCAGATCTGGTTATCATTAGTTCTGAGTTAGAGATAGTGATATTCCAAAAACAGCCTTCAGAACTCGGTATGGTCATTATGAATTTGTAGTTATGTCATTTGGACTAACCAATGCTCCTGCAGCTTTCATGGACTTGATGAATAGGGTGTTCAATCAATACTTGGACTTATTCGTTATCGTCTTTATTGATGATATACTCATTTACTCTAGGAATGAGGAAGAACACGTGAGTCATTTGAGGGTTGTTCTACATACTCTCTAAGATCGCCACTTATTCGCTAACTTCAAAAAATTTGAGTTTTGGTTGCAGTCTGTTTCTTTCTTTGTTCATATTGTGTCTAGCGAAGGGATTCGAGTGGATTCTCAAAAAATAGAAGCAGTGAAACAATGGCCCAAACCTACCTCTCCTACAAATATCAGAAGTTTCTTGGGTTTAACTAACTATTACAGAAGGTTCGTGGAAGGATTTTCTCACGACCCAAGGCTACCCCTAGATGTGACATGGTGTACTTGACCCCGAATGGGTCTCATACAAGCCTCATAGCATTCTTGAACATAAGAGCATAGGAAAATAAGGCCGAATTTCAAACATTCTTTACAATCAAAATCATTTTCTCAAAAAAGCAAGCGGAAGACTTTCTATACCATGTCTCGAACCATCTAATACTTTGAGTACAACTTTGGGACATAGCCCACATAAAACTCTAAACATACAATAAAAGACATAAATGGGACGTAGTGGTTTTGTACTCAAAACTATGAGGATTCACCAAGTCTTCATCTCCAAGCTCCTTAGAAACATATTCTTCAAGTAAAGAACACCAAATCTCCACAACCCTACAATTTGGTAAAAATTGAGAAATATGAGTTAGCACAATTAAGTACTAAGTATGGAAGCCATGCAAAAACCATGCCTAAAACGTACATTTTATTTGAAAGCCCTGCTTGTATGCCATTTTGATAAAACGTCATGAATATAAACATAAGAGGCATATTATACAAACGTAACCAACATACAAGTCATTTCATCACATTAGAGACATAATCAATATATAAACCATTACCTCCACATTAAGCCTTCACCTCAAGTAACCCTCAAGCTATACCTTGTGCAATGTATGTATAGCTTCCCATACCACCATCCACATTAAAGTACCACCTTAAGATCACCAAAAGTAAACTTACCATTCCAAAATATTTTCCATCTTGACACAATACTCTAGGATAAGAGACATAAACATTTCATAAGTCATATCATCACATAAGGAACATCACCTAAGACAACCCTAAGTCATACTTGTGCGATGTGCAAGTAGCATCCCATATTACTACTCACACTAATTACTCTTTTGAAGTCACCATAGGCAAGGCACATTCATATACAATAAGTCATAATAGGGAAGTAACTCATAATACCACCATGTATAGCATGCATCATCATATTTAAGCATATAAGAGTCAACATTCTTCATTACCTTTATTTAGAGCACCTTCATTCAATAGACATTAGATCATCATTCTCATTAACTTCTTTATAAGAGCACATTCAATCATTAGGAGTTAAGACCTTAGAGAACTCACTATAGATTTCTCAAATCCAATTCGTGCAATGCATGAATGGCATCCCATACTACCACCCACACTTCATAGAACTTCTCAAGAAACCATAATGCACATTTCACATGATAGGAATAGGCATTAACCGACATAGACTATGAGAGCTAACCATGGAATTCGGTGTCATATAGCCCCACACCATAAAGAGGTGGTCTAGTTTCCTAAGGTAGGATCGGTAACATTTTAGCGTAGGTCGAAACCACTAGCTAATATCCTATGTGGGCACATAGTTATGGGATATGGAAGATGTTTATTGAAATCTAGCCTAACGTAGGCAGAACTTCAATCTAACCATATCCTCTCGGTGCTTAGCCTTCATTCCCATAGAGTAGTTCATTTTTATTAACATTATTGTACTTGAGAGGGCCATTAATACTAGGTCTACCGACACAAAGTACATTACACAAGAAATGGCCACCACCATTAGGTCTACCGATTCAAGGTACATTAAGGATAGCTCATTGACATTCCAAGAAGGGTGCCATCAACATTGAGCCTACCGGTACTAGGTTCATCATTTCACACGTGAAAGGGACACCACCATTAGGTCTACCACTTCAAGGTTTATCATCACATTAGTTTCTAGACTCACTATGAAGGGCTACCAATATTAGGTGTACCGGTTCATGTCATATCCTAGAATACTTCATCATTCATTTAAGAAAGGGCGACCAAAATTAGGTCTACCGATTCTAGATTATCATTACATTCATTAGTCATTTATGAAAGGGCTACCAACATTAGGTCTACCGATTCCATGATCATTAAGTCAATACACATTCATTTCACAAGAGAGGATGCCTTAACCTACCAACTCAAGATACTTCATTCATGATCACATTCATCAATACAAGAAAAGGATGCCTTAGCCTACCAATTCAAGATACAATAATCAAATTACTTTCATTCATTCAAGAAAAGGATGCATAAAGCCTACCAATTCAAGATATACATCATATAGAAGAAAACCCTTCACATTCTATCATCAACATTCATGAGTTCATAATTGAGAATGTCCTTTCAATAATAGCACATTTAGATTCTAAACATGTTCATCATACTATCATTACGATCACATGCATATCCTTCACAGCATAATCATACCTTTACCTTCATACCTTGCCTTTCAAGGCCATGGATCAGCTTCACCCCCACACCTTAGATTAATACAATTAGGCAAGAGTAATAACATCATTTCAACATTCAATATCCATATACACACAAATAATTCGTATACTTCATGATCAATAAATTCTCAATTACCAATCACAACTTAGGAATTTGGGGGAAAACATGGGTTCTAGGAATAACTCATCTTAATTCATCTTTAAATCCACAATTCATTCATAAATCAATGCAATAAAGCCTTTGAAAATCGTTTGGAATCGAACCCATGCTAAGATTGAAAAATAGGGCTTTGGGGGAAAACATTGGAGATTTGAAATGACCTTTGAAATTGGCTCCTTGAAAGAAACTAAGTCAAGGATGAAGACTACCATATCTTTTATGGAATAATCGTATGAAAATTCCTTGAAAAACCTGAAGTCTTGACCTTGGAAGCTTGAATCCTTCACCTCCAATGGAGGTTTGTAGAGAGAGAACATTTGAAAAGAGAGGTGGGTTCTAATTTTGGTTTTGAAATAATGAATTGGAAAATAGAGTTTAATACATTTAATACTCTTAAAATACCATAATTAACCCAAAATAACCGTCCCCCAACTTAACTCAACATAAAATGAATTTACCAAAGGACCCCTAGCTAGGCCGAGTCTTGACAGCACAAGTGTGAACCACGACTACCCACCCACGGACTGTGGGTGGGACCACGGCCGTCCTGTCCTTCCGTGGTTCATGGATGCAGCTCATATTTTAGGGGCCTGACCTATAGGGGACATACACGGGGCGTGGATGGACCTACGGGGCGTGGACCCCTTCCGTAGGTCACCCTCATTGTTGCAACTTTTCTCTTTTGGGACAGCCTTGGGGTTAGGCTAAGGGTTCTCCTCAAGGACCCCTAGTGTGGTCCTTGGGGAGTCGTACATTGACATTTAACCCCTAAACCTGTCAACCATAGCTCGGGACAACATTCTACCACATGAAACCCCACAACAACTCAAACACACATTAGTTAGGATCTAGTTTCACTTATTTAATTTACGGGTCGTTACATTATCCCCCACTTAGGAACATTCGTCCTCGAATGATACTTTAAGCACATTAAGGGGTTAACAACTCAAGAGTAGCAGCCCATCATGCATGCAACATTATAGTCGTTACCGGCGTATTCGACCTCTCGGAGGTCTTATACCAGCCCTTAGCATTCGTCATAGCATTTATCATAGAAAAATAGCGGAAAATTTAAAACTTTTTCATAATATAAAACAAGACTTAAAAAGTCACCTCATTTAAACCTTTAATACAAAATTGGAGTACTATGTCTCAAGGTATCCATCTTAAAACACGACGACAACACAAGAGGGACACAACCCTTACAATACAAAAGAAACTACTATCTAGTACACTGAACTTAAGGAAACTCTTTAACATAAAGGTCCTTGAATCTTTAAGGACACACCCAAACTTGGGAATAGTAAGCCAAGCTCATCACTTCTAGGAAAGGCCCTTTAGCCACCATCACCTACACTTGGTGTAAAAAGATGAAGAAGAATGGTGTTAGTACAAGAATGCACTAAGTATGATAACCATGTGAAAACATGCTTTTAAAAGGGACATTTAGTTGGAAACCATGCATCATGCCTTTTGAGAGAAACTTCAAGAACATTTAGTATAGGAACAATATAAACCACATACATCATCATACATATGGAAACCATTCATAATAGCACATAGAGCCACTTATAACATTTTAGGCACATTCAATGCATACAATACATTACCTTCCTCTTTATCTTAACTCCTTTCCTCAAAGCAACCCTTAGGGAATACTTGGTGCAATGTATAACCTTAAGGCTACCAAAGGTGAACTTACATATAGCCTTCATCAATCCAACCACATATATCCATAGAGTCATAAGCACACCATAAGACATAGTCTTCACATAGGAACCATCACCTAAGACAACCCCCAAGTCACACTAGTGCAATGTGCAGGTTGCATCCATAATACTATTCACGCCAAGTGTTCCTAGGAAGCAACCATAGACTAGGCACATCATATACAACAAGTCATAACATCTTCATTTAACATTAGAAATAAGACCAACATACTTCATAACATCATATAAACACTCATTCATTTACTACATCATTAGTCATAACCCATTTAGTTCATATCATAGGTAAACCACCCTCACAACCCCTTCACAAGCTCACTTGTGCAATGTACACATGGAGTCCCATACCCCGACATATACTAAGCAAACCCATTAAGAAGTCATAAGTGTAATTCACATGCATAATCATACTTCAGGTCTTGCCATAAGTAAACTCAACCTTAACATGCTTCCATATTAACATACATAGACCATAGTCTTCATTACATAAAGAGCCTAATCATAACCTCCCTTAAAGTCCACTTGTGCAATGCATAAGTAAGGTCCATAGTCCTACCTACACTAAGTAACTCTTCAACAAATCATGACTAGAGTTCATACTCTTATCTTAGTTCATTTCTTAACTTTCGGGAGACATTGCCATAACCGACATAGACCATGTGAGCTACATGGAATCCGGTGTTCTACTCCCACACAGAAAAGAGAGGGTACTACTTGCCAAGGTAGGACCTACATACATAATAGCTATCTAGTGGATCCACTAAGCTAAGACCTACGGGGGCACGTAGTTATGGAACAAGGAGATAGCTACTAGAAACCTTGACTTGTTAGGCATGGAGGTTTCCATCTCATGAGACAACATCTTTGTTGGGAACCCGGACTTGCTAAACGTGAAGGTTCTCTTGTGGGAAGCCGAACTTTCTAAATGTGAAGCCCCCACTCTCATTTTTCATGTTCACTCGGTGCTAAGCTCCAACTCCCTTTTTAAACATCTTTAAGCCTTTATTTAACATTAGTTCATAAAATAGGCTTTAGGGACTTAATCCCTCATATCATATAACTCAAAGGTTTCTAAGATGAGAATGACCTTTCATCTTAGAACCTACATTATGTGAGAAAGACCTTTCACATAGTCATACCATATTCATAACATAGTCTAGTTTAGAGTACAATTGAGGGAACCTTTCAAGAGACTCACTTTCACTAGATTATCATAAACCTTATTCATTCATTCATTCATTTGTGTGTGTACATATGTGAGAAAGCCTTACACATTAACACCTTTATGTAACACATATTCATACCTTGCTAATCATACACTCTGCATGCATAATAAGATGTAAGGGTGCATTTAAGAGTTAACCTTTCAATAGACACCATAACACATCATATTCATAGCTATACATGTACACAATGTGTGTGCGCATATTGGTCCTCATAGTGACATAATAGCAACAACATTGATGTTGAGTACAATTCCCTTCAAGGGATCATAACACATTCACAATGTCCCCAAATCATGAGCAATTCACATATAAAGCCTTTAGGGATTCTAGACCACACACCCACACTTCATCATAGGAGACAAGGACACATTCAACATTGAATAGGTACTCCTAACATGTATATGATCACACATTCATATAGGGGTCATATAGGTAGGGGTCATTCCACAATAGTACTTAACATAATCAATCATGTAGACCACACATTTTCCCTAACATTATCATTCGCATTATACTCCTCATCATCAACAAACTTTAAACATCATGCTAGCATTGATGATTTCATACATAACCTTCATAGCACAACTTCATAAACATATGAATCATAATCATCAATTCACTTCACATCTATTGCCTTCAAGGCCATGATCTCAACATGCATGGATAGAAAAGAAGTAAACACCGCCACCATAAGTGGACCAAACCACACAACATCAATTCGCATACTATAGACTAGAAGTTAGGTCAACTTACCAATTCTCCAAGCCATGATCACCATGGATCAATCCTCAACAATTCATAATCAATTGACATAGATAAAAATAGGAATCAACAATGTAATTCAATAACATAAACATAATCTATGTACAATTCTATAAACAAAGGGATCAACGAATAACTTTGCCCATAAGGCTTTAATTCTCAACTCATCAATACACCAACAATTCAACATGAATAAGTATGCATAATCATAGGAAACATCAATACAATCTAATGTAAACATAATTTCACCCATAGAGATCATATTCACAAAGACCCACATCATAGGCCAATTTTCGAGAATTTGGGGATCATGGGTTCTTCAAGAATTCCTTTGAAAATTATCTTAAAAACCTTAATTCCATATCAATTCATCAATAGAATGATTTAGAAAATTGTTTGACAAGGAATCCATGTTTAGATTAAAAATTTGGAATTTTGGTCTTTGAATCACTTTTGAAAATCTTTGATAGAACTCCATGAATGAGAGATTATTCAAGAATCAAGAGTTACCATTCCTTAATTATTGACGATCCATGAAATTGAAGAAGAATTCAGTTGAAAACCCATCTTCTAGCTTGAGCTTCATCAAGGTCTTCAATGGAGTTTTTGAGAGAATATACTTTTGAGAGGGAAGGGTCAATTTGAACAGTGGGGTCTAATTCTAGGTTTTGGGGTTAACCAACTTAAAATACCCTAAAATTGGTAGAATAACCGTTTATAATAATTCCCCAAAGTACCCAAACCACCCCTCACTTAGTTGGACCTTTTAAACAAGTCAAACTTGAGTTTTATTTTCGCAGATTTCGTCGGGGAACAAGTCCGCGACACGGACCAAAAAATTGGCATATGGTTGAGCTAGTCCGCGACGCGGACATGCTCCCTCCATGAGCATTTTCAAGCTGCCTTGGTAGCTTGTTTGGCCAAGGGTTGGGGTCCTTCTCGGGAACCCTTAGGGTAGTCCCGGGGAGTCGTACCCAAACGTTTTGACCCTAAAAACATTTATTAAGACACTTGGGTTATATCACGACCCAAGCCTAGGGCCTAGACGTGACATGGCGAATGAGGAACCCGAAGGAACCCCAAACAAGCCTCTCAAACTTGTCATCACACTTCATCGGTCGCGGAAGTACATTCAACATTAATTAACGGAAACTAGGGACTAAGGGCAAACCATTTCAAAATGACATCATAGAACAAGAGTCAAGCTCGTTTACAAAATACTTGTCCAACGCACATCTCTACATATATAGATAGGACGGGGGCCATGACATACTACCGGCTCCCCTCATAGTCAAAATACAATTGCAAGCTAAAGTCTCAAAACATAGGAGTAGGAAACATAACATAGCCCTCGAATCATTGAGGACTCACCAACAAACTCGGATAAGCACCGTACTAGCCACGTGAATGGAGAGAAGGATCAAGAGTAGCTCCGGTCCCTACATGGTGACATCATGTAGGCAAAATATGCGTTAGTACTAGGAATGTACTAAGTATGCGGGGTGCAATACAACAATAGACAAGGACACAATCGAAATGCAAGAAATAGTTTCATAGGCATAATGAATAACAATATGAGGATGCATGATCAAAGTGAAGTCAAAACATGTTTAAGTGAATCTATACTAATAGTAGATATCATATGTGTATGCATGATCCAACCAATCTATAACCCCAACTTAGGATGGGGGATGCCGTTCACACCCGGACACCCTGGTGGCAAGGTATAAACCCCTCACATGGTTGATGTTGGTCACACCCCAAGCATCCTAGGTGGTGAGATATAAACCTCTCACATGGTTGATGTTGGTCACACCCCAAGCATCCTAGGTGGTGAGATATAAACCTCTCACATGGTTGATGTTGGTCACACCCCAAGCATCCTAGGTGGTGAGATATAAACCTCTCACATGGTTGTCCGGTTCTTTTCCCCCGGACCGGGCATGGTCATGCAACACTTTATATAGGAAATTCCCATTAGGCTCTAATGCAATCTCACGTATGGAATGAACATATACACAAGCTTAGTTTGTCATCAACACATCTCTGGAATGCCATACATCTCATAACTCAAGCTTTAAAGCATCAATTCACCAATTCTCCATAGTTGGACATTTTGTCAAACACCTTGAAGGCATGTAATGGAATCAAAGAGCATGGAAAATAGGGTAGTAATTATGCAGCCAAACCAGTGAACAACCTACAACAACACCTTTTAACACCCACAAGACCACATGAAAATCTCCACATCCATTCCAAATTTAGATTCAAATTCTAGAGTCACAACATGCTCAAAACAATCACTTTTCATGTTTAAAATTCAATGTGCAGGAAATTATTGCAAGGAACAAGACTAATTTATGAATCTTAACTTAAACCATGAATTAGTGAGTAGAATAGGGTATAGGCACTATGGGTGGAAGGACCCATGAGTTCAACACCACATACCTTGAGTTCTTATGAAGGTCTTGAGAGTGTCTTCAATGGAAGCTTGTAACTTGGAGCAAGAGTCTCTTCAATCTTGAGGAAGGTTTTGGATTAGGGTTCTTGAGAGAACTTGAGAGAAAATGTGTCTAAGTATGGGAGAGGTGTTTTGGGAAATGTTTAGAGATGGGAATTGAACTAATGCTATATAGGAAATAACATATGCCCTTTGGAAAAATGGTCTAACACTTAGAAAAAAAAATGAGGCGGGTGAACAGTAAAAACGCTCACTGGAAATTGCATTTCCTGCCGGACAGATTTTACGAAAATGGGCATAACTTCTTCGTCCGAACTCCGAATGAGGTGAAAAGAAGTGCTTTGGGTAGCTAACTCAAAGGGCTTCCCATGGATATGTTATGGGCCACCCAATTATTTGTGTGCTAGGAGATATGACCCTTCAAAGTAGACCCTCGAAAAAGGCTTCACTTGGAAATTTCGGATTTTGATACGGTTGCTCTAAAATTTGGATTAGACCCATTTCCCAATCAATTTGACCCCCTAAACAAGAATATGAAGTCGGATTTTCGAAAAACGAAACGGATTTTTAGATATAGCTAAAACAAGTTTCCGATAACTTCCGCAGCACATTTTTAAGAACTTTTTGGGTCATTTCAGGTCACCTCCACTGATTTTAGACTGCAAACATCACATAAAAACATGAAAAACATACTAGAACACACCAACACATAAAAGACTAGTTTCCAAACGTCTTGGTCGTCCCTTGACGTCAGACTTCCAAACACTTTAAAACTAGCTAAAAAGGCTATTCTTCATTATTTTAACAAGTTATCAATGCATAAAACTCATATGAGGCTCTACTTAATCCTACTTCATTTTGAGGGTTGTTACAAAAACTAGGAGGAAACATCAACTCCACATTGAAAAGCTCAATGCAACACATGAAAGTACGAACATCATATACAGGCTCATTATGCATCATCACTTCAACATTTCTCATTACATTGGAGGAATTACCTTCTCCAACTCATAGCATGCTAATCACAACATCATTAAGCACATTATGCAATTTCTTCATAAAAGCACATTTAGGCATGTTCAACATTTCACCTCATGAAACATATAGACAACTCATACTAAATGCATATCAGCAAGAGGAACATAATTCATATTAACTCATTTTCTCATTTAAACATAAAATTATTAAGAACATGCATAACATAAGGAGACCACGAAAAAACATATTCACACATGGCTCCAAGACATGAAACAAGCCAAAAAGGAACTCTATGTCTTAGGCTTGAATTAGCATAGAAAGAAAGAGATAAGGATACCAAAACTCTCTACAACCTTACTATTCAACATACTATACCCCACTTGGGAGTAAGCCTATGCAAACTCTTTTAAACTTCACTTCTTTCCATTCTAAGGTCGGAACAAAACATCACTAAACCTTCACACTCACCACACCTAAGCATTTATAAAACACCACATTTCATCAACTCTTTCATACCTCAAAACCCATCATGACTAAGTCGGATTGTACCAACAACACACATAACCATAAAGCTACCCATCCATACTAAAGTAAACACCACAATCTATCATCTCACGTCTATCAAGTCACATAGCAATAATTGGCATCACAACCAACCTTCCTCCGTCACTCCTTCTAGCATAAGCGCTTTGAAGTGGTCATACACTAAAGACCATTGGATAAGGAATACGAGAGAGACATTTTAGAGTTAAACTCTATGGCATGACTTGAATAATGAAGAAGTGAGACTTTCTTAACACCCAATAGCCTCCTATTCATAAATGTGGCGCGCTTCACACTATGAACAAGACTCTACTATATGTGGTTTGAGACATCCTAAGACCATTCCAAAGACTTGTTCTCTGATACCATGTTTGTCACGACCCAAGGCTACCCCCTGGACGTGACACAACGTACTTGAGCCCGAAGGAGTCTCATACAAGCCTCATAGCATTCTTGAACATAACAACATAGGAAAATAAGGCGGAATTTAAAACTTTCTTTACAATCGAAATCATTTTCTCATAAAAGCAAGCAAAAGACTTTCTATACCGTGTCTCAAACAATCTAATACTTTGAATACAACTTTGGGACATATCCCACACAAAACTCTAAACATACAATGAAAGACATGAAGGGAACATAGTTGGTTTTGTCCTCGAAAAAGACTCACCAAGTCTTCATCTCTAAGCTCCTTACAAACCTATTCTTCAAGTAAAGAACACCAAATCTCCACAACCCTACACTTTGGTAAAAATGGAGAAATATGGGTTAGCACAATTAATTACTAAATATGGAAACCATGCAAAAACCATGCTTAAAAAGCACATTTTATTTCAAAGCCATGCATGTATGCCATTTTGATAAAACTTCATGAACATAAACATAAGAGGCATATTATACAAACGTAACCAACATACAAGTACTTTCATCCCATACTACTACTCACACTAAGTACTCCTTTGAAGTCACCATAGGCAAGGAACATTCATATACAATAAGTAATAACGACGAAGTAACTCATAATACCACCAAGTATAGCATGCATTATCACATTTAAGCATATAAGAGTCAACATTCTTCATTAGCTTTATTTAGAGCACCTTCAATCATTAGACATTAGATCATCATTCTCATTAACTTCTTCATAAGAGCACATTCATTCATTAGTCACTAAGACCTTAGAAAACTCACTATAGCCCTCTCAAAGCCTAGTCGTGCAATGCATGGATGGCATCCCTTACTACCACCCACACTTTATAGAACTTTCAAGAAACCGTAATGCACATCTCACATGATGGGAATAGACATTAACCGACATAGACCATGAGAGCTAACTATGGAATTCGGTGTCATGTAGCCCCACATCGTAAATAGGTGGTCTACTTGCCTACGGTAGGATCGGTAACATTTTAACGTAGGTTGAAACTACTAGCTAATATCCTATGTGGGCACATAGTTATGGGATATGCAAGATGTTCATTGAAATCTTGCCTAACTGAGGGAGAACATCCATCTAGCCATATCTTCTCGGTGCTTAGCCTACATTCCCTTAGAGTAGCTTATTTTCATTAACATCATTGTACTTGTGAGGGCCATCAATACTAGGCCTACCGACCCAAAGTACATTAGACAAGAAAGGGCATCCACCATTAGGTATACCGATTCAAGGTACATTAAGGATAGCTCATTGACTTTCCAAGAAGGGTGTCATCAACATTGGACCTACCGATACAAGGTTCATCATTTCACACATGAAAGGGCCAGCACCATTAGGTCTACCGCTTCAAGGTTTATCATCACATTAGTTTCTAGACTTACTATGAAGGGCTACCAATATTAGGTCTACCGGTTCATGTCATAACCTAGAGTAATTTAAGAAAGGGCTACCAACATTAGGTCTAATGATTCTAGATTATCATTACATCCATTAGTCATTTATGAAAGAGCTACCATCATTAGGTCTACCGATTCCATGATCATTAAGTCAATACACATTAATTTCACAAGAGAGGATGCCTAAGCTTACCAACTCAAGATACTTCATTCATGATCACATTCATCAATACAAGAAAAGGATGCCTTATCCTACTAATTCAAGATACAATAATAACATTACTTTCATTCATTCAAGAAAAGGATGCATAAAGCCTACCAAATCAAGATATACATTATATAGAAGAAAACCCTTCACATTCTATCGTCAACCTTCATGAGTGCATAATTGAGAATGTCCTTTCAATCATAGCACATTTACATTCTAAACATGTTCATCATACTATCATTAGGATCACATGAATATCCTTTACATCATAATCATACCTTAACCTTTATATCTTGCCTTACAAGGCCATGGATCACCTTCACCCACACACTTTAGATTAATACAATTAGGCAAGAGTAATAACATAATTTCAACATTCTATATCCATATACACACAAAAAATTCACATACTTCATGATTAATCAATTCCCAATCACCAATCAAAACTTAGGAGTTTGGTGGAAAACATGGGTTCTAGGAAGAAATCATCTTAATTCATCTTTAAATCCACAATTCATTTATAAATCAATGTAATAAATCCTTTAAAAATCATTTGGAATCAAACCCATGCTAAGATTGAAAACTAGGGTTTTGAGGGAAAACATTGGAGATTTGAAATCACTTATGAAATTGGCTCCTTAAAAGAAACTAAGTCAAGGATGAAGACTACCATACATTTTATGGAAGAATCCCATGAAAAACCCTTGAAAAACATGAAGTCTTGACCTTGGAAGCTTGAATCCTTCACCTCCAATAGAGGTTTCTAGAGAGAACTTTTGAGAGGAGAGGCGGTTTCTAATTTGGGTTTTTAAATAATGAATTGTAAAATATAGTTTAATACTTTTAATACTCTTAAAATACCATAATTAACCCAAAATAACCGTCCCCCAACTGAATTCAACTTAAAATGAATTTACAAAAGGACCCCTAGATAGGTCTAGTTTTGACAGCACACACAGGTGTGAACCACGACCACCCACCCACTGACCATGGGTGGGACCACGGGCCATCCTGTCCTTCCGTGGTTCATGGATGCAACTCATATTTTGGGAGCCTAACCTACGGAGGACATCCATGGGGCGTGGATGCACCTACGGGGCGTGGTCCCCTTATGTAGGTCACCCTCATTTTCACAACCTTTCTCTTTTGGGGAAGCCTTAGGGTTAGGCTAAGGGTCTTTCTCAAGGACCCCTAGGGTGGTCCTTGGGGATTCGTACCTTGACGTTTAACCCCCAAACCCCTCAACCATAACTCAGGACAACATTCTACCACATGAAACCCCACAACAACTCAAACACACACTAGTTAAGCTCTAGTTCCAGTTATTCATTTTACGGGTCGTTACAGATTATCCTCCATAGCCTCTCCATTGACTAAGTTGACTCAGTAAAAGGTTAAGTTTTTGTGGTCAGATGATTGTGAGAAAAACGTCACAGAACTGAAAACTAGGTTGACTATAGCTCTTGTTCTGACTCTACTAGAGGGTTCAAAAAGTAATGTTATCTACTGTGATGCATCCAGAGTCGGCCTAGGTTGTGTGTTGATGCAACGAGGTAAAGGTTATAGCATATTCTTCTAGACAGGTTAAGGTACATGAGAAGAATTATCCTACTCATGACCTCAAGCTAGCAGCAGTGGTGTTTGCACTTAAGATTTGGAGACATTACTTGTATGGTGTTCACAGACCATAAGAGCCTTCACTATGTGTTCACCTAGAAAGAGTTGAATCTTCGCCAGAGGAGATGGCTAGAGTTCCTTAAAGATTATGATATGAGTGTGCATTAACATTCTGGTAAGGCCAATGTAGTAGCAGATGCTCTTAGCAGACTATCTATGGGTAGTGTAGCACTTATAAAGGAGGAAAGAAAGGAGCTAGCAAAGGATATTCATAGACTTGCTCGCTTAGGAGTTCATTTTATGAGAATATTAGATGGTGGTGTAACGGTTCAGAATCTTAATTGGTAGTGGATGTTAAAGAAAAGAAAGACAATGATTTGATATTGCTTCAACTAAAGAGTGCAGTCCATCAGCAGAGAGTTCAGGTTTTCTCCCAAGGGGGAGATGGTGTGCTTCACTATCAGGGTTGATTATGTGTTCCTAAGGTGGGTGAGTTGATACAAATGATTCTTGTAGAAGCCCGTAACTCTAGATATTCTATTCATCCAGGCGACACTAAGATGTACTGAGATCTTTGGGAAGTCTTTTGGCGGAATGGCATGAAGAGGGATATAGCAGATTTTGTGGCTAAGTGCCCCAATTGTTAGCGAGTGAAGGTAGAACATCAGAAACTAGGAGGTATGACTCAAGAGATCAACTTTCCTACTTGGAAGTTTCAAATTATCAACATAGACTTCATTACAGGTTTACCTTATACTCGCAGGTAGCATGACTCCATTTGGGTGATTGTTGATAGAGTTACTAAGTCTGCTCGCTTTTTTGGCGGTTAGGACTACAGATTTGGCAGAGGACTACGCCAAGCTTTACAATAATGAGATAGTTAGGTTGAATGCAGTTCCTTTGTCTATAATCTCAGATAGAGGTCCTCAGTTTACCTCTCATTTCTGGAAGTCATTTTAGAAAGGTCTTGGTACTCAGGTTAATCTTAGCATAGCATTTCATCTGCAGACGAATGGTCAGGCAGAGCATACCATTCAAACCTTAGAGGACAGGTTGAGAGCTTGTGTGATCGATTTCAAAGGTAGTTGGGATGATCACCTTCCTCATAGAGAGTTCACCTACAATTGGTACTGGGGAGGACAATGAGATATAGTAGTGATGATATCAATGATGTACTTAACAGGGCTACAAGTTTTGAGCATGACTACCAGAGCGTGACCACAATATAGACTTTAGATAACCTCAAGGGATGGCTAGCTCCCCTCATTTCTGACACCACCCTAGGTGGATTGAGGTCCGAGCCCCTATTGAGAAGAAGGAATTTAATATAGCAGCTCAGTATTGGTTTGGGTTGATCAACAATTCTATCATGCCATCGTATAATGAGTCCATCCTCCTCCACCCAATGGCGGCCTATCTTGGATCGATCATAGCTAGAAAGAGGTTGAAGTTGGGGCTGATTATAGAGTCGGAGATGGAAATAAAGGCCAAATAGTGCCAGACATCCCTTCCATTCCTAGTACATATCACAGAGTTGAGTCGGTGGGCTGGAGTTCCTCTTAATGAAAAGAGGGATGTTGAGGTAACAACATAATCCTCCAACGACATCTGGCGTATAGAGGCCAAGTACACACATGATGAGGCGGATAGGAGGAGAGCAACTTTGGTTGATACATCCCTGGAGGTTGATGTTGAGTCTATACCTACAGAGGCATTTTTTCCTACTCCGGCCTCCGGGACTTCAGGTAGTTCTTCTTCTAATCCTTCCTAGGCCCTAGGTTCTTCTACTACCTCCCAGCCTCCTTGAGTTACTTCAGGTACCACCACCTCAAGGACTCCGATCACTCAGGCCATGCTCCTCAAGATGGGGCACCTAGCCTATTCTGCCGATGTGCAAGCTTCCCGGCTAGAGGCCGAGGTTCCCTGGATAATTAAGTGAGCCATTTCAGTTTCTTTAACATCTCTCAGGAATTCCATTGATGCTCTTACGAGGAGAGTAGATATTTGTGAGAGAAGACAAGGGGTTACAACTGAGGTTACGACTTTGAGAGCTGAGGTTTCCGAGTTGAGGAAGGACATGGACCATCTAAAGTCCACAAACTTTACCTCACTTTTTGAGTCAGCAGAGGTTCCTCATGATCTAAGTGCAGAGGTCCCAGCCAATTCTGATATGCCTCTGGCTACCACCAAAGATGATAGTATGGCGGATGCTACTGCTTCTATTGAATCTGAGGCTGGGACTAATGAGGAGTAGCTTGGGAGCGAGATACGACTGTGTATGATGATCTAGCCAACTTAGAGGGTGCTATGTTCGAGACTACCCGATAGACCTTCTTCAGAGACACTACTATGGCTGGGTCTAGTGCAGTTAATGTTGATTCTACACCGGGCACTGATGCCCATCTTCAGAGTGTTACCCTGGGCATTGATTCCCTGAAAGACGGAGTGATTGAGTAGACAGGATCATTTTTCCCCCCCTCTCTATTTTTTATTGATTAACTTTATTTTAGCTGCATTTGAGGATAGCTACTTTACATTTATGGGTGGGGTGAGGAATTTTCATACCTACCTCTTGTTATTCTTTTTTATTTGTGAATATTGGGTTTTGTGATATATTCATGTGTTTATTGTGTTTTGATTTTTATATTGTGGATGCTTGAGCTTGTGGTTCCTTGTTTTCAATGGAGATGGTTTTGACCTATTTTAAAAATTTGTGGCACCTCTATTGTTTGTGATTGTGACTGTTCTTGTGTGAATTTGAGTATTGGTTATGATCAATACCGATGAATTGAATAGTGCTCTTAATTGAATGAAATGAATGTGCGGCTACGATGACGCCAAATAAAGTTTCATAGATAATATGTGGACTTTTAACATCTCATTGTGACTAGTCGGTTATCGAATGAGTCTCTTGTGATGAACATTGCTCCGTAGCTAGAAAGTGCGGAGTCTTGTTTAATATTGGTGCGAATGTCTTCTCTGATGAGATTACCTTGAACCTTTTGTGTGATGACACCTAGAATTTTCCCTGTTTGTCCGGTTGACTAAGTGATACAAGCACTTGATATGATCTTAGGCAACAATTTTGAAGAGTGGGCAATTTGACAATATACCTCTTTTGTGACCAAGCTTGTGAGATGTGTCAACCTTGCTTGAACCCTCTTGAGTGTTATCTTTTTCTTGGAAGAAACTTGAACAATTGTGACCCCTCTTTATTCATTCACCCAAAACTCTCATGAAGTGTGGTTTTTTTGAATAGCCAACTTAGGCCAAAAGCCTAATTTGGGGGTGTGGTGAAAAGAGAAGGTAAATCATGAAGTGTGAAAAATTCCCCCTTTGAGCAATGGTTTTTTAAAAGATGGAACCCCTCCATGTAATACAAAAAAGAAAGCAAAAGAAAAAGAATGAAAAAGTTGTGAAATAAAGTAGTGGAAGTTGCAAAAGAAATGGGGTATCTGGTAGTCCATTTGAAGTTGAATCATGGGGTGAATTGTGTGCATGATCAAATTGTTAATGAAAAGGAAGAGAGTGATGTTCAGAACAAACTTCAAAGGTAGCACCCACTAAGCCTAAATGACTATACCTTTACACTAAGCCCCATTACAAGCCTTGGAAAGACCTTTGTGATCTCTAGTGAGCTGAAACAAAAGTTGATTGGAAAATAAGGGCAAACCTATGGGTGAAGTGATACATGTGTTCATCTTTTTGAGTGTCAGAGTTGTACGGGATTTCGAAACTATAAATTGTTGAAAATATTTGTGTGAATAGGGAATCATCTTTGTTATGAAGGCATCTGAGTACCTTTGCTGAGTTTGAACTTGCATGTGAAGCAGGTATTGCGAACTTGAGCATCTTTGATAATGGTGAGTCACAATTTGAATCTTTGAGTGAAAAATTGATCATTGCATGAGTAAGTTGAGTCTTGTTGTGTGCATTCATGTTGTGTCTTATGCAGCACTATTTGAGACATCCTTTTTGAACTGCTGATCTTGAGTTTTACTTG